>CM044998.1:4532704-5050204 GCA_024542945.1 allo-octoploid hybrid of Carassius auratus x Cyprinus carpio
AACGAGGGATCTGTGAATTGTTTACGCAACCCACCGCGTTGTTTCCCATGCATGATTCTTTCTCATGACTGATCTTGTCACTCGCGTTCCTGTGCGTTTGTCCTTAAATGGCTCCAAACAAAACCTCGGAATAATTAAAAACACCAGCATCAGCCAAAGAGCACGAAAAGGGCGACGCGTCCCGTCCAATGGGCGCGGAGGAAGCGCGATAAGACGCTCATATTCTCGAGAAGTTCCTTTTTCTTGTGAGATTTGCCCTCCTCGCACCAGAAATATCCTCTGTAACAGATTACAGGCTGTTAAGGAAAAGCGATTATCAGATTCAAAGCCAGTTTAAATGACAGATAATGCATATGCAAATATATTTACTGTAAACACCAGCTGGATTAGTGGTATTTAGTGTTTCAGACACTCACACTTAGTCACATAGCTATTAGCTTTTACATAACAATTTAAAGATATATATCAAAAACTGCTATGTTTTTTTTTTTTTTTTTTTTTATAATCACTACAGACTCCAAACCCTAAATGTGTATGAAAGCATAGATTTTTTTTTTTTTGTAGATAATTGCATGTATGTTTATATCAAATTATATTGAGGAAGGTATGATTATTTTTACACTGATTTGCAAAAAATAATAATGGAAAACTGTAAAAATAAAAATGTATTTTAATAAATGTGTGCATATTTGCATGACTAAATAAATACATTTAAATTAGAATAAAAATAAAATTTATTTGAAAATATTTTTAAATAATACATAAAATAATAGATTTTAATATTATTTTTCAATATTTGTAAATACTTCACTCTCAGAATGGAGTTTCACAAGGATGACATATTTTTTGTAGGCCAAAGCCTGGAAACATTTTGCTTTTTAGCACTTCTGTCCTGATGTCAGTGGGTTTCTTGAATGGGTTACTGATTAAATGCCTGTAATAAGGTCCGTGGTTAACATTAGCTCAAGATGATATTTTAACTTTTACCAGATATTTTTTCATGTTAAAGGGATCATATGATGCGATTTCAAGTTTTCCTTTCTTTTTGGCGTGTTACAAGCTGTACTTGAATAGATAAGATCCCTAAAGTTGCAAAGACTAAAGTCTCAAATAGATATTCTATTTAAAAGTTAAGACTCGTCCACGCCCTTCTAAAATGCCTCGTTTAAACACGCCCCCACATGTCTACGTCACAATGTGGGAAGATTTGCATAATACCGCCCAAATGTTCACGCAAAGAAAGAAGGCGTAACTTTGATTCTCGCATTTTACAGAGCACTGTTTCCTGATCCTGGGAGAGTAGACTACAATGCTGGCTGTTCTGACGCACAGCCTGTAAGTATGTTTTCATATTTAAAGGATTTGCCACTGATGATTCAAATGCGATCGAGTTTTGAGCAGTATAGAGTAGTGCTTGGTGCTTGTTGTTTCTCTGATCACAAATGCAGACATGGTTTTATGTTTACACGGCGCAATGTAACACAACGCGTAAAAAGACAGTATAAGTCATTATAATCCGTAATTATGTTCCCACTGGATGCAACAAAAGCCTAGTTTTTAATGGATTTAATTGGTTTTGTCTCGTCGTGCCGGGACACACGGCATCATCTTGCACTTGTGATATTGGTTAATTGATTAAAAACAAGATCTCATACAATAAAAAAAAAAAAAAAAAAAACATCATCTAGAAATAAGTTACTGACTGTATTTAAAGCAGGATGTTTTATATCACATTAATGATGTTAAAGGGGGTCATCGGATGCGTACATGCACTTTTACAAGTTGTTTGAACATAAATGTGTGTTGGCAGTGTGTGTACACAACCACCATATTGATAGCTTTCAGTCACGTGACCGGCTCGAAGACCTGAAGGGCAAAACATTAGAGCTGCAACAAGCCTATCGATTTTCCATCTGTTTCACAGCCGCAAATATTTAGATCACCTCTCAAAAGAATAAAACAAAGTTATGTGAATAAAATGCAAGTTTTGGCCATTTGCAATCCATATTAAGCACTCGCGGCAATATTTCAATCATTAAACAGTGCAACAAACATTGTAAAAACACTTAAAGTGCCTTAATATATTTAAAACGGTCCAGTTTCATATTTCTGGTTTAACATGTTTGGGTCACATTTCTCATGGTCTTAGTTTTAGCTTTGGGCCCCTACATAACTGTTTAATTCATTGCACAAGAATATTTGGAACTGGTCCGGTGAAGTGATATAGTGATCGCTATATCACTATATAATGACTTCATCTTTAGCCACCACCTTTTTTTCTTTTTTCTTTTAAAGGGTTCATATGATGCTACATGCACTTTTACATGTTGTTTGAACTGAAATGTGTGTTGGCAGTGTGTGTACACAGCCACTCTATAATGATAAAAATCCACTCAGTGTTTTTTTTTTTAATCTGCTCAAATTTTTACCCCTTTATCAAATTGAGCTGAAAACAGAAGCCTGTCTTTATGACGTCACAAAAACAGGCCCCTCCCATAGTGTTTCAGCACAGACTGGACTGGTGTCTTATCTTAGACCCGCCCTGAGTGAGCTGTCATCAGTCGCCATTGTTTCACCGCCTGACCAGATATAGACAAGAATGACTCCTAAGGGACTGAGGTGATCTGTTGTTGGTAAGATTGAGGTCATCTGATGTATGTCGTCATTTACTCCTGACATATGAACTGCTGAAGACACAGTGGATTACGTTTGTTTTTGAAGAGAATGCACCCCCGATCTACTTAAATGCGTCTATCTTTGTGCAAATCATTCGTGATCCATCTGAAGTTTACCGTCTCTCAGAGAGTGGTTCAGAAGAGAGGGGCGGGGTCAGCAGAGCTCATTTGCATTTAAAGCAGCATGCAACAATACGGCTTGCTCTTGAAAGAGCTGTTTTTGACAGGGTAAAAAGGGTGTTATTTTACACTACCACTGAAAACATTTTAACCAAAGTATGTTATTAAGACCCTAAAGAATCATATCAACTTGAGAAAAATGGGCATCCGATGACACCTTTAACAAATAAATCAGACAATGGACAGGCAATTTAGTGACATCCCAACAGTTGAGGTCTTGACCAGTCTTGAGAGTCCTTGTAGTCTGAGACCGAGACAATACAGAGTACAAATAAGGCCGAGAACGAGACAAGACCTTAAAAAAATGGACTTAAGATCGCTCTCAAGTACTACAACTCTTGTCATGAGAGAAAGATTGCCATTCCAGACCAGAAGCAAATGTGCAGTTTCATTAAAGATTACCAAAACAAACAAAAAAAAATTCAGTAGATTAACTTGCACGGATTAATTCTTCACCTAGATTAGCAATGTGCGCTAATAAAGTAAATAGTGGAAATTTTGATTTCATGAGGACTGTAAAAGTAAAGCATTATCATATTGGGTGACTCCATAAAAAATAACAAATTGTGTTAGTTACTTTTAATGAAAAATAATGCCATTATGTGACTTTGTCACCTGGTCTGGGCTTGTTTATTTGTTTTTAATGCAAACCTTCAGGGAGAATGTTTTTAAATAAGGGTGCTTTCACACTAGCACTTTTGGTGCGCACCCGGGTTCGATTGACATCAGAGTTCAGTTCATTTGGATGATGTGAACGCTGTCTTCTGAACTCGGGTGCGCACCCATGAACTGTACCCGAGTCCACTTAGGGTGCTTTCACAATTGGTTCGATGGACTGGTCCGAACCCGAGTTCGATTGCTCCCCCTCCCCCTCCCCCCACTGGACTGCGTTCATATTATTTTATTTAGAGCTTGTTTTATGCAATAATACAAAAGCCAATGGAAAATTTGCATTGGGTTTTTGTCGAGGGAACAAGGGTAATGCTAACATCCAGAGGGGCCCACAAAAATACATCACTGCAGTGCTCTATTTGATTGGCTGTTGTTCATTGCTGCTCTCTCACTAGTGTGCACACTTGAGGACTTGTCAGTCAGCCAGATGTGTAACTACAAGCGTACTACAAAAGCATATCTCAAAGGCGACCAGCTGGAGTCTTGTGTCGCTTGGCTTCAGCCAAACATCTGGGGACAACCGTCTTCCACAAACTATAGCTAAATAAATACACACATTATTAGCATCTGGGGTATGTAGCCTAGCAAGAAACGCAAATAAGCACTTTTTTGCTTTAAACTCAAAGAGCCTGAGAAAAAGTCATTAAACATGAGCAAGGGAAAAGTGACGGAGTGTGAAAGAAACGTGGTGCTGGATCAGCGTGTCTCACTCTGTTTTTGCCTTATATGGTCACAGAGGACTGGATTTAGAGTGAGTGAGAGAGAGAGAGAGAGAGAGAGAGAGAGAGAGAGAGGTGGAGGTGTGGTCTATTGTTTTAAAGCGGAAGAGGTGTAGAGTTTCTGTCCCGTCATTCTTTCACCTTCTGCCCAGTTTAGTCGCAGGTCTCAGTAATGCAACAATGCTCCTTTCAGCAGCACATTTACCGCCAACCACTGCTGGACACTTTCCCATGCACTCATCCAGAGATGGGTATCAGTGACTTACCCAGTGCTTTCTACTTAAAAGCATCAGGTTAATCAGTTGTTTCACCCCAAAACCAAAGAATTAAAACAAGAGATTATGTTTTGCATAAGACAAATGTTGCTCTTTTTTTGTGTTTAAAAGCCATTAGAAAGCATTTTTGTTAACTGAAATGATATATTAAACAAATAATATGTCATCCAGCAGAACTCCAGCTCTATAGGAGCTATTTCTCATTTTCATTTAGTTTCACTTTGAGTACTAAAATAATAAATATGTTTTAGGCATACTTTAATGAAATTGCAAAATGAAACAAATTCAAAATATTAATAGAAACCAACAGTATATAAGTGATACTAAAACAACAGTGTCTCTTTTGAGAGGAAGCGCTTGTGGCTGATGTGAGGTGATGATGTCATGTGCGGTCAGGTAATGGCGGGCTGTGATTGGTGGCTGGAGTTCTGCTGGATGACATCATGCGGCAGAGAAGAACCGCAGTGCAGAAGACGGAGGAGGTGATGTCATGGCTGAGAGCGAAACTTAAGTCACTTTTAAGAGCCCTAGGAAACATCAGTCACTTGTAAAACATCTGCTGTAATTATAGGTACGCATGTTGCATGCAAAAAGTATATTCAGTCGGAATAAGAGAAAGATGCTAACAAGAGACTTGACTTTTTTAGTTTTTGCAGTTTATCTTCAGTAAATCTGGATGAAACTTGAGTACTGTGTGTTGCAGTATGTCACTCAGCACAATGTATTTTATCTCAAAAGAGCAAGAAAACTCAAGTTTTTGATGATACAGTCACGCCCTGCAGCCGCTGACAGACCGTTATTGGGATCTCAAGTAAAACACACCTGCTGAGATGCATCACTGCACCACAATATGCAAATAACTGTCGTGCCTGGACGCGACCTGTTTGAGACACGCAGCTTTCTCTCATGTCTGCACCACACACGGGGAGGTGAACGAGCCCCACGGTGGTTGTTCAGGTTTCTAATCATTTAGTTAAAAGAGCCTCTGGCTGAACTAAAACAAGATCCGCCTCTCTAGAGCTAGGGTCCCGGATTCCCACACGGGAAGAAGGACCACACTAAAAATGAACCCGGGGTCCTCTAGTGTTTTACTGAAACTAGTACATCACTAGAAACACAAACCTAGGTTTTTTTAGTCACATTATTGTGCAAACACAATGCAACATTGTTAATCATTTGTTTTCCCGCTGAAAACACTAAACACACTCAAGTGCGCCACACACTGTTTCCGGAGGGAACTTACAGGGATTTTATAGTAAAAAAAAAACTTTTTTTCACAATTTCTAATAATTGTTTTCTAAATGTTTATTTATTTGTTTGGATTTCCCCAGCAACTGGTTGAAATAAAAAAAAGTTTAACATTTATTTTATTTCAAGTAAGAAAAATGATTTTAGTTGCCCTGATTTACGGCAAATTATTATCTTTTTATTATCCATTTTGAGAATTTGTTGCTGCTTTTGTGGAAATTTAAATACATTTTATTTTTCAGGATTATTTGATGAGCAAAGCTCAAAAGAAATAGAAATCTTTTGTAGCATTATAAATGTCTTTACTGTTACTTTTGATCCATTCCATGCATCCTTACTAAATAAAAGTAGTTTTTACTGCACCAAAATATGCATTTATAACAAGAATATAATACCAGAATATGAAACACCAGTCAGCAGCCGCGAGTTAAATATAGTACAGTTGCTTTATTCATAATTTCTTCTGACTAGTCGGTTATATTACAGTTTATATGAGTTAAAGTCTAAACAAAACCATCATCAAGCCCATGTATCCTGCACAAAATTCACAGTCAGATCTAAGAAAAAAACAAAAAAGAAAACCGAACGGAAACAAACACACCGTGATCATCACATACTCTCACATTAGTAGACGTTCAGGAGCGAGAGGAAGTGCCCTCGTGTACCGGATGAGGATCTGCGTCCTTCAGTTATCATCCAAAGCATAGTACAGCAGCTACAGGACGTCCCAGAACACTTTACTACATTTTTACCACTGTAAAACACGATGCACTGTCACAACCCCTCTAAAAACACACAGCGACACACACACAGTTAAGGAAAGCAGGAGAGATGGAGAAGCAAAGACGTTCCAGGATGCAGTGTGTCTGAGTCCGTAATTAAATGTAATGGAATTTCCAACGGGAGGTGGGTGGGGCCAGAGGGGGCAGTGATTGACAGCTTCACTATCCAATCAGCTTCTCCACAAAAGAATCCAGCTGGTCTTCATCTTTGATGCCCACGAACTGGTCAATGACATCACCGCCGCGCATAGCGATCACCGTGGGAACTGCTGACACCTACAGCACATCAGGAACAATCAGCATCCCATAAAGCATCCGCTGAGACTCGCTGGCTGTTTATTTGGCGTCCCAGAATGATGTACGAGTAACTGCCCGTCAATAATCAGAAACATTTGACTGCTGAAAAGTGTTATCTTTAGTATCACTGAGATGCTATTTTTATTAATAGCTTGAGTTTTGTTTACTTTTATATTTTCTGTGATTTTTTTATTTAATTTTACTTTCAGACATTTTTGTTTTTTATATTTTATGTCTATATAATTTTTATTCAGTTTTAGTTGTAGTTATTTTAATACTAGTTAAATTAAATGGAAATGAGAAATTTTGCCTTGGCAACTACCTGAAATAAAACATTGTATTTCAGTGTATTTCTATTATATTTGCAGTGCATTTATTCAAATTTTATTTCTTTGGTCTCTGAGACACTGTGTTATGTTTAGATTTAGTAGATTTTAATTTTAGTTAACGTTTTAGTAATTTTGCTATGGGATTCACTTTTGTTGTTAATTCAATGCGATGATTCAAATGAATTGCATATGATTCAGAAACAGTCTGACCTTTAATGAGTTCTCTCAACATTACCACTGGACTGAACTCATGATATACGTCAGCCTCACTGATGCTTGTTTTAAAGATCTCTATATTTAAATTAGCTTTTAATTTGATATTTTCAGTTTCATTTTGGTTCAATTTATTGCAATGCTGTTATGTGCTTTTGTTATTTGCATTAGTTTTTTGCTTTTTTTAAAAAAATTACCAGTTAGGGTTTATTTTATTTTTGTTTCAGTTTTAGGTTTTCTTTATTTCCCATAATTTTAGTGCCCCCCCCCCCACTAAATGACAAAAACACACAACCTTCTGGATAAACTTAATTCAGTTAACTGCCAATACAACATTTCTAATTTTCATTTAGTTCAGGTTTTTATTAATATATATAGTTTCACTAGTTTTAGTTAAAGGGTTACTCCACCCCAAAATGAAAATGTTGTCATTAATCACTTACCCCCATGTCGTTCCAAACCCGTAAAAACTCAGTTCGTCTTCGGAACACAATTTAAGATATTTTGGATGAAAACCGGGAGGTTTGTGACTGTCCCATTGACTGCCAAATAAATAACAGTATCAAGGTCCAGAAAAGTATGAAAAGCATCGTCAGAATAGTCAATCTGCCATCAGTGATTCAACCGTAACATTATGAAGTGATGAGAATACTTTTTGTACATGAAGAAAACAAAAATAATTACTTTATTCAACAATTCCTCTCCTCTGTGTCTCTCCGAATCTGTTTAGTGCTCTTTTGGAGAATGTGAGCTGAAAGGAGCCAGCGTACGCTCTTCTGTGTCAGCTGTGCTGCACGGATGTGCTGTTTTTGTTCAAATCAAAGTGTAAATACACGTAGAAAACACATCCTCGTGGCATGGCTGAAACAGAAGAGCGTACGGCATCTGCGTACTGCTCAGAATTTCAAAATGGCGCTACGCTGATTTGGAGAGACACAGAGTAGAGGAATTGTTGAATAAAGTTGTTATTTTTGTTTTCTTCGTGTACAAAAAGTATTCTCGTCGCTTCATAACATTACGGTTGAATCACTGAAGACAGATGGAGTATTCTGACGATGCTTTACATACTTTCCTGGACCTTGACACTGTTATTTATTTGGCAGTCAATGGGATAGTCACAAGCCTCTCGGTTTTCATCCAAAATATCTTAAATTGTGTTCCGAAGACAAACAGAGCTTTTATGGGTTTTGAACGACATGGGGGTAAGTGATTAATGACACATTTTCATTTTGGGGTGGAGTAACCCTTTAAGGGTAACAGGCCTGTGTCGTACCCCGTACTCGATGGCGAGGTCCGTGTGTTCATCGATGTCGACTTTGGCCATAGTGACTCGACCCTTCTGTTTGGCGATGGCCTTTTCCAGCCGCGGGCCGAGGATTTTACAGGGACCGCACCACCTACAACACAAACACACGGCAGAAATCAGCTGATTCTGTGTCACTGCAGCCGCTTCCCAAGAACAGCACATCAAATCTAACTTTATACACATCACATATTTCCAAAGGAACGTGACGACTGCAGAACTACAGGAGTAGAAGACGTGCGGCTTCTTGTACGTACTGCGCGTGGAAGTCGATGAGGACGGGCAGCTGGCTGTTGATGACTCTCTCGGTGAAGTCGTCGTGGTCCTGCACGTTAAAGGACACGCTCCTGCAGGAGGACAGCGGGAGGAGGCGCGGGAGCGAGAGGAGCGGCTGCGACGCGTTCAGACGAGAGGAGAAGGACGAGGAGCACGAGACGCCGGCCGGCAGACGCTGCAAACCTCTGACGGAAACACCACAAACCCTCCGAGCCAGGAGCCTGAACGCCATCTGACACCACAGACAGACATTATTAACACATTTAGTCAAAGTCTGCTTTATTGTCAGTTCTTCCACATGTACAGTACATACATACAGAGAATCAATACTGTGTTACTCTCAGACCTCCGGTGCATACAGATAACACTAACAGTAGAACATTAATTACAGATTAAATATAAAATACATCTATACAAACATACAAATAAGTTAATATAAGATGAGTCTGCTAAAGTCATTTAATGCATTTCTGCCTTCTTGCTGTGTGACTGACGCAGTTTATTTATAATACATCAGATATATGCTCGACATGAGCATAAATATCATGCAATTACTCTCATTTTATAATATTTACTCCATCAACATAGATTTCCACTTTCAATAATATTAAAGGAATACTACACCTAAAAATAAAAAGTACATTTAAATTTATACAGCGGTATATGACAAGTGTATTTGTAAAAGTACAAATAATAATAAATAAATAAAACTGAATGAATTAAGATTAAATGGTGTTTAAATCACTTTTAGATGTATATTCTTTCATTACTATCACTTTTTATATTTATATTTACTATAACACACACACATACACACACACATAAATTCTTTGTAATTATTATATTTTATGTTTTATTATTACTACTTTTTATATTTATACTGGTTTTCATTTTTTATTTATAAACATTTACTCTTTATATATAAAAAATGTATATATTTATATATTTAAAAATCTAATATGGTGTTTAAAAGTACAACACATTTTGTGGCGCTACTAAACACTACTAATTTGTTTTAATAGCATATTACATAATCTCAATTCAGCGTGGTTTGCACAAATATAATAGATTTGTTTTTAAATATATGCAAATATCATTCAAACGGTATTGAATGTAAACACCATGTAAGTGTTATGAAACACTGTTTCTGCTGCTGACAGTCTCTACAGAGTCATCGCTCGTCGTTTGTGTGTGTGTTTCGTGTTTTATTCGCGGCTGTGTGTGAATCTGTTTGGTTTTTAACCTCCACGTGACTTTGAGCGTTATGATGCGTTACACGTGTGTTTATAACAAATCTAGCGCGTTTACGAATGCATATGTGACGCGTCACACAGGAATATTTCAGCTTCGATGCTGTTATATAGGTTTAAGATAATTATGAGGCATTAAATAAACTCTTACCGTGAGCTCTGGAGTCCTCTGGTCACACGGACCACTGACGCACTTCCCCTCACGAGGAATTGCTGATGCGTCACAGCGACACGCCGCGGCGCGGAGACGAACTGCAACTATTTTGTTAAATATTATTATTTAAAGGGATACTTCACCCCAAAATGAAAATTTTGTCATTATTCACTTACCCCCATGTCGTTCCAAACCCGTAAAAAATTCGTTCGTCTTAGTTGCAGTTATAAATATTATATAACTGCAACTATATTGGGAAATATTATTACAGTTTAAAAGAACTGTTTTCTATGTTAATATATTGTAAAATTTAATTTATTCCTGCGATCAAAGCTGAATTTTCAGCATCATTAATCCAGTCTTCACACAAAATTGCTCTCTGGGCTTTTAATAAACATTGAACCTTGAACTACACCGGGATGCGATACATAAACCTGCAGCTGACTGTAGTGCTGCTGTCAAGCGAATAAAATAAAATAAATGTGAATAAAATAAAATGGTGGGCACTGATTGTAATGTTGGAAATGAAATGAAATGAAATGAAATGAAATGAAATGAAATGAAATTAAATTAAATTAAGTTAAATTAAATTAGTAAAAAAAACAAGTGGACACTGACTGCAGTGTTTGGAAATAATAAAATAAAATAAAATAAAATAAAATAAAATAAAATAAAATAAAATAAAATAAAATAAAATAATTTTGTGCTTGAAATAAAATATTATTTCCCATCTAATCTGTTTCCTAATGAAATTAAATAATAATTAAATAAAATAATTACACAGATATGATCAAAGAAAAAAAAATACACTACACTAATCAGTTGTTCACATTGAAGTATTAATTCAGGTGTTAGTACATGGTTATTCATGTACCATTATTGTAAAGTGTTACCAAATAAATATTGAAAACATGATAAAAGCAGGAACATCCAGACCTACCAGTGTAACGTTCACTGACTATTGAATGGTAAGATCTTAAGAGAGGAAGAAAATTCAAAGAAAGGAAAGACAGTGTCAGTGAAGTTGGCTACGAATGTGTGTAGAATTGTGTTAGTTACAGGATCAGAGAATGACAAAATTCCTCTGTCATAGTCCAGATCAACTCTCACACACTCAAGATCCTGTTTAACACGAAAACCAGACCCTACAAACAGTCCATGCAACACACTCCAGACATCAGTCTTGAAGAAATCACGTCCCTTCCTCAGGTTTGATGCAGTAGTTACTCCAAGACTCCAATCTGAACTCTCTTTAACCTCCACATCCCAGCAGTGTGTTCCTGAGTTAAAACCCTCTGAACCAAAAACACAGCAATATTCATCAAATCTCTCTGGATTTTCTGGAAGCGGTTGTTTGATCTCACTTCGTCTCACACTGGTCAGATCATCAGACAGGACGAGAAATGGGTTTGCAGTGTTAGGATCCAGAATCACAGGAGCTGATGAAACACAGTCAAAAGAGGCTTTTATTCTGATGTTCATATAAATATCAAGATTGGACTAAAAACAGATTATTATGAATTATAACACTCATCCTATTGATCAAACACATCAAACATTTTCCTCTGATCACTGTCAGTGTTATCAGTTACACACTCATTTTTATTATCAGTGATTAATGGCATCAGATACAAACATTAATTGTATGATTCAAATATCTGTGTCCATAAAGAGAAACTGATATTTTGGATCAGTTTAAATGAGAATCAATCAATGACATCTTAGATGAGAAACTAATTAATAATTATGTGTATGAAACCCTGAGCATCTTCAGCATCATCTGATAATGTTCATTAAACTGCATCTTACTGTCAATGTTCCTGTGTGTGGGTGCACGCTTCTTAAGTCGCGACCGCAAAGGGACAGTTGCAAATATGAGTTGGGAAAGCCATTTGATTGAATTTTAGTAAATGTGAAATAATTGTAATTATACCACTATAGAATTGGTGTCGCTATAGAGTTAGAAATGGTGACAGGTTTACAGGTTCCGTAGAAAGAGAATGATGTGCGCCAAATGAGTCGAAATCAAATATTTTAATAGTTGCGGACAAAATAATAATAATAATAATAATAATAATAATAATAATAATAATAATAATAATAATAATAATAAAATGTATTTATAATGCGCCTTTCACATGCTCAAAGCGCTACAACATACAAAATAGTCAAACAATCAAACAAACATTGCAGTAAAAAAATAAGTATCAAAAATACACAATTTATAAATTAAAAGCTTGAGTAAAAATATGTGTCTTAAGAAGTCTCTTAAAATAATCCACAGAAGCAGCATCCCTGATAGACGCAGGTAATGTATTCCATAACTTTGGCGCATTACAGGAAAAGGCCCTTCCCCCCATAGTTTTTAATTTACAACGAGGCTGACACAGAGATAAAATAACTCAACATGAAAGTCAACGCAAGCGCAATTACACGTGAATTTAAAAACCATCATGTTTTAAAAAAAGAGTGGCTTGATTAGGTGCTGGAAATAGTGGCTGATAGGCACAGAAGGTAAAAAAAACAAACAAACTCAGAGACATCTAAAGTTACACACAGGTGTAGTACTGTGCAAACTCTACAAATGGATGCTTAGATAACTATGTAACAGTTCAAACATTCACATTTTTTTAGAATATTTCAGTTTAAATGCATCAGTTTTTCTATTATATTGTTCTATTCTATTCTATTCTATTCTATTCTATTCTATATGGAACTATTGCTTGTTGAGGGAGTTTCTCCATAACCCCATTCAGTAACACACTTCTACACACCCTTTAAAAATGGCAGGATTCAATAAAATGTTTAAAAAAAAATGTTCTTATAATGAATTCCAAGACATTTCTGAATGTTCCCAAGTGTAATTCTTGAGCGTTTCTTAAAAAGTTCTCAAATATTTTTTGTTAAAGAACATCTTTTCTTTTTTTTCTTACAGAATCTGATGATAGGTTTTAACAGGTGTCTGATAGTTCTATATATTAGTAAGGTTGGCTTGTTTAATTTAACAAATACCTGGATCATTAAGTGGTAAATGTAACAATATATTTTATAATACAGAAATATGATTTTTATGAACATTCTTTTCAAGATTCAAGAAATCTTGCATTTTGTCTTAAAAACAGATAAGAAACTCTTAAGTAACTTATACAAAATAAACTGCATGTGTAAGAGCACAGATCTTCTTCAGACTCACTGTGTTGTACAATGTCCTGCATCTTCTTCCAGACTCTGAAGGGCAGGTTGCCCAAGTAACGTGGCACATGAATCAAAGCTCCAGAAGGCATCTGTGGATCCGGCTGTGATGAGATCTGGACTCTGGAAGAACATTCAGGATCAGAACTGACCTTTGACTTCAGAAGCAGAGAGATCAGAGACACCAGCAGATCACTCACCTTTCCATTGAGACTGGAAACTCCTGCAGAACAAACACACCATTTATCAACAACAATTCAATCAATCAATCAATCAATCAATCAATCATCTGAAATCAGACCTTTAGAAAGCAGACGTCATTGGCTCTCATCATCTCCTCCGTGTCTTTGATTGTCTGTGAAAGAGCTGAGATGTGTCTGTTGATCTCCTCCAGCTTCTCCTTCATCATCTGCTTCTTCTGCTCCTCTTCCTCCCTCAGTGCAGTGTTTGTAGCTTCTTCTTCATCTCTGAGAAACTGATGAAGCTTCTCAAACTGCTGTTTAATCTGACGCTCTGTGTGCTTAGCTTGAGACTGAAATCAATCATATTCACTTCAATCATCTCAAAGACACACATCAGCACTTCACATCATAAATATCTGTGATAAACCTAATGACATATAACAGAACCAGAAACAAATAGCTGCTAATTTACATCATAAACTGTAATTTGTTATATAAAAAAATAACAATCACAATAGCATATAGTGATCCTACATCTGTAATTAAAATGACTCCTGATTGTTACCTCACCTTAATGTGTTGAACTGTTTTTTCAAACTCTCCTTTCAGTTTTTCATTGTGTTTAAGTTTCTCTTGTAAAGACTTCAGTGCTTTACTGAGTTCCTCCTAGAATTGAACACAACATACAAAACACCAGCTGCTTAGAGGGTACAGTGCTATGAAAAAGTATTTTATTCCACAAACTAAAGTCATGTCATAATACAAATAAAACAAAGGCAACCAAAAGGTACTACTAAATACAGTTTGTAAGTGACAATATTATTTATTTAACTTAAAAAGTTATTAAAAATGTATTTGCCCCCATATTTTCTAATTCCTCAAATAAATGAAACTCAATTTATAATGGGGTTCAAACAAAACCAGTCCTGATCACTGCCAAACTGTTCAATCCTATCAACACTTAAACAGAACTTTTTCATCAGCATGAATTGGCTAAAATGTCTTAAGCAAGAAATGATGAGGAAGAAGGTGATTGAAATCAGTCTGTGAAGGGTTACAAAGCTCTAGGCCAGAAATAAAACTAATTTTAATTTAACCAAAAATAAAACATTAACAGGTACAGATGTTTCCCAACAACACAGCAGAAATGACTTTATGAATTTCTGTACTTGCAAGAATGATAATATCAGAGACAAAATAATAACCATGCAACTGCCTGCTATCGTATTGTGTATAATGCCAGACACTGTGGGCACTGTATCTCCAAAGGAACAATTTCATTCCTCCCTTGCTTTAGAAGGGGAAGAACTGTCTGAACTTGTAAAGTCATCTAAATCAACAACATGTATGTTAGATTTTATACCTACCAAACTATAAAAATAGATGTTTCCGTAGAACCTCCTTTATTACTTTATAAACTCTTCATTGTTATTATGACATGTACCAAAAACCTTTAGGCTAGCCTCTTATCATCTGATCATGGTTGTTTCTCTTTATCAGTGATCCCTCTAAGCTGCGCACGCCAATAAATAATGTGCCGCACACACGCAAAAATGTGGCGAGGAGGATTCAGTCTCCTTGCTCCCCTCAGGAACCTGATGATCAGGTTGTACTTTCCCAGAAATTCACCATCTACAGGAACATGATGTGTGGTGGCAATTGCGGCAACATACACTTTTAGGGTGAAGGGAGACAGCCTTCGTTCCAACCCCTCCTGGAGGAAGACAAACACAGCACTTCAAGGTATAGGCATGCCTCATAGAGGGTGCTCTTGCCAAAGTGATGGTGTCTACCACCACCTGGGGTTGATCACCTAGGACCTTCGCGTCCTGTCTAGAGACCACACATGGAGGTTCCAGAGATCTGGACATGGGTGCCAAATGGTGCCCCGCCTCTGAGAAAGTAGGTCCTTCCTCAAAGGAATGCACCATGGAGGGGCTGTCGTGAGGAGCATCAGTTCTGGGAACCAGGTCCGGTTGGGCCAGCAAGGCGCAACTAGCAATACCTGCTCCTCATCCTTCCTGACCTTGCACAGTGTCTGTGCAAGTAGGCTCACTGGGGGAAATGCATATTTGCATAGGCCCCAGGGGCCAGCTGTGCGCGAAGGGGAGGACCTTGTACTGATATGCCCATCCCTCGAACGCAAAGCAGAGAAACGGCCTGTGTCGAGGGAGCATCAAGAAATTAAAGTATGCATCCTTCAGGTCGATCACTGCAAACCAATTTCGGGGACGGATGCATTTGAAGATGCGTTTCTGCATCAACATTTTGAAAGGTAGCTTGTGAAGGGCCCGGTTCAAAACTCGCAGTCCAAGATTGGTCGTAACCCACTGCCTTTCTTGCGTTCAATGAAATAAGGGCTGTAAAACCCTGACCTCATATCGGCTAGAGGGACCGGCTCTATCACGTCATTCGCCAGCAGGACTGCAATTTCTGGCCGTGAGACAGAATCACCGCTGGTCAGCACAGAGGTGAACTGGATGCCCCTGAATTCAGGGGGGACGCTTGGCAAACTGAAATTGCATAGCTGACTCTGACGGTCCTAATGAGCCAGCAGGACTCCCAGAGACCATACAAGCGGGACCAGAGGAACCACAGACATACCCCCGGTGGGGCAGCGTGGTGGAGGACAGGGACCCGACACAGAAGGTATAGCATCCCGAAGTGGGGTCTGGGTATGCGGTGCAAAAGCTACCTGGCTCCAGGGTTGGGCAAGGGGCATGGGAGAAAGCATGGCATTCTCAAACCGGCCCCTGCTGCCCACTGGCTATAGGAGAGGGAGATGAGGCTGGCCAGGCATAGCGTGACACATCATCCGCACCCTCTTGGAACCCAGATATACCCCTGCACTGTTTTTAATGGTTTGGGGAACAAAAAGAAAAGAAAAAAAAAAACGATTCTCCACCCAGCCCTCCTCTGGTGGAGGGAGTGGTGCGGTCACCATCCCTTGAAGAGCTGTTTCCTCCATGTCTGGGTTGTCCGTCTCAGGGCCGCTTGCACTTACACTTGCCACCTGGTTGGGTAGGGGCCTGGATGGGTGGTGCACAGCTCCCTGCTGTGGCCTTGGTGGACGCTGCTGCTGAGGCTGAGCAGGGGTGGAGGAAGTGGGGGGGGGGGCTCGGCAATGAGCAGGCAGAGCAGCTGCAATCGGCGGCGTGGTGAACGAAGCAGCGGGCTGCCAAGGCAGGATATGCTTGATTGCCTCCATCTGTTTCTGGGCAACCGAGAACAGCTGGGCAAAGCTCTTGACTGCATTGCTGAATAGGCTGGCCTGGAAGATAGAGGAGTCGAGAAAACAATATTTGTCAGTCTCCCGCATATCCACCAGGTTCAACTTTCATCACTCTCAGGCCGAGGTCCGTAACTGTGCGCAGCTCCTGCATCAACCCTGGGTCAGAACTAACCTCGTGCAACTCCTTTAGTGCCTTTGCCTGGTATACCTGCAGAAGTGCCATGGCATGCAGGGTGGAGGCAACCTGTCCAGCGGCTCCATAAGCCTTGGCCATAAGAATGGATGACAACTTACAGGCCTTGGATGGTTGGTTACCCCTCCAGGTGGAAGCGCTCCTTGGACAGAATTGCATTGCAACCACACGCTCCATCTGGGGGATCATTGCGTATCCCCTGGCCACCCCACCATCGAGGGTAGTGAGGGAGGAGGAGGCACCAGAGCGGTTTCGGGCAGAAAAAGGTGCCGTCCACGAACTAGTCACCTCCTCATGCACTTCCGGGAAGAATGGCACTGTGGGGGGCCCACGGAGATTCACTCAGCAGGTTTGCCCCCACTGTAATCCTCAGGTTACCCTGCCTATTTACCGAAGTAGCTTTGAAGTACCATAGGTAAAGGGACTCCACCCCTCTTGAAGTATTGGAGTCTTAACTGCAACACCGCAATGGTCATGTTGCTACAGTAGCAGCATGACTCATCCACGAAGGCAGCTTCAGCATGCTCAAGGCCCAAACACATGATGCAATGATCATGACTGTCATCCGGCGCCAGGTAACGACGCATCCAAAAACGCATGGGTGAAACGGAATCTTTAGAAAGACGCACCATCGTCTTTACAAAGATGCACCTGTGTATGCTCTTTTAGGGAAATTCTTTCAAAAGTGCTGAAGTGCACAGGGGAACCACTGCTGCAGCACCGTCACACCAACACCAGTGCTGAAGAACCCTCTTCCCCAGAGTGCTCGTTGAGTCATTAGAATACTCTTAGGTGACTCTTAGATGACAGGCAGAGCAGAACAATGGAACCGCATCGGTCTCCGAAGTGACTCGGAGTGACCATTCCAAAAATCATTCTAATGCTCTGATTTATTATCAGTGTTGAAACTGTTGTGCTGCTTAATTTTTTTGTTTGTTTGTTTGTTTCCAACCCCACTGTTATTGAACTTTAAAGTGAAAATATTGTATGTGATTTGTTTTGCATTCAGTTTTCAGTTAAATATATTTCACAATATCAAAGTTGATATTTTATGAGGATTTATTTTTGGTGTTTTTGTGTTTGTTTTTACAGGACAGTATAGAAAGCGCACAATTGGGAGAGAGTGGAGGGGATGGCGTCAGAAAGGACCAAGAGCTGGGACTCTTTCAAGGATCACCCGAAGCACAACTACACTATATGCACGAGGCTGTTGGTTCTAACATTTTAGAGTCCCCTTCAGTAGAATCACATTCTCCATTCCCCACAGTAAAAAAAAGACACAGTCGGGGGGTTGGGGTTCCCCGTTAGAAATGCCTTACCTTATATGATGGAACAACTTCATTAATTGGTCTGAATTTGTGATTGTCATGTTGTTGTGAGTTAATACACACAAAACACACAGGATGTTTGTCCTCCAGACAGAAGAGTTTGAGTTTCTCTCTGTGTAAACTGCAGATCTCCTCAGATCCTGATGAACACCTCTCATTTCTCTCCTTCAGAAATGACTCACACAAGTTTTTTAATGCAAGATTAAGAGGAGGATGTTGATTTGAGGATCTTCTCCTGCAGACAGGACACTCCCGAGTTTCCTTGATTCTCCAGAACTTTTGAAGACACTCTTTACAGACACTGTGACTACATGATAAAAGAACAGGATCCTTAAAGATTTCATGACACACAGGACAAATATAGTCATCTTGAGATTGTGAAGCCATTTTCACTGTTTGAACTCCGGCAATCTGATCTTTACTTTCACTTTCTGAAAAATGGTTTTAAAAATGAATCACCATAAGAATCACAAAGATCTGCTGTCTGTTTAGAAACAAACTCCTCAAAAATCCTAGAAAGTGTTTCTGTTCCTTCTCCATTGATCGCTATTTCCTTTTTTGCTTTTGAGATATTAAGAAAGAAAGGAGAAATAACAACTCAGCCTCTTCCTAGTCAGCGAGTTTCTGATCACCTTTGGTGTGTTAAAATAGGTCAAAGATCAACATCAGGATATATTTAGGTTAAACTTTAACAAAATGCACTCAAAATAAACTTGCATTGAAACTTTCTCAAGTATAATGTGAGAAAACCTTAACTCAAACACAAAAGAACACTAAAAACCACAAATATTGAAAATTAAAAGAACAAAGACAATTTGTTTGTACAGTGTGTGCATAATTATTATGCAAGGTGATATTCTGTTCATATTTTTTCAAGCATATTTTAATAATTCCAAATCACAAATCTTAATAACTACTATTAATTTTACATATAATGATTTATAAGTTATATATGAATGTTAGCTCAATGATTCAATCAGCCATTCACAAGGACAGTCACTTGCTTTGTTCCTGAATGAATCAGCTGTTTGAAAGAACTGATTGAATAAATGAATTTTTGACAAAGTCATTGACTTGATCCCACCTACTGGCCGGTTTATTTTCATTTTAAAATATCATATACATTTAAAGGCATTCATGCCAGTCTCTTAAACAATTTATTGTTCAGTTCAATTTATTGTTTTAATTTTTAAAATAAATGTTTATAAATATTAATGTATGCATTTGACATAAAAGATTACGCATTTAATAAGGTTAGACAAAATGCTACTACAAAGGTGCCCCTACAAATCACTTTAAGGAGTCAAATATTGCCTCATAATGTGAAGGTAAATTTTTGTCATTGATCAGAAGGTGCTCCTAAGGGCACATTAATAATACACTTTGGATAAAGTTTAAATAGACACTCCGTATGTTTTATTCAATAGTAAGCGCAATTCATATAATACATTAAAACTTACCTATTTTAAGACCATCTCTGAATTTTCTACCACGACTCTGCTGTTCTTCAGCTGGTTCTTTCTGTATACTTTGATTGACAGATGTCTCGTCCAGTCAGCAGTGAGTAATCCCAAACCAACGGCGCTGTCTCAAACTATACCTACCTCTTACGGTTTGTCTGATTTGTCGTTGTGTTTTCTGACTTGTTGTTTTGTTTTCGAATTTGTCATTGTGTTTTCAGACTTGTTATAATGTTGTCTGAACTGTTGTTGTGTTTTCTGAACTGTATTTTGTTTTTTAGATTTGCTTTTGCGTTTGTAATTTGTTATTTTGTTTTAAGAATTGCAATCTGTTTTGCACTTCATGGCCACCGTGGTATTCTACTACTATTCCTGTACTTCCCAGATGTTCAGAGCTGAAACTTGTGGAAACGAATTTGTAAAGCAAAATAAAACAAACTGAAAATTGCGTGTCAAAAATTATAAGCTGTATTTTTAAACAGACTGAATATTGAAGTGAAGGCTGTAAAGGTAAATATTAATTAATGAAAAGGTGTGTGAAATGATTTGAATTTAAATATTCACATCTTAAATATACAACCATGTTGAATTTAGTTGCTAAATATGCAAGCCCTGATAATACAATGCAATGAAATGCAAGCACTGTTAATGCAATGCATATTTTCCCAATTAGTGCAGTTCAATATGCAGTTTTTCAAATACCTGTGTCATTATTTTTCTTCCATAGATGGCGCTGTGGCGCGGTGAGAGTGAACAGAGGCGAGGTCTGTGCGCAGAACACACGGCTTCAGTTCTGAGGCGTCTCATGTGTTTACGCCTGCCAAACAAACACAGGTGCGGAAATAACAGGGATTACTGGGATTTTTTCGGGCTGCCGGTGGAAAGAGGCAGAACAAGGCGGCTCTCTGTGACACCATCAGCTGAAGTGTGTGAAGCGGTAAATCTATGCAATGAGGGAGTGAGTTATCAATATAAAAAATAAAAATAAAAAGTTCAAAACAGCGGTGATTCCGGTCACTATGACTTTAGACCAGTGGCGATATGTACCAACTTCATTAGTTTTCTTATATCATGCTAGCATCATGCCAACACACACACACACACACACACACACACACACACACACACACACACACACACACACACACACACTACTTTTCCGGTAGAAAATAAATTATAAAGATAACGATTCAGAAGTGTTCACGTTCATTAAAATAATGACACTTTAAGTAAGATAAAAAATTCTTTACTAAAATTATTACAAGAGTAGGCCTATAAAGATTATATTTTAAAACTTTACATTTGTTTGCAGGCGAGTAGTTGCAAAAAAGTATTTGCACCCTTTGTGTCTTTAAATAGGCCCAATTGTCTTTTCTTTTTTTCTTCATTATAAAACCACACACAGACTGCACCTCTAATAACATGGCAGATGTTTTTTTTTTTTTTTTTTAACACACACAAAAAATTATTTTGCTTCATCTCGGACCTTCTTATTCGTCAATGACCCCTGAATGGAGTCGTGATAATAATCATCAGAGCCTCACAGGTCATGTGACTGTCTCTGCAGAAACTGTTTCCGGCGGTGTCAGGTGTGTGTTTGGGGAGTCAACACAGCAATTCCTGTTCTGGGTTAAAAATAACCCAACGACTGAAATTCCTCTCACTCTCTTCATCTTGGTTCGTCTCTGCTGGAGTGGAGCAAGATGGTCTAGCAGTGTTACACAACCTCCAAAATAAAGGCTCCTCAGTGGTTCTTTACGGTCAGGAGAGCCCTCTTCATATTAACAACAATATCTGGCTTCATAGGGATCTTGAGCTGTGATTTGGACGTGTGATAAACCTCTTGGTATTTCACCTCAGACACTAAAGCTCCAGCACACAGATGTTTTTCTAAGTAATAAACATCTCTAAATATATATATATATATATATATATATATATATATATATATATATATATATATATATATATATATATATATATATATAGCTTTTCCATATATATATAAAGTAAAGAAAAATATAATAAAAAGTATTGGACATCTCAAAAAAAAATAAGCAGAATTAAAATATTTTTTTTTCTGAAGACTTTAATTATTTTTACTAATTTTTAGAGAGAATAATTAAGAAGCTAAAGTTACATACATTTTGAAACATGTAGAATTACAATAACAAAATACATTTATACAGCATAAACATAAGACTTATGTATATACAACTGTATAAATATCCATATCTACATAATATCATAGTAATAATTACTTTGTACAGAGAAATAATTTTGGTGCTTTGTGTTTATGTGATGACTGACACTAAACTACCTCCATGTGTGGAAGCATTTCAGAAACGTTCTTTCCAGTTAATGGCTTTCAAAAGTCTGAATGTCTTTCCTTCTGTCTCTCTGTGTTTGTACCCTTGCTCACTCTTTCCTTGGGTTCTTGCGTTCAACCTCTGGCCTCCATCTCTCACTATTTTTCCACAGACGTGTTTTTGACGGTAGTCTGTTTGATCTGGTGCTCTCACTCCTCCACCCACACCTTTTTTTCTTCACATCACTCCATCCATCCTCCATGTGCAGCGTGTTTGTCATGCTGAGCTTTTCCACTCCTGAGGAAATGACTGAAAACATGACCTGACCTGAGAAACATTGAAAGCACATTCAAATCTGAATACATTTGGCTTTACATTTAGTTTTATTTGACCTCTTTCTCTTTTCCTTCTTTCTTTTGTTATTATATATGTGTGTGTGTGTGTGTGTGTGTGTGACTGTTGAATTCATCTGATCTATCTCTCCATCAGTCTTTTCATGCAGGAAATCTTTGCCTGTTTTTTTGTGGCTGCGGTTCTATTAATGCTGCAAACATCACACAGCTGAGTATATTTATCTAGCCTTGCACAAAGCACACAGCGGACAGAGCTATGCGTGTGAAAGAGACTTTAAAGCATCTCTAATATTTTTATTAAAACATAAGTCAATAAACAGCAGACAGCAGCTCCTCTCTGGAATGAAGTCGTTTTTATGAATGACTGCATTCATCGCTGACCACGCCCCGAATTCGCAGAACTCCGCCTCGACTGATAGACCACGCCCCTTTGGAATCCCAGCCGCAGAGACGGTCTCTGATTGGCCGAGGGGCGGGGCTTCGGATAAAATTACAGTTCACCCGTATAAAGACTGACTGCAGTATGAAAACAAGTGTTAGAAACTTCAGTGCTTGAATCAGCGGCAATTTACATAAGCGTGCTGGAATAAACGCGCCTGTCTGGATTATTAATGCTTGTCTCTGAGAGTTGAAGTGCTTTATTCAGGTTACAGTTTCAATAAATCATCTTCCGTGGACATTGAATGGTGTATTGTGAAGATGAGGGATTTAACGTGTCTGTTGGTGTTTGTATTGATCATCTGCACGACGGTAAGTCACAAGAGTTTAATAAACAGTGTAAACAGCAGGAGTTCATTGCATTTCATTAAAAAAAAAAAATCATAATTAAATGCAGCTAGAAACATAAGTTATCAGTTGCATAAAATAATTGTATTATAGTATTAATATTAATAGTCTACTCTGTATGACTATATATATATATATATATATATATATATATATATGATCTGCACATCTGAGAGAGTTTGACCATCCTCGTGGTTTTTGCTGTTCAGAAATAGATGAGCACAGGCTCAAAATAACCAAAGCACATCAATCCAGCGCTCCATCCCGCTCCATTAACCCCGCCGGCCAGGATCTGTCAGGGAGGGTCCCAGTTATGCTTTGATCTCAGAGCTCAGATCCACATATTACTCAAGAGCTCATCTCCTCTGAGTTTAAGATGCCTGGCGCGGCGGTCATTCTCAGAGGGCTTGGCTGGGTATTTCACACAGCGATGGAGATGCCAGGGAAACAGGTGCAGCGCTATCGGAAATGATCCAATGGACATTGGCTTTAATGGAAAAACCATTTGGAATGAAGAAACACTACTTTCCCAGCGAGAAATTAAATTTGTGAGGTGAAAATGAATCGGGCTCATCCCATTAGGACAAAAACATCATACCGCATTCATGGGATGTTTCTTCCCTGTTGAAAAAAACAGCATATGCTGGTTAGGTATGTTTTGAAGAATGGCTGTTGGTTTGAGCTGGTTTAAAGGGATAGTTCACCCAAAAATGAAAATTCTGTCATTAATGACTCACCCTCATATCATTCCAAACCCGTAAGACCTCCGTTCATCTTCAGAACACGTTGATGGTGTTAATTACATTGTTGTCTATGGGAGGGTCAGAGTGCTCTCAGAATTAATCAAAAATATCTTAATTTGTGTTCCGAAGATGAACGGAGGTCTTACGGGTTTGGAAGGACATGATGGTGAATAATTAATGACAGAATTTTCATTTGTGGGTGAACTATCATTTTAGGCTGGCCCTAAGCTGGTCCTAAGCAACTAGGTCCTGCTCAGGACCAGCCATCAGCACATGACCAGCATTTGACCAGCTTAAACCAGCTCAAACCAGCAGCCATGCTTCAAAACATACCTAACCAGCATATGCTAGTTTTTTTAACAGGGTTTCCCTCTTTTTTCCTTCTTCTTTTTTGGAATGTTCAGTAAACATTCAAAAGTAACATTTCAATAATGTTTGCAGATTGTAAAATGGAATGTTCCCTTAACATTTTCAAAAACTATGTTCTCCAAACAATGTATCAAAATTTGTTCTAAGTTTGTTTTACATAATATGTAAATATTTCTTAAATATGTACATATATGTGTTTTTATATATACATACTGCGATTAAACCTTAAACAAAATGCTATGGCGATGGTACTTTTTTACGATTCAATAACCATTGCAATTATCCACTAAAATTTTATGTAGCTTCATACCAAATCCTGATGTAAGTTTATATTTCTTATTACACTTTTTCATTTTTTTTTCATTTTATCATTTTCAAGCATTATGAGCATTAGTTTTGAATGTTCTCTGAAAGTTCTGAAACAAGAAAGATGTGAGATGTTAGATGAACATCCAATTAAAATGTTTTTTTTTTTTTAATCAGAATTGTAATTTTCAGAACATTATTAAAGACCAGATAACACTGAAGGAACATTCTATTAACATTGTGAGAACCTTTCCATTATTAATAAATAATAACATTTGTTTCAATGTAAATAAATGAACTCTGGTTTGGAACAACTTGAGTGTGAGTAAATGATGACAGATTTAAAAAAAAAAAAAAAAAATTTAAGTATCCCTTTAAATATTCAGAAATTATCATTTTATTTATGAAAAGGTTTTTGTCTGGCAACATTAAGTTGCCCCACACTCAGACTCTGTTTCCATCTCTCTGACATCTGACAGGTACGAGCGAGGTGTCCTAAGGTGTGTAAGTGTCCGGCGGAGCGGCCCGTGTGCCCGCCAGGCGTCAGTGCGGTGCCCGATGGCTGCGGCTGCTGTAAGGTTTGTGCCGCCCAGCTAAATGACGACTGCCATGAAGGCAAACCCTGTGACCATCACAAGGGCCTGGAGTGTAACTATGGCAATGATGTGGCCAGTCTCCATGGAATCTGCCGGGGTGAGTGAACAAAACAACTTGAGTTTTGATTTTTGAGGTCTCTAAAAATAATTGTATAGATTTTAATTATTTTGCAATAGTGAGTGTGTGTGTGTGTCTGTGTGTGCTTTATTAATAGTGTGTGTATGTATATGTATTTGCACGTATTACAATATATGCTAATACATATTAAATTAATTAAATATTAAATTTTTACATACTTAAAAACATCTTAATATATGCTTTATATATAAATCTATAATTATGTAGAACTTTTTAAATTGCAATTAAATTTTGTTAGCCTTTAAATCACAATATGCTAAAGAAAATTAAAATGT
The DNA here is from genome assembly GCA_024542945.1 of allo-octoploid hybrid of Carassius auratus x Cyprinus carpio. Lineage (NCBI taxonomy): Eukaryota > Metazoa > Chordata > Actinopteri > Cypriniformes > allo-octoploid hybrid of Carassius auratus x Cyprinus carpio. The sequence goes on from CM044998.1 coordinate 4,558,541, forward strand.
TTGTTTGATTTTTTTAATAAATTTAAATATTTACTTGCACATATCAAAATAAATTTATAATGATTTTGCATTTGTGTGTTTGTCACAAAATATGATAGTGATGATGCAAACTGATTTAATTTGATTAAAAAAAAAATCATAAATTTAAATTAATTTTCAATACCATAAATATATAACAATATATTATAATGCAAATTAATTTAAATGTGTAAGTTTTGTTTGGTTATGAAAATGTACAAATCCTTTGATGTCCCACACAAACGTATATTGTAAAAAAAAAAAAAAAAAAAAAAAAAAATCTAATGAAAACACTCTATTCTAATTTTATATTCAAAAATGATTATATTTATTGAAAATTTACCAAACTTTTCAACAATTATCATAAAAATAATAAATTGAATGACAAGCTGCTGAATAATGTAATTCTAACTTGGGTTACACATGGGACTGATCTAGTTTGCTCACCCTGGGCTTCAGGGTTTATATTTATTAAGATGCATATTAATTTTCTCACATACAGAGGATATTTTGTGCACTGGGCTTGTTTCTATATTAAGGCAGTTATTTGAGTTGGACTAAAGGGGGTTTTAGGGGGCATCTCACACACCCAAAGACTATCTGACGCTCAACAACATTGTAAACAAGTCAAAATTCCACACTGCTCTAAACATAGAGCCTCTCTCATAAAAGCAAAGGATAGAGTGTCAATCTCTGTTTAACCCCCTACTGTCACTCGGTGCAGGTCATCTTTTGGATAATAATTCAATGAAAATTATTTCAAAGACGTCAAAATTAATGCCAATTTATCTAAAGAATGATCAGATATTTTTATTGGAAAACAACACAAAATACAGACTGAGACCTTAGCCAACAAATATATGTTTAAAGAGCGATTTGCTAATGTTATCTTTAGGTTATGAAAATGTTATTTCTGCATGTTCTCCGAACATTCAAAATGTAGTTTTTTAAATAATATTTTAAATAGTGCCGTCAAAATAATTTTTTTTCAGTTTAAAGACATTAAAAATAATTAACGCGGTTAATACAGAGTGGGGTTAGGGTTGCCCACACTCACAACTGCTGCTTCTGTCTCTTTTGTTGTCAAGAATTGCATCTATTTAGATGCAGAACATCTTTATGACCACATCAAACAGGACTGCAGAAATGCTGCCGGGCCATATGTCAGTAAAAATTAATCTCCCTGTCCTGTCAGCCGTTATACTGTGCTCGTAGTGCGTGCCCTTCAAATGCACACACAAATACAGCAGCATGTGCTGTAGCCTGTATCATTTCATATTAAAGCGCGAATGAAACTATGAGCATGCGTGTCATATCCACATCACATTCAGCAGCGGCAGCTCTTAAAGTAATAGCAGCCAAAGACCCTAATAACAAAGCTCCTGTGATTTCTGTCAATCAAAGGTCAAAAGAAAAAAGAGGAAATCAATAACTTTTGTAGCTTTAAGGATTCATATTTATTTTAAAATTTAGTGTTTGATAACTTTATTCAATATCTGTGTATTTCTGCTGACGGTCACAGGAAAACATGACATTTATTATAATGGCTTTATGTGAAGATTGTTTTAAGTTGTTATTTTTTAAAGTCTAATAAATGTTTAAATTGATAGCTCTCAATTATAACGTAATGTTGATTGAATATATTAGAAAAAAAAATTGCGATTAATTGGTACATTTTTTTTAATCGATTGACTGCACTAGTTTTAAAAAACAGAATGGAAACATTACTTTTGAATGTTCAAAGAACATTAAGAAATGAGTATTAACATTTAAAAAATGTTAGCAGAATATCCAACTAAAATGTTTCTAAAAAAAAAAAACATTCCTTGAACGTTGTATAAATAATGTTTTTCTGCAAATGTTTTTTAACAAATATTCTATTAACGTTACTGGAATAACGTTGACGGAAGGTTATTCACTTTTTTTTTTTACACTGACAAAAACACTCTATAATTACAATTTTTGATCTAATTTTAACATCAGTTCCCTTCAGTTGACTCCTGCTCCTGTCTATTCTTTGTCTTTTCAGCCAAACTGGAAGGCCGCTCCTGCGAATACAATGGCCGCATGTATCAGAATGGAGAAAACTTTCGCGCGGGCTGCAAACACCAGTGCACCTGTATCGATGGGGCGGTGGGCTGCGTGCCCCTTTGCCCCACTGATATTCCTCTGGCATCACCATCCTGTCCCTCACCTCGACTGGTCAAAATCCCCGGCCAGTGCTGCCTCAGCGTGGACTGTCACGGCGAGTCCTCCGTCCTACCGCCAGTGTTTAGACGGCTGCAGCCGCCTCCGTATCTGTTCCCTGACCTGCACACCTACAAGAAACCCCGACCAAAGCCGTATCCCTACAAGCCTAAAGACTCCCTGAGCAACGAGCTCATAGAGGTGGAGAAAAAGTGGGACAAACCGCGCAGTCGAAAGCATTTGCCAGGTGAGGGCGCTGTTCTGTGTGTCCCCACATAGTTTCGTCACTTGGACTATTTGTCAACAATATTAAACAGGAGTTTTCAACCTGGCGTTATCCAATGTTCAGATTTATCTTAAGTTTTCAGAAAACTTACAAAACAACTGAAGAGTCCAGATGCAAAAGCCTCTTATGGCGCTTTTGCATCCTCTTACGACTCGGCTCGGCTCGGTTTGCGTTTCCACTGCAGTTCAGTACTGGTTTAGAGTGGGTGGGATTATTCACGTGTCATTATAGTTGCGCCTTCTCTACTGCCTCGACTCCTGGAAAACTTTTTCATTCCACGTTGCCCCATCAAGCCTTCGCTGGATCCGCTCCTCTGCTATCAACAAGAGGAACGTCTGTACTTCCTCAAAAGACAAGGAAACAGCCACTTTTTAGTTGTTAAAAAAGTTGCGCTCGTTCAAAACAGCTGCATTCGATGCTTCGCTGGCTGTGCTGATTTAAATCTAGCGGTTCTTTTGTGTTTGTGTCACTAGTTCAGTGACGCAGGTAGTGACGATTCTCTCCAGCCAATACGTGATCAGCAGAGTTTACACGTCACGTTTTAGTAATGGTATGGTTCACTTGGAACCTCAACCGAGGTGGTACTAAAAAAAGTACAAGGTACCAGGTACTGTACCCAGTGGAAACCCCCCCAAAAGTGAACCGTACCGTGCCGTACCATGCAGTGGAAAAGCTCCATAAGTGCCGTTTGAAATTTTCCTCTAAAATGACCATTTTTTTAAGGCTTCTATGTGTAGGTTCGGTAATTTCACTTTAATGCCAATAAATAGTTTTTTTTTTTCATTGCCATTAAAGTGAAATAATGGAACATAAACATAGTAGCCTGTGATTAGTGATTAATCAACCAGGGAAGTGTGATTATATCTATTAGTGACATTTTCCCCATATATACCTGTGGAGTCTTGCCTTAACTTCATAGAACTTGACATGGCGCCAAACGTGTACGAGTTCATTGCAATACTTCAAGTTAAACTAAATGAAAATGAGATTTAAAAAGCCTAAAAAAAGAATAGGCTTAATTTTAGATTTTATTTTAAGTTAAAAAAGTGTGTTTTTTCATGGTTTTAGTTTAAGTTAACTGTAATAACCTTGGCTCAGGCTATGATTGCTATCATCAATGACGTCTGCTTAGCATGTTTACATAAATCAACAATTAAAAATAGTGCAGAGGAGTGCAAGAATGTGTCCTGTGTGAATGTCCCCTTTCGGTTCAATTAACAATCAGTCCCAATGTGAGCTGTGGCGGTTCCTCCTGCATGCGCTTCTGTGTGGTGCCTGTGTTTAGGAGCCCGCTGCTTCTTTTCCACAAGATCCTTGTGAACCAGCCCCACACACGCTGCCTCTGTCAGGCAGCTGTTTCCCTGCACGCCGTAATCACTTTTTCTGTGCGTCAGTGTTCCCTGTTGGCTGAATGGTGCCTGTGTACTAACTTATCCCATCTCTCTCACTCTTCCTAGCATGGAAGCAAGCCGGACGGCAATGTGTTGCGCAGACGACAAGCTGGACGCCTTGTTCACGCAGCTGCGGGATGGGCGTTTCATCTCGGGTCACCAATGAGAACGCGCAGTGCAAGCTGCTGAAGGAAACCAGACTCTGCAACATTCGTCCCTGTAGTTCTGTGGCTGTGCCTATAAAGGTAAACATACCAAGATTATCTGCAGAACTGCCACAAGATCTGCTGAAAAGACCAGTTTATGTCTACTTAAATAGCTTGAGAAACCTTTCCTTGCTTCACCAAAAAAGACCAGCTTCTAAACTGCATGTTTATGTTGGTGCACCAGCACCAAACTGGTACTAACCAATATGAAAACATTCATTAAATTAAATCCATAAATCTAAACCATGCAATCATCATTTGGCCTTTGGCTCTTTCTAGACCAGTTTCACAATGGAAGTGTTGCTCTTGCAGTGTTTTCCAATGTGTAAGTAGAATGTCTGTTTTTAACATTATTTAAAGCCTTGCTTATTGTTTAATATTATTAGGTATCAGGTATGTTTCTGATTGTGGAAGTAACTTGAACAACAGCAGCAGCAGCATACTTGCATGATGTAATGTAAAATTTTATTTAAATTATGACATTTTCACTGCAGATAGTGCTGTTCTTCCTCAGTATTCTTATCCTGTACTCCTAGTACAAATGTCTAAAATAATATGCATACAGTATACATAAGTTTACTGGAAATTCAAAATGACATAAGAATTCTTGTTGTCTCAGAAAAAGTTTATGATAAAAACAAGAACACATAATTGCCAAGATGAATAATCTGTCAATGCGGTAGGACTAAATAAATTCATATTAAAGAAAAAGGCAGTGTTACTTCTCATGTCCATTTCAGTGGTGCACACTGCTGAAGTGATGTTTCATTGTGACTCTGCATTGGGGTATGTTTGCACAACAAAAATGTACTAAAAACGGTAGACAATGTTTTCGAAATGATCCCCATTTACGTGTTTCTGAAAACGACTAAAAATGCTGTATAATGCATGCCAGGCCAATAGTTGGCGATGCCACTTTGCAAAGAAACATGACTGATGAAACACATAATGTGTATGACATTACCGTTTTCGTAAATGTGTGATTTTGTTGTTTTTGACATGATCATTTTCAATAACTTGCACTTTGAAACACGTTTTCAAAACTTCACATTCTCTGGCCACCAAATGCATAAAAAGATTTCCATTTTATTGTTGAAAACAGTGTCAAGTAAACGGCCCCTTAGCCTACTGGAGTTATCACTGCACACTTCTTTTCCATCGCAGATGTGAGTGTAACCTGCCTTTTATTTTCATTTAACAGAAGGGGAGGAAGTGTTCTCGTACGCAGAAGTCTCCCGAGCCTCTGCGTCTGCACTACGCTGGCTGCCGCAGCACACGCCTCTATCGGCCCAACTACTGCGGGACGTGTCTGGACGGGCGATGCTGCTCGCCCCGCCGCACACGGACAGCCCCCGTGCTCTTCGCCTGCCCTGATGGAGAGCACTTCGAGAGGGCCGTCATGTTTGTGCAGTCCTGCAAATGCAACGACGAATGTGGCCACCTGAACGAAGCGGCGCTCACGCCCCAACGTTGGCTGTATGGCGACATACACAAGTTTGTTGATTAACATCTTGTCCAAAGACCCACCCCCATGTCTTTCCCCAACCAATAGAGTAGCGTTTCGAAGTGTAACTCTGAGTAGACGCTAGGCAGAGGCCTTATTATAATGCAAATCCATGTGGAAAAAAGGGCAATTTTGGGTTTCCAATCCCTTGTGCCAAGAGCCTTAGAGTAGATGAGCTTACCGCAAGGACCAAGGATGGGGTGAATACCAGTTGTGAATATATACAATGGATTTTCTGATTGACTGGTCCTTACCATGAACAGTGATGCATTCTGGGGCACCTGCACAATCTAAATAAGAACGCTTAAATGTGGTGGGACCGACTCTCAGCTTTACAAAGGCTGGTCTTTACTTCTTTTGTAGTGATTGCTTTGCCTTGACGTTCAAAGAACAGCCGGCAAATATGAGGGAAACTCATCGGATAGTCGTTTTAAGCTACCCAGGGTTTGACTCTGCTGCTTGTGGACTCAATGCTGAGTTTGATGGCTTTGTGAGCCCATGACTCCATCAACTCACCGAGGGATATTTGCCAAGTGCCGCAGCTCCCTGGCGTCAAAACGTCGGCTCCTCTGCTCCCGGCTAATTACAATCCTCTTCTTTGGGGGCAGAAAGAAACCCAGTAAACCTTTGGTTTGCAATAAAAATATGTTTAAAACACCAGCATCTGATGTAAACATGTAATTTGAAAGTAATGGGTGGGACGGTTCTTTCAAACTCTGGTCTGTAATCTACCACGTGATGGCAGAGCCTCATGCAAACGGCACTGGTGTCTGTGTGTTTTATAATGCTGCAGTCTCTATTTCTGTCTGGCATTGGTGCATGAACTGACGGAGGTGACGTCACACCATCTGCCCCGAAGAAGGAGAGTTTGAACAGGCTTTGAGACAAAAAACCCAACATTTTGAAAGGGGGAATTACGTTGTGGAATGGTGTTGACTGAATAAACTGCCAATTACATGCAGCATGCAAACTTGATGGAAAATTAACACCTTTCTGTTGTTTCGTGTTACGCAAACTTTACTACGGGTTCGGGAAATGGACACAACTATCTAGTTAAGTTTTTCATTTTAAATTTAATTTCGTCATGCAAGGCACTTTGGTAAGCAAGCACAGGAAATTACATACTCCAGCACCTCCTAGGCATTTTATTCCTGTCTGGCGCGAAAAGAGCGGCGATCTTCTGGTCCCCAATGTGTGTCTGTGGGATTTTCTTCACCTGTTTTATCGGGCTGCAGGTGAAAATTTTAAGACTTTCTTTGACTACCAATCAAGCATTATTACTGCAATCAATCTGATTTAATCATAGCTGATATTTGTATGCGGTTATTAAAAACATTTTTGTACAACCTTATAAACAAGTCTCGAGTGGATTATATCAGGAAATGACAATGAGCAGCCAACATGTGACACTTCGAGAAAATATTTACTTGGATTTGGGTCTGGTCTAAAATGATCTTGTATTACAAGTTCCTCTCATTTGTTTTACCTCTTAAGACAGAGGACAACCACTCACCATCCATGAAATAAACTGGCTTGTAAAACAACTCACTTCAGGTGTGTGATCATTTGTTTTGTTTTTTTTAAAGCGGTCATATGATGTTGCTAAAAAGAACATTATTTTGTGTAATGCAATGTGTTTATGTGGTTTAAGAGTCAAAAAAACACATTATTTTCCATGTAGTGTACATTACTGTTTCTCCTCTATGCCCCGCCTTCTGAAATGCGTCGATTTAAAAAAAAAATAAAAAAATGGTGCGTTCCAAACAGGATATATCGCCCTTCAGAGTGAAAACAATCATGGCCACCATATTGAAGAGTCATTCCAAACCGAAGTGCTCAAAACTGGCCACTTCAAAGGGCCCTTCAGAACGAGGGATTTCGAAGGGTACAACTGACGGACACTTCGGGCTCCCATGATCCTCTACGCAGATTCTTTGCATGATGACGGCACCTCCATGTGGGCATGTGATGATGACGCAGAAGGCCACTTTAAGAAACAGTTGTTTGGTCGCCTGTGATTGGCCGAATACCTCAAGTGTGTGACAGAAATGCTACGCCCTTAACAAACTGTGATGCTGTCTCCCAGCAGGACGAGATGATGCACATCCCATCATCTTTTAGCAGTTCAGTCAATGTACTGTTAGGAGTAACTGAATAACTCGGGACATTGGTTTATTTAGTGTCAGAGGGAGTGTAAGGCACATTTATAAACGAATAATTTAAGTAATTTGTGGATTAGTGCCTTCTGGAGATGCGAACCGTTTCAAATGATTCAGACAGATGTGGTGAACTGGTTCGACCGGTTCACTAAGAAGATCCGGTTAAATAGAAAGATTTGTTCGCGATCCGGACATCACTAGACGAGACAAAACAAATAAAACCCATTACAAACGAGGCATTTGTTGCATCCAGTGGGGATGTAATTACGGATTATAATGACTTATCTATTTTTACGCGTTGTGTATCGTGCTGCGCAAACATAAAACCATGTCTGCATTTGTGATCTGAGAAATTTAGATATAAAAAAACCTAACATTACTTACAGGCTGTGAGTCAGAAGCGCCAGACCGTCCTTGCAAAGTCAGAACTGCCCAACTTTATAGAAACGGCCTTTGTGCCACAAAAGGCTACCTTCTTTCTCTGCGTGAACATTTGGGCAGCGTTATGCAAATCTTCCCACATCGTGAGAGACATGTGGGGGCGTTGGATATCATCAACTAGGTAACATTTCTAACAGAACTTCTGTTCAATTACAAAGCCACCATTTAACGTGAAACTGGAGAAAGAAAAAAAAAAAAAAAGTTGTATTCAGTCACCATAATATGGTGAATACATGTAACTATTAATAGAAAATTACATTCTTCACAGATGAATTCATCAGCTGTCCAGTCATGAATTACAAAGACGACTTCTTTTGGGAAAAAGAAAAGTCAATTTATTATAAAAAAAACAAGTTTGTTTTTATTTTGGGTTGACATTTCAGTAATTTGCAACCACACAAGTCTCATGATGCGTTAACCTCAAACAACGGAGAGAGTGACACTGGCCTGCAAGTTTAACAAGACACATATATGGAAAGATTTCAGAGTAAACCATTACACTAAAAGCATCTGAAAAACCCATTACAAAACCACTTTCATACAGTGACACTTCTCAAGACAATCACAGCCAGTCAAGGTGTAGTATATAAAAGATTTAATTTCATTAAAACGCAGAACACAACATAATTTTAGAACAAAATCTTAACACAGACAACTCGCCCGGTCCTCAGAGAAAAGCAGTAAAAACTGGGTTTGAGGTAAAATGGAGGTGTTAAAAACGGAGGTTCTGCGCCCTGCCGTGATCCAATAGCTGCGATTCTGGAAACATCAAGACCTTCATCTGGACTGTTCAACTGCACACAGAAAAAGACAAGTTAAGTTTGGGGTCCAGATTAACTTTGCAATGCTTGTATATTTGACCAACCCATTGATAGAGCCAATGCTAATAACCTCAAAATATCCAATTAACTAGCATCACTTCAATGACCACATTAGCATCAGCCAACACTGCTGTTGTTAAATTCATCACACTCATCAGATTGCATTAAATTTGGAAGCAGATTACCACAGTTTGTCTTCATGCTCAAAATGCTTAACAGGCATAAGATGAGACCCAAGACTCACTGTAAGTGGAAATGTCAATCTCCTCTGGTAACTCAGACACGTTGACCTCGAATCGGTCCTGCACGTCGTTCAGGATCTTTGCGTCAGTCTCGTCTGACACAAATGTGACGGCCAAACCCTTGGTGCCGAAGCGACCCGCACGAGCCACCTGAGAGCGGGACGAGACCGTGTGAGACGTGCCACTTCAGAGATCTGAAACACTTGGAGACTACATGGATACGTACCCTGTGGAGATACGTGTCCGAGTCCTCTGGCATGTCGTAGTTGAAGACGATGTTGACCCTCTCGATATCCATTCCTCGCCCGAAAAGGTTCGTGGCCACTAGGATCCTCCTCTGAAAGTCTTTGAACTGCTGATACCGAGACAACCTGCAAGCAGAGACGAGACTCCGCTACGTCCATTAAATATTCAATGATTACAGTGTTCAGCGTAAGAAAAATGTTTAAGAGCTCCAAAACTAGATTAAGATGAACTTTTTCAACAAGTGCTTAAATGCACTGAAGAGCTCATTACAAATGCATGAGGAAGTATGTATGAAATTCATGGGAAAATGCCATTTCTATATTCTTAGCAAGTTAGTAATATTTACATACTGAAAAAGAATTAAACGAGCATCCAATTCCATGCATTGTGTCTTTAAGGATTGCACTTTTAACTTAACTTCTCGGCATATACAATGCTGACATGCGTCAATGCCAGAGGTTTTTATAAAAGCACAATTTTTTATTTTATTTCATTTAATAACTCCAGGGATGCTAATGTTTGTCTGATTATATTTCATTTTACAAGCTTCCATTGTTTTAATAAGGCTAATTATATTATCCTACCCCTAAACAAACCCTCACAGAAACACTAAACATGTATATAGACATGACTTGGCCAATTTTCAAGTCATTTTAACACAATGTCCTCACCAGTCAACAGTCATGATATTTCATTACATAACAGGACATTCACAGCCTAAACAAGTGCACGCACCTCTCTTCCTGTGCCATTCCTCTGTGGATGGCGATGGCGGGGAAGTTCTGCTCCACCAGTAACTGTGACAGCGCCACACAACGCTGCACAGACTTCACAAATATCACCACCTGCAGGACAACAGCAGAATTACCCTCAAGAACATGAAGCATGCATTTGAGCTCAAGTATTTGACTAACTATATTCTAAAGGGAAAATGAGTGGCTGAGAGAGACGAACAAATGCACAGATTTGGAAAATCATGCAGAGACAAACCACAATGAAATCGGAGTAAACCCGGTCAGGTCTGCCTGTGTCCTTCATTTGCAAGTGGCTTAGGAAACACAAATGAGGGTTAAGTGCTAAACTCACCTGGTTGAACTCCAGCACGTCGAGCAGGTCAAAGAGTTTGCGGTTCTTCTCGCTATCCTTCAGTTTGCAGTAGTACTGCTGCAGACCGTGAAGAGTCAGCTTCGTCTCATCGTCCACAAACACCTCCATCGGCTGAAAACAGGCAGCAAACATCAGACAGGATGCTTTAGATTAAAGGTCATTACACACTTGAATCTGAAAATTTTGCAAATTAAAAAATAAAATGACCTCACTTTCTGTCAAGCAAGTTTACACACTGCCTCCGAAACTTGTCAATCAAAATTACTGCATCTTTCACACCCACGCCAAACATTTTGAAAGGTTTTGACAATTTAGAGCCACCCTACAAGCACACGCCAAAATCCAGAATGCCGTCTGACAAGTTGATCCATTTCATCTCACAGCACAAAGCACTGTAAAGGGACTTGTACACAGAATTTACAGAAATAGGTGTTTTTTTTTTTTATATATGGCTCCAGTATCGCTAGCAAAGCATGAAACTAAGCCACTGACATCCTGAACTAAACTTTAAAATCACCCGCCATAATCCCGCAGCTCCTTAAGGAGCTCTCCTTCTGCTCTATACAACCTAATGATCAGAGGGACCCAACATTTCCTCTCTCACCCCCCCTTTTTAAGAAGAGTGGAAAACAAAATCATCCTCACTGCTTCAAGACTGCATTTTGTATCGCTTTGTGATTTCTTTTGCAACCGATTAATACACAAAACGGTTTAGAAAAAGTTTTAGGATGAATATGAAAACGCATATGAAAGTTTGGGACTCTGTGTGCAATGACCTTAAGTCTCAAGAAATCATCGTCAGTATTAATATAGATGGGTAATGAAGTTACAATTAAAGCCTGACAATTTTACTTAGAAATGCCCAGACGGCTTAATGTGTGTCCGATAACTTCCATAAGTCAAATTGTACCCAAAGACTTAAAACAAATAGAATTTTCTTTTTTAAACTGCCTTGTTTTCATCACACTGTTTTGAACTTACTAAAATAACAATATGATGGATCATATAATTTATATATTATTAGTTTGCTAATATTTGGAACAGTTTTCATTTATCTTTGGTTTTCATTTTAGTGGAATTTTGTTGAATGTTTGTTATTCACTTTTAGTTAATTACTTAAACTAACACATTAACAACTGACAGGGCTTTTTTGTATCGACTTTAGTACTTCAACAAATTAGAAATGTTTGAATTTTAAACAATTTTTTTTTTTTTTTTTTTTAAATACAACTTAATTTTCAAAAAATTCATCTAGTTTCCAAAGCAACATCTCATTTTTGTTTAGTTTAAGAATTACTGAAGTATTACATAATTACATGAATATAAGTAAGCCACAAAGTTTTCTGGACTCAAAATAAAAAAACTCAAGCTGGTAAACAATACAACTATTTTCATAAAATTCAGCTAGTCTTCAAAGTAATATCAATGTGTCTAACACTCTGGGAAATTATAAAAAGCCAGCAAATGGCACTTGTTAAAGAATCAAACCGATGTTACTCACGTCCTGCATGAACTTGCGGCAGACGGGCCGAATCTCTTTGCTGAGGGTGGCGCTGAACATCATGCACTGCTTCTCATGAGGGGTCAGTCTGAAGATGTCCTGAACGTCACGTCTCATATCTAACAGACACACATCATTTTAATCATCGCAGACTTGGCTCAAACCAGTTCTGAGCAGATTTCGGTCAAACGCTCACCCAGCTGCTCCAGCATCTTGTCACACTCGTCCAGAACGAAGTGCTTGACGTTCTTCAGGTTGAGGGTTTTGTTCCGGACCAGGGCGAGGATTCGTCCGGGCGTGCCGACCACGATGTGAGGGCAGCTCTTCTTCAGGACGTCCTCGTCCTTCTTTATGGACATGCCACCGAAGAACACGGCCACCTTCACCGTGGGCATGTACTTGGAGAAGCGCTCGTACTCCTTACTGATCTGAAACGCCAGCTCACGCGTGTGACACATGACCAGCACCGACACCTGAATCACGGGAAAACAGTCAACGTCATCTTCTACAAGCTTACGGTTCACGTGTTACAGATAAAACAGTTATTGGGGCCACAGATTTTTAAACCACCAGCATAAGTATCTAAATTATGCTAAAGAGCAACCAAACTTCAAAATAAGATAAGGTTAATATTTGAATCATTTACATGAGAACCATGAATGTGCAGGAGGAAAAAAAAAAGTTTTACTCTTAGTAGGTGTAATAAAATGATCTTCTGTGAGTTTTATTTTAAAAGATTTATTAAAGACATTAAACCCACATCGAAGGTTCCGTTTCAGCAGTTCCAGAACTAATACTGCAGTTCTAATGGTTTCATCACAATCCAAAGCTGAGATACTAACCTGTCCTTCCACCGGCTCGATCTGCTGTAGGGTAGCGAGCACAAACACGGCTGTCTTTCCCATGCCGGACTTGGCCTGACACAGGATATCCATGCCGAGAATGGCCTGCGGGATGCACTCGTGCTGCACTAAAAACACACACACAGGAAGTCCACTTAAGATGCTAATCAACATGTATAGCTACATTAGGAGAGCCAGCGTCTCTCAGTCTCTAACCTTCAGACGGATGCTCAAAACCACAGTCCACGATGGCCCTCAGCAGTTCCGGCTTCAGCAGAAAGTCTCTGAAGCCCGAGCTGTGGATGGACACGTATGAGCCCTTCACCTCCTTCTTGCCCACCGGGGGGGCGCTTTCTGGGGCTCCTTGAGGCTCATCGTCCTCTTCATAATCCAGCAGCTCGTTGTCAACATCATTCTCAGCCATTCTGGAGACAAAAGGAGTGAGAGAGCCATTAAATCACACCTTCAGATGACTCACACGTTCATGGTTCAATGGAGGGACCACCACTGAGAGAGTGGACCAAGCCTGGAGAAGGCCAGAAAGTCTACGCTGACATCGAACTATGAACTTAAATACACAAAGACAAACCACGTAAGCAAACTCAGAAACCAGTCTTACCACAGACACTTTTGTAATTCACAAATGTACAAGAGTTTCTCGAAAAGTACTTTGGTGCTATCAAGGAACAATGCAATAATACTCTACACTGCACGAACATGCACATGCAAAATGACATTACATGGTTCTCAAATCTAAAATAAAAACATGTTTAAGACTTAAGGACAACAAATGTTTAGTCACTAAAAAAAAAAAAACACATCCTGACCACTGAATATGGGTGGTGATGAAAAAAGGTCTACACTGGAAGAACTACAGCAAACAAGTGCACGGGTCAAATACGAAAAAGGGTTTTCAAGCATCAAATTAACTATTGTAATACAGCTTTTAATTGTTGCTGTTCAATACATTAGAAAGTATCCTGTTCAAATAGTTTTTTTCTATGCAATAAAAAAAAAAAAAAAAAAAAAAAAAACACATTTTTACCATGATTTACAGAAAACAACCACTTAAAAAAAAAAAAAAAAATGAAAGTAATTCACTGTAACAATCTTGTCAGGTATTATTAAGTATGTTGTTTCATAATATTAGTGTTACACTGAATTAAAAACTGAACATATTTTCACCCACATTTTGATTTTATTCTCCCAAACCCTATCTGAAACCTTAAAAGTATGCACTTTGATGTGCTTTTTATCCATACAAAATCACTTTTGTAAAATGTCTTTTTATGTGGACATTTAAGTTTCTTTGACCCACGTACAAATAAAAAGAGCCAGAGCAGTCCAAAGGAAACATCTTTTGTTAGTAGGTTCAGTGAAACTGGAACTGGTTTATCTGGGCCTCAGCCTCCAACATCCGAAAGAGGCTCTCCAGTCAACGTAACGAGCGTCTAGAGTGTTTCTAAACGGGATCACGACACCCGATACTGTGTCGATCAGCAACAGAGAGATTAGTTTAACTGGAGAAGCCATAGCTTAACAAACGCGCAGCGGACAATGGAGCGGCGTTCAGCTGTTGTTATGCATGAGAAAAAAGACAAAAAATAAATATATAAACGAGAACTCCACGCGGGCTTATGTTTGATGTGGTTTACCGACAACGCGATATCGTATAAAAATAAAACATAACGTTACATATAACTTGACAGAAAATAAACTCGCTCACACGCGCGCGCTCGCTTCGGTTAGCACGCACAGCTAACGCGCTCAATGACACAACGCTTCGATCACACATGAAACATCTGTTTGATAAACTCACAACGTTATATTCATTTAAAAAAATACGTTACGAAAAATAAAACATGCATATTTAAACAATAACTAAATTATAGTTACCTTTAGGTGACGGTGCGTGAAGAAAATGAACACACGAACGCAGCTGTTGTCTCAAACCGCACGCGCCAGGCCGTAGTTTATACTACCGCCCGGAAATCCAGCCTCCTGAAGAACGCGCGCTCTCATTGGCGGACCGCACGCGGTCGTTGGCTTAACGCACGCTCCCGTTGGCTTGCGCACGTGTCAATCTGAATGTACCCGTCTCGTGATTGGATGTTGGAACTGACACTTGGAAGAGTTGAAGTCGCGCTCGCGTTGGGCGCAATTGAGCTTGGCGGGACTTTTGTAAGTGACAGAAACCTTTATTTACATTTTATTTTAACTTAGGATTGAATATAACTGATTTAAAACATTTAACTCAGAGTAATATTATGATTGATATGTTGCTTCACATCAAGGAACCTATTCAAATCAAATACTATGGCGCCAAAATACCATAATTAAAACACTATGCTCAGTAGTGCCATTATAGATCTACCATACACATAATATTTAAAATATTTTTTGTGTAAATATGTTTTGATGGCGACTACCTTTATCAGTTTTCTAAGGTGTTTAAGTATTTTAGTATGAGAGACAAAATAATCCTGGAGAGATGTTTAATGTCCACAGAATTAAACTAAATGTCATATCTGATTTAGCATATATTCATGTATCCAGTTATTATTGAACTAATTTGCTTTAATTTGTTTTGGTAAACAAATATTGTAAACTAAAGTTTTAATTCCACTTTCTGCCTAGTTATTACAATAAGTGAACGTGAAAGAAAGTGACATGACATACAGCCAAGTATGGTGACCCATACTCGTAAATTAACGCTCTGCATTTAACCCATCACACAGCAGTGAACACACACACACTGTGAACACACACCCAGAGCAGTGGGCAGCCATTTATGCTGTGGCGCCCGGGGAGCAGTTGGGGGTTCGGTAGTTTTGCGTAGCTTAGCTTTCATTGGCCAAGGCCCGCCCATGAGGCCGGGTGACCGACATGTCAAACAACCAATCACAGTTCGTTTCGTTCATCGTCACATTTCGGGGCGTGGAAATGTTGCCACAATAACAGACGAGTGTGTAAAACTCTCGGACATATTTTAAAGATTCTATGCCACGAACTTAAAATATTTCACATACTTTTGAGAATCTAGCGTTTAGTTGATCCTGATAAGCACTCGTCGTCACAGTTGTAAACCCTAGGCTCTCTTCTTTTGTGAGGGGGTTTGGCGGCATGGCATCTTTGTTTCCAGGTGGAGTGTTAAAGAACATCTCACACACGTCTTGCGGAAATCCTGTAGAATTCAAGCAATCCGATGACGACTTCAACACTCCTGCCGGCCCGAGACTCGAACTCACAACCCTTGGATTGCAAGTCCAACTCTCTAACCATTAGGCCATGACTTCCCCACAATAATTATTTTTTTAAGAAAAAAAATTAATGTAGTCTAATTAAGTAAACATCAACAAAATAAATAAAGTTTGATGTTTTGTTAAGAAATTGATGCATATGCAAATAATTTAAACTATTTCAGCATAAGCCTTTATATCACAAGGTTTTAAGATCAAACTTTTGACTGGTATTGTATGCTACATGCAACCATATGAAATGTTATGTTATAGTTTTTTTAATTAAATAATTTTTTTGATAGTGAAAGGATACACTTAGAGTGTCTTACAAAAAGAGTGTAGGAAACTAACCCACTTTTCAAATTATGGTTAAACCATTAACTGTCAGTCCCACTTTTTAAGCAAAAACCTAATGATGATATTTCCAACTTAATTAAAAATCTTGAATGTTTTGGAGCAAAGACTTAATTTTGCCACATTATTGTGGAAGTGGAAAAAAAATATTGAAATGAAATAGATAAAGATATATACATTTATGGAAATTTAAAATGCACTGCACTACATTTAACTATTTTTTTTTAATAAACTATATTATACAAAACATATACTAAAAAGCAAAATATCATGATCCTTATTAGGACTGTAAAGGACAAGTAGAAAGCAACCATACATGCATAGTTTGCATACCGTCATAAATGGAGATTCTGAAAAAAAAAATGCAGACAAAAAATCAGTCACCAAATATGAAAGTTTGTGTCTTGCTTTTCAAAATGAGAAATAGAAAGGTTTACAATGGGTTAATTGGGCTAGTGACAGTTACCCTGTTAAGTATAGAAACATGTTTCTAATTTTTCAGTCATATCAGTGCATCCTTATGAAGCACATTTAATGTCTTCTTGGCAAAAGACTGGCTTTTCCAAACTCGTTTTATTAATATTAGTTAGATATTGTTCATGAGTTCAGTCTGAAGGTGATGTTTTATATTCGAGATTCCAGTGCGGAGTGGAAGCTCCACTGTGCAGCTGAAAAGGTAGGAAAGCAGTCAGAATTAGGTCGTGATGGAGGTTCAGAAGAGGGGCAAGAGCTGGGCTGCTGTAGGACATCTCTGACCTGCCGAGGTAGGGTGTGCAACAGCCAGTTTTCCACCAGCAAACCACCTCCACGAAGCCCAAAACAACACCCCAGCTCGACCGGCAGTTCATCTAGACTGTTTCCCCGTACATCCAGACGCGAAAGCTGAGTCAGGCCGCCAAAACCAGCGGGCAAGGACCCTAGAGAGTTATTCGCAACATTTAAGTTGCGAAGCTCTACACAACTTTCAAACAGCTCCTTGGGGAGACGTTCAAGCCTGTTGGCGCTCAGGTCTAGTTCGCTAAGAAGCTTCAAGGCTCCAATTTCAGCTGGCAACTCTTCCAAAAGGTTTCCTGCCAAAAGCAGGCGTCGCAGCTTATGCAGCGTAAAGAGTGCCAAAGGTAGGATTTGCAGCTGATTGTGTGCCAAATCCAAGAGCTCCAATGATCGCAACATTCCTACACTGGCCGGAAGAGCCATAACGCGGTTATGTGCAAGTCGTAGGCAGGACAGACGCCGCAGATGCTGCAATCCTAACAGCTCTTCTAGAGTACGCAGACTGTTGTGTTGCAGGTCCAAACTGCGTAGACCTGTAAGCGCCAGAAGCGCTGATGGCAGCCTCTCCAACTGGCATCCTTGCAGTTGCAATTCTGCCAATCCGGTCAAGCGCCTCAGTCCCGTAAGTACCAAAATCCTGGTGCCCTCGTTATATATCTCCAGTTTTAGCAGACTCCCTGCCAATTCGCTCAGCTCCCCTGGAACTTTCTGCAGCATGCCGCGTAGCACCAAGACGCGGAGATGACGCAGTTGTCGAAGGCTGCCAAGGACCCATCCGCGCCCCATCCCGCCCTCATTGCTCAACCTCCCAGTGAGGTGCAGCTCTTGCAGGCCACGGAGAGAATAAACCCAGACTGGGATCTCTGCAGCTTGGGTGAAGGTTAGATGTAAAGTCTCTAGATGTTCCTGAAGGTGCTGCAGTGCTGCAGGCTCCACTGATGCAGTGCAGTGGTAAAGGTGCAGCTCTCTATTGAAAAGAGAATCCAGATTAAAATGTAGGGCTGGGACAATAAATTAATGCATTGCGATTCGTGGATCGATTCTGAGATTTTCGCAATGCATCGTGATTCTCTCTCGAATCGATTATGAGCTTAGTTTTTAACAGCACATGGCGCTCTAGGCTAGTTTTTAACTGCACACTCAAATGCCCATGAAGAAGAGCACTTGTGAATTCTTGTGCTGAGTAATGTAAGTTGTTAAATGCACTTGCACATTGGCTTTTATGCTTTTTTGATGAGAGATTAATATAAACACAGCCCAATGTGAAAATCCTTGTAATTTGCTTCAACCTTTTCAAACTTTATGAATGATTATTTTAGGTTCAAATGGTCTGTGTGTAAGGGACTGGAAGCAAGCAGAATACGGCTATTTCTAAAGCACACAGTGCCATCTACTGTTAAAAACTAAGCTCAGAATTGTTTCAAGAAAGAATTGCGATGCCTTCGGAAAATCGCAGAATCATTTCTCGATTCACGATGCATCGATTTATTGTCCCAGCCCTATTAAAACGTTTCTCATCCTAAAATGTTATACCCTCATTACATGTTAAAATCAGTCTGTGTAAGACTGCAAAATTATGTGCAATTCAATTATGTGCAACTGAAATAAAAAACTTACCTGAGTGTGGTCATGTTAGATATTTGTGCTGTCAGTTTGGCGTCTCCAATAAGTTCCAACTTCAACACCTCTAGCTGGCTGAAGGTGAACAGCGCCGCTGGCAGGCGAGGAAGGGCCACGAGCTGCAGCAGAGAGCGTCCCTGCTGGTCAGAAGTGATCATTGACCGCAAGCGATCAGCTCCCCAGCGGCGCTCCATACTTTCTTCCAGCAGTCGAGTCTCACTGACTGGTGAGAGGAAGACAGACAGGCGCTGGGCCAGTAGAGGGTCATACTGGTCGGCCATGTGCAACAGGAAGGCAAGGTCATTATGAAGGTCAGGTACATCTAGCATGGATCCTTTCTCGCGTAGACTCTGGAAAGAGTACTGCCTCAAAGACCTGAGAATTAGGCAGATTTATCAGAATAATTTTCTTTAAAATTACAGAATGCAACAGTTGGCTTCCCAAGTAGAAATTCATAAATTTTCATTCATTTTCTCCATAGGGACACATAGTTCTGATGTTGTTAATTAATGGTATAGGCCAGAGCTGGGCAACTTCGGTCCCGGAGGGGCCACTGTCCTGAGTTTAGCTCCAACCCTAATCAAACACACCTCAACAAGCTAATCAATGTCTTTAAGATCAGTAGAAAGCTACTGTATACACAGGTGTGTCTGATAAGGGTTGGAGCCCTCCTGGACTGAAGTTGCCCTGGTACAGGCATTTGTTGAATCTATCCTTTTACCTTATTTCAACTGATTTTTAAAATAATGTTTAAAACCTGAATTCAACATGAAAAGAGAAAATTCCACAAGTCAGAGAGTTGTAGCAAGTAAATTGCGCCAAAAGAGCTATATAGCTGCATGCACCAAATCCCATGATTCCCTGCAAATTAAATAAGTTTTATTTTACAATGATTTAAAATATTTTTCTATAGATATAATCAACCATTTAAGTACATAGTTGTACATATTTCTACATTATTTTGTACTTGATTATGCCATTCATTATTCTTCATGGGATTTTAGTTAGTTTTATTCATAATTTATTCATTATATTCATCAAAGCCATTCAGTTCAGTCTTGTGCCTTTGTCTTTTTGTCCGATTCTCTAATACTTTTTTGATTTAAATAAAAGTTTGCAATGTTGTGATTCACCTCAGAAATGGTTGGTTTGGTTCATGGCTTAAAATTCTTTTAAAAGATGTTTAAAATCCCTATGGGAAAAAATGAATGGAAAAAATTCCAATGTCGCTGAAAAGGTGGCCTGGCACTAACTATTTGCATTTAGTTCTTAGTTCTTGGCACACAAACAAACACGTTAGTCCAGTCACCAGAATATCTCGACACTCACACATGGATAAAGACTACAAACTACATGGACACAGTCCTCTCACGTCTTGGGGCACCCATACTTGTGGAAGATCCAGGACAGGGCATATATGCCCAGCAGACCGAACAGAAAGATCAGCAAGACGTAGGCCTGCATTAGCTTGCGCAGGACAGAGGACAGCGAGTGACTGCACTGGAAGACGCTGTAGCCGGTCAGAGCGTAAGAGTGAGGTTGGCAGATGTGATTAAAGGAGATTGAGCCCAGGAGAGGAGTGGTGTAGCTCACAATCAAAATAAACTTCAGAACCTTGAACACCGTCTGAGCAGTGTACACCTAAAGGAAGAGATGCAGTATTTATAACATATTATTTTAAAAATCACTTTTTACATCCTCTAAGCTGCAAGTGCAATTGTCACCATGGTTTAATGAGACCATTTCTGAATGAGAATTTGCTTGAATGAGAACTGGCTTGCATGTTAAGGCCAAAGTATAATAGTTATCAAAGTATATTTGTTTTTACTCGTATGGGAGGGTCTGCATACAGTGCACATGATGCAAATTTTGTCATCAAAATAGTACATGCATTAGGCCCATTCCTGAAATAGGCCCAGATGAAAACAGACGAGAATTTTCCGGAAGCTGAACAGATTTCCTTTGCTATATTAACCTCAAAATAATTCTTAGAATGAAATGTGGAGTTTGACTTTCGGACGCTTATACACAGCGTTACTTACTTATTATACAGTTACTATGATTCTAAGTTCTTTGAGCTGTAACATTATTGACATAACCAGGCATGTTCATTTCAGTTATTTAGCTTAGTATGCAAAGTTTCGGTTCATTTTTGTGCTGCACGAAATGAACCCAGATGGCAGAAAGCGGCATCCTATTTTTCTTTAGGCTTATTTTACAAAAGCACAAAGATTTGTTTTTATTGTGAATGTAAACAAATAAAGGCAAACCTTTCACAATTCGGATTATCTTTATGACTAAAAGGAGTCATAAAAAAATCAAGTGATTGCACGGGCGCCGCATGTGCACACACAGTTTAGCATTGCTACCTTGACAATGCAGCCTGTTTATTATCATAATAAAATACAGTCAGTCAAACATGAAGAAAAAAACACACACAGACACACACACACTGCTCAGTTTAAATATATAGTAAAATCTGTTCCATTAAGTGTTATCACCATACTGCCGTGATGTTATGCAAAACATTTAGTTTTACGTGGATATTGGAACCTGAGTGAAGTACATAGGCCTTATAATAAATAATAATTTGGCATTCAAATACATCGCTAATATGAAAATATTTGATTTTGTGTCGAATGAGAGACCCAACGTTGGTTTCAGTTTCATTTTCTTGTTCTTTTCTAAATACTGTTAATTGAAATGATTTGTTGTGGAGTGAGGGGAACTAAAATAGCCTAGCTATGTTTACAGTGTTTATTATAGCCTGTTTGTAAACATTTTGCGTCTGCATTAGGTCTATTTCTTAATGAAATAATAAAACCCAACTTTTTCCCTTTTTTTTCTCTAAAAACACATTTTTTATATACGCGTAGCATATTTTAACCATTCAGCAAACCTTTTAAAATATTTTGATAAATTACTGAAAATAAATAAATGAATGACTTTGTAAACTGTTTAACTGATTGTATTAATTGGTCAGAATTAGCTGATACAGTTTACTGCATTTATGCGCACTCAGAAACCAGTGACTGTGAACGAATCAGCAGAGTTTACCATGTACAAGCTTTTGTCATCGTTGCATCTTTCTCAGACATTTCCAAACGTCGAAATTGGGTTGCGCATCTATCTGTGCATGATGGTGCCCAATGCCTCCGGCGAGCGGCGCTTCTCAAAGTTGGGAATAGTCAAAGGAGAGCTTCGGTCCTCAATGGGGCAGAAAAAGCTAAGCATCTGGCACTTATGAGCATTGAGCATGAGCTGCTGCGCAGTCTTGACTTTACTGACTCGATCGAAGAATTTGCGCTTGCTAGGGCACGAAAAACAGCAGTATAAGTAAGCAGCACTAGCGCAGTAGTAAGAGTGACAATATGCCTAGGTTAAGTTGATCTGGTTTAGCCTTTTCTGTATTAAGTGCACTTTTCAGACAATTGCTATTGACTGTTGATGTTACATAGCTTGATGTTAATCTCGAGTTGTTGTGATAATACGTTGTTATTATTATTCATGTTCAATAAAGGCTGGCTGGTTGCGTCGCTTCTTGGTCGGTCTGAGTGGGCATGAACAGTAAGTGTCGAATGCACATGCACCAATGCCGAGAAAAAATAGGCCCTTTTTGCGCTGCAGCATCAGGCCCAATTTGGTCTTAATCCAGCCCTGGTCACATGTGCACATTAACTTGGTTTTGGGCTAATAATATTTGTTCCACATGGTGTAAGTATACTTTGGGCTTTACCTTATAGATAACATCTGAACTCTCGCAGTGAGCACGAAACCTGCGCACTCTCTCAAACAGCGCTCTGGCCAGCTCTCTGTCGCTGCGGTCCAATGTGGCTCCCTGTCTGGAAGTGTCCGGAACGACTTGCACAGGCAAAACCGGCTCCGTGAGTGACATAGCAGAGAGCATTGAGCAATGAGACAACGTTGAGGGACACGGAGATGGTTGTGTTGTAGTGGACACACTATCTGTCCCCGCCAGTAGAGGGCTGTCCGTCCCCGAGTCCAGACTTGACTTGCGCATTTTGTACGAAGATGTTACCTGAACTTTGGGTTGCACTGCTTGTTCTGTTTCAGAGAAACGTGTGTCCAGTTTGGCTGTAAGAGAAAGCGCCCTTGTTGTCCAGGGTGATTCGCAACATTTGGCGAGAAGCGATAGGAAGTGCTCGATGCGAGCAGATGTGAGCGGGAAGTGGAACCAGAAGCTTCCGCTGGCCAGGAGAACCAACGTATGGAGCAGCGTCACATACGGTAAAAACCTTGAGTACCAGGGCAACGCCTCGTGATAGCAAACCTGGCTGATGTAGATGTATTGCTGGAAGTCAAGGTTGGTACGTCGCCCCTTCACAGGGATCTTGGGTGACTCTGGTGTGCTTCTAAAGATAGAATCAGACACAGGCTCCATGGGAGAGCTGTAGTTGATGGAAGAGGAGTGTACAGGGACACACACAACTCCGTCCCTTGACAGCTGGAGCGTCCCAGCGAGGATGGACACCATCAGCATGAGCACCAGCAGGTAGTCCATGAAGACCTCCCACCACGGCTTCAGCAACTTATAACTGCCTTGACGCTCACCGCCGGACCATAGCTCAGACAGCGTGAACATCTACAATCAGAGAGAGGAAGACATCTTTTTAAACACCATTCAAATCAAGGTGACACTTTATTAGATTTAAGAATCTAACCATTCTTACAATTTAAGGCTTCTTTCTTAAATCAAGATACATTTACTTGAGATTTAAGATTAAGACTGAAGTCTGTTTTAAGTTTATGCTTCAAAAACAAGAAAAAATATCTTCCATTGGGGTAAGAAAAATGTATTTGTTTCCCTTTTGAATTAAGTGTATTTCTTTCTCATTCTATTGGCAGATTTTGTTTCCTTGATTTAAACTTAAACCTGCTTAAATTTTTTAGATTAAAAGACCTACCCCAGGTTTCACAGACAAGGCTTAAAATAATCCCAGACTAAAATGCATATTTGAGCTGTCTCAACTGAAAATATCTTGCTCTGACATATCTTAAAATATGTCAGTGTCTTTGTTCTGTGTCAAGATGCACACCTGTAATGTTTTTTCTTCTAAGGCATTTTTTTAAAAGTTGCTTAATTATCTTAATTTAACTAAGGCCTAGTCCTGGCTTAAGCTAAGCCCCGTTTGTGAAACCAGGCCCTAATATCTTATTAAAATTAAGTCATTTTGTTTCTTAGGTAAATGCATCTTAATTTAAATGTTTGTTTATAAAATGTGATTTAAATGCATAGTCACTGTCACAGTGCTGTGGCATTGTTGGTGATTGCCAGGGTGTTGCGGATTATTTACTAAGAGGTTCAGAGTGTTTATAAGTGTGTTATGCAGCTGCTTCTGTGTTATGCAGTTGCTAGATTGTTCTGGGTGGTTGATAGTGTGTTGCTTTGGGTTGCTTGGGTGTTCCAAGTGGTTGTTAGTGTATTACTATGCAGTTGCTAGGGTTCTCAGGGGTTTCCCAAAAGCAACAATGGTCGTAAGTTCTGTCATTACCAACAGAGGTCAATGGAACTTTGCAATCTTAGTTGGCTAATGTTGCTTTTGGGAAACGCACCCTTGAATGGTTGTTAGCGTGTTGCTATGTGCCTACTAGGATGTTCCAGGTGGTTGCTAGGTGTTTGTTTACTGGCTTACAGAGTGTCTGTTTAACATTTTGGTCTCTAGGTATGAAACCCTCCTTTAAAGGCTTTAACCCTCCCTAATGCTATTTCATGCATTCTGATTTATTTACACTGTGAAAGAGTTGGATTATCATGCCAAACATGGCCAAATACACTCCCTCTGTGTTTGTTTAAGTTTCTGAAAGTACCATGAAGGGCAGAATTCCCTGTATAGGTGCTTCTCCCAGAAGAGTGCACATACACGTCAGCCAGAGCGAGAGCAAGAGCATGCCCTTCAACGTTATCGGCAGCACTGCACAGGTCGTGCTCGAGAAGAATGTCTCCAAAAAAGTGTGTTTTTTGGGTGTGAGGGAAAGATAACCCTGTTTAGCTTCCCAAAGAACCCAGCATTACGTGAACAGCGGATGCAGTTTGTTTTTCCAGGCCAGCAAAGGAGTTTTGCAAGTGTGTTTGTTTGATCCCATCATTTCGTTGATTAATATTTTATAAACATGGCCCAGTTCGACACTGGATTTGCACATCATTTATTACTGAATAATGGAGCAGTCCCAGCAATAAAAGATCCCAGTCATTATTCATGAATGCAGATGGTGAGCAAAAATGCATCAAAATTTTGGTGTTTTGTTAGTAATAGGCGTGCAAGTGCTCCTTACTCTTTAGCTCCACCCACAGCACGCCTCCTGAAGCTTGGCTGTTTTCAGAGAGAAACATAAAGTTGTATCTTTCTTTTGTAAATATGATAAAACAAAAGACTCTTTAGAGATATTAAGGATGCAGTACTACTCTGTTATGTCCTCTTTTATAGTTTGGACCGCTCCACATTTCAGTATCAAATGATGTGCAAATTCTTGTTTATAAAACATTCATCAACAAATACACTTGCAAAACTCTGTTCCTGCCCTGGAAAAACAAACTGTATCCACTGTTTACATAATCCCGGGTTCTTTGGGAAGCTGAACTAGGTTATCTTTCCCTTATAACAAAAAAACAAACTTCTTTGGAGACATTCTTCCCGACATTCTAGACCATGTGTACAAACTCTTTTTCCTGGAGTGAGAAAAGTAATGAAGTAAACAGTGATTTTAAACTCTGTTTTCATGACGATATACACATTTACATTAAATACTCCACACGCATTAATGGAGATAAACACTAAAATTACATAATTTTACAAAAAACATAATTACATAATTTTATTAACAATAGGCTAAATAATTTTCCTGTGGTATGCTATGTTTTAATGTCAGCAAGGAGTTATCAGCTATAGGTGCACAATAGTTCATCTTCAAACTAAACTACAGATCACATGTTATGAGAAATATTTTAGCGAGAACAATGATCAATGATGCGCACGTACTTCGATATTATGGCAGACACTGCTGGATTCAGTTGTCGAACAGTCCATTGTCCGGTATAGGACCAATGATAATATCTTACTGTACAACCGCAGTTCAGCTGCACAGAGGTGTTGATGTCATGTGAAGGCATCTCCCCAAATAATAATAAATACCACTATGTTTGAAGGATATAACTAGGAGAAAATGGTAAGATTTGCATGTTTCCTTTTTAAAATACTTTGTCAGTGACGAGCCGAATCAGACAATTGTATTTACACTGTAATAAATATGGGCCTATCTGTTTCCACTAAAAATAGCTAAAAGATGTTCATTTGCAAAGCTGCATATTTGATTTGAATCGTTTAAAACAATTGAAATACTATTTGGCCAGTGTAAAAGAATGAGATCATCTCTATTCTAAAATATATCTGAGAACAACTTTAAACCATTTAGTTTTTATGGATATTTTCATATATTTATTATAAAACATAACAAGGATACTGGATAATTTTTAGCAATAAAAATGAATGTGTATGGCACAAATGGCATTATAGTCCCCATCTCATATTTCCTTAATGTCTTGGTGTTAAACATGGTGTCACGTGCATGGGAATATGCATGGAAATGATAAGGCTATGCATAGTAAAACTAGGCGTTTTAAGCTCCATAGATTGTGATTTCGGGTAGGAGACAAGGTGGAAATGCACGTACGCACAATCTTCCCCTGACTAGAATTTATAAAGGGATTTTTGCACAGGTTCTGTCGTACGCATGGTTTTATAAATCTGAAAACTTTTGTGCATGCGCAAAATCTAGCTTTTGTGCCTACGTACACTTTTAGGATGAAATCTACCGAGAGTTTTATAAATGAGACCCCTGGAAGGAGTGTATTTGGCACAGAAATACTCTGTTCTACATCCAAATAGTTTTTTGAAACTTAGGCCATGTTTAGCATGAGAATCCAACTCTTTTAACAGTGTAAATAGCTCAACATGCATGAAATAGCATTAGACCCTCCTTTAAAATGAGTTTTGATTCAACACACTAAGCTGACGTGATATGACAGTCAGCTGAGCTCATAAATCACATTTGACTAGAACCCCAAATACTGCAGACGGTCTACATAAAAAAATAAGAGTGTAACGTACTTACAGTGATGTATTGCAACTCTCAACGTTTACAACTCTAAAGCTGAACCTTCATGCTTTAAACCCCTGGTTTTCTT
This sequence comes from allo-octoploid hybrid of Carassius auratus x Cyprinus carpio, assembly GCA_024542945.1. Lineage (NCBI taxonomy): Eukaryota > Metazoa > Chordata > Actinopteri > Cypriniformes > allo-octoploid hybrid of Carassius auratus x Cyprinus carpio. The sequence goes on from CM044998.1 coordinate 4,585,682, forward strand.
GCACTCGATTCCGGCGCAGTCCAGTTTGATCAACAATACGTGTCCAACTTCTCTAACTTCGACCCAGTGGGGCCCCAGAAGCTGCTTTGAAGTTTCCATGACAACCTGCACACAATAGCCGCATTCACATCATGAAACGCCAGTGAGCCACTGGATTTGTAAGAAATACACAGAAATAAACAGAAGAAATGAAACTCATATGCAAATGTCAGGTTTTATATGTTCACTCAGTTTGTCAGATATTTCAGAAAGATCATTGTCCTCTCAGTGCAATGCATCACATGTGAACAGCAGGTGGCACTAATTACTCTGATTAAATGATGAAGTGTGTGTTGGACTTTATATTTTAGTGCTTGAAAATCAGATTTAGTGTCAATGTATGATTGTCCTGAATGATGTTTATGTCAAATAAATTTAGAATCAGAATCAGAAAGAACTTTATTACCAAGTATGTTTGCACATACGAGGAATTTGTTTTATTGTCACAAGCTTCCAGTACACAACGACAACAACACACAGTTGATAAAACAAGATGTGAATAAAATACACATACATAAATATAAATAAACCACAAAAAAGAATAATGTACAGGTGTGCTATAGATAAAATAGGAATAGAAAAAAATAAAAATTAAGTTGTAGGGATGTACTAGGATGTAGGGTGATAAATAAGTATAAGGTTATTGCACATACTTTTATTGCACAATAGGAGAACTTTTATCTGTTCATGAGGTAGATTGCCTGGGTAAAGAAACTGTTCTTGTGCCTGGCTGTCCTGGTATTCGGAGCTCTGTAACGCCGACCAGATTGCAAAAGTTCAAAAAGGAGATGGCTTGGATGTGAGGGATCCAGAGTGATTTTCTGAGCCCTTTTCCTCACGCTGGATATATACAGTTCTTGAACGGTTGGCAGGGGAGCACCAATAATCCTTTCAGCAGTCCGAACCGTTCTGTGTAGTCTTCTGATGTCTGATTTTGTTGCTGAACCAAACAGACAGTTATTGAAGTGCACAGGACAGACTCAATGATGGCTGAATAGAACTGTTTCTGAAGCTCCTGTGGCAGGTTAAACTTCCTCAGCTGGCGAAGGAAGTACAACCTTTGTTGGGCCTTTTTAACAATGGAGTCAATGTGATTGTCCCACTTCAGGTCCTGAGAGATGGTGGTTCCCAGGAATCTGAATGACTCCACTGCAGTCACAGTGCTGTTCATGATGGTGAGTGGGGGGAGAACAGGGGGATTTCTCCTGAAGTCCACGATCATCTCCACTGTTTTGAGCGTGTTCAGCTCCAGGTTGTTGAGACTGCACCAGACAGCCAGCTGCTCAACTTCTTGTCTGTAAGCAGACTCGTCACCGTCCTGAATGAGGCCAATGACTGTAGTGTCGTCTGCAAACTTCAGGAGCTTGACAGAGGGGTCTTTAGAGGTACAGTCGTTGACGTACAGCGAGAAGAGCAGTGGGGAGAGAACACATCCCTGAGGGGCACCAGTGTTGGTGGAGCGGCTGTTTGACATGAATTTCCTCAGTCTTACTAGCTGCTGCCTATCTGTCAGAAAGCTGGTGATCCACTCACAGATAGAGTTAGTGAAAGTGAAAGTCGTGACATTTGTCAAGTATGGTAACCCATACTCGAAATTGGTGCTCTGCATTTAACCCATCCAAGTGCACACAAACAGCAGTGAGAAGTGAACACACCGTGAACACACACCCGGAGCAGTGGGCAGCTATATCCAGCGCCCGGGGAGCAACTGGGGGTTCAGTGCCTTGCTCAAGGGCACTTCAGCCATGGGTATTGAGGGTGGAAGAGAGCGCTGTTCATTCACTCCCTCCCACCTACAACTCCTGCCAGCACCGAGACTCGAACCTGCGACCTTCTGGTTACAAGTCCAATTCTCTAACCATTAGGCCACAGCTGCCCCTACAGTTAGGAACAGAGAGCTGGGTTTTTTGGTCTGGATTTACTTGAGGTTGTGGTTATCATCAGAGTAAAGTGTTGCATTTTGATTGTTTTAATACTTTGTTTGTTTTAAATTTCACTTTCTAAATGAACCTGTCACTTACATACATGAGACTGATAAATATCACTGAGTGGTTCTTAGTGTGTTCTGGGTGTTGTATTTTGATTGTTTTAATATATATTTTTTTCTGTTAAAATTATGGATCTTTGTGTAATTTCAATCACAAGGTCACTTTTTAAACCCACGGTGTCGTGTCAGAATGGCGTTATCGAGGTTCGAGTTTCTAGAAGTAACTTGAAAAGTAAAAAAAAATGAGTTCACAGTCTGAAAACAATGTTAGTTGTGTAGGAAACCCCCATTTATCATCATGTCACACATTTTTAGTTCCCTCAGACTGGGGATTTACAACAAGCCCACACATCAGACTGAGACACAGGCTGAAAGATTTGTGAAAACTAAAAGTATTTTTAGCAAATATTTTCATAAATAGTGATTCCTGTTCTATTTGAACTAAACTAAGCTGGATGATGACATCACTGAATTCAATAATGAACTGCCTTTAACTGAAAATTTAGTGTTTACTATTGTCCTTTTGCATTATTACACACTATTTTCCTATTTAATACTGTAAAGCTGCTTTGACACAATCTGTATTTTTAAAAGCACTATATAAATAAAGGTGACTTGACTTGTTTCAATATCTTTTTCACTGAACATTGCATTCTTGTCTTTCAATTTTCAATGACAGTTCAAAGATACAGGAAAGAGGCTGTTATTTGGTGGATGCTGCAGAATATGGTATCATATTTCACGAAAAAAAAAAAAAACATTAAACTATGATTTTTATATTTGATGAGGTCAAATGAACGATAAAACTGCTCTTAATTGTTATTTGTTAAATACCTTTCTGTTTATATCTTAAGAAACAAAGCCTCAATCAATCAAACATTCAGTCAGTCAATCAATCAATCAATCAATCTATCTATCTATCTATCTATCTATCTATCTATCTATCTATCTATCTATCTATCTATCTATCAATAAATGGTTTTACTTTGCAGAACAACCACACACACACACACACACACAAATAAAGTAATAATAGAATAAATGTTTCAAAACAGGGTTGGAATGACTGATAAGGTGATGCAAAAAATATTTGTATAATCTTTTTTTTTGGGGGGTGGGGGTGAATTGTTCCATTAATATTCAGATTCATCCAGTTGATTTTTTTGGTGCCATGGAAACATAATTCTATTTTCTGCTATTACAAACACTTCTAGTGTTTTGTTTTGTTTTTTAATACAACTTCTAAACTTCAGCATTACAGTTTCAACTTTCTTATTGCTTAGGCTCTGCTCATAATTCTGTAATGTAAACACATTCATTTAAATGCCATCAAAATAATGTGCCAATAAATAAAAAAAAATAACCTGACTATACTTGTTTTTATGCTTTTGTGTTTGTCATTGTTAGCAGTTTTTGTTATGTGGTTGTGTGTGTATATGTGTGTGTGTGTGTGTGTGTGATTGTGTATGCTATATATATATATATATATATATATATATATATATATATATATATATATATATAGATAGATAGATAGATAGATAGATAGATACAAATATAGAGATAGATAGATAGACAGATAGATAGATTAAAGCAATACACTACAATACACTTATACCAGCTAAGGGGGTTTTAGGCACTCTGCTTTGTATCGTGCCTAACAACGCCCCGTAGCTGTTATAAATTCACTGTAAACCACGGCTTCTTGGGGCTTATTGCTTTTATAATACAGTTATTCCATATAAGTAGCAAGGTTTGACTGAATAAAACAGTGCAACTAAAGTGTAATGATAATATATTAAAAAGAGAATTCTTCCACCAAACAATGTTGTTCCTCAGAACCAGTTGTGGTTCCAACAAAGTTGTTGCCGAGCAACACACAGAAGTAAACAAAGGTGTGTATTTGTAGTGTGGTTTACAACAGGTTTAAATGCAGCTCAACCAATCAGAATCAAGGACCGGAACTATCTGTTTTATAAAAGTTCTTTTACTACATCAAGTTAAACTATTAAAATAAGAAATGTTGGCTTGGCAACTACCTTAAATAAAAAGTTTGTTATATTTATTTTCAATTACCATTTTTTAAGGTTTTAATTTTCGATTTAGTTTTATTTAACTTTGAAAACCATACAAAGCTGTTTAGTATTTGAATATTATTAAGTTTTGTGGCTCTCATAATCATTCAGCACAGATTCACGAGGACTGAATTTTATGATAAGTTACACACATTAATGTTCTGTTGTTTATACATGTTTCTGTGAGAATTTGCTCATTTTGAGCCCCATATATTGATGCGAGAGAAAAAGCGTCCATCTCCATCTCTCTCGGACGTGTGGTTTCACACCTTTTGACTCAATCTTGCCCTCTGAAAGTGCTGGGTGTGTTTGTGTGAATCGACACACGCCCTCCTCCAGTCCTGCCACTGCTGGGGATTTTAGAAGAAGCTCCTCTATAAATAGTGCAGGCCCATGGTTTTCGTTGCAAAACCGGCCCGAGATTCACACCAATCCTATGTGTGTTTTTACATGTATATTATTTATTTTGAGGTTTTATTTCTTTAAGAAACAACTCAGAATTTTGCTTCTACATTGAGATGGATGTCAAATGATTTTTGGCCATGATGGTTCAAAGAACACAAACTCACAATTTTACAAATCAAGCCTCACAATGAGAAAAAAAAGTGTAGGATTTAGTTTGACAGCATGTTCAGAAATAATTACACAGAAATCTAACTAACAGATTGAATTTAAAGTAAAAAAAAAAAAAGACTGAAATGGCATTTTCTTGCAAAAGATACTCCAATGACCTTGGTTTTATTTATAACATTTTTATAATGGATTCATGAAACATGAGCAGAACACATTTCTATGTAAATTGTTTACAAACCTTTGTTTAAATTGCTAATTCTGCTCATGATTTCATGTCTCATTAATGATGCTCATTGAGTGCAATACCATTAACTGTTTTTCAAATGTTAATGTTTCCATTCATTTGCCCGAAATTTTGCACAGGTATTTTTTTTTTTTTTTAGAAAAGGACATTTTCTGACTCTATTTTAACTGTACTGTTTTATTTTATTTTACATATGTATACTTTATAATTTTATGTGTGTGTATATATATATACGTGTGTGTGTGTATATATGTATATATATATATATATATATATATATATATATATATATATATATATATATATATGTAATGTATTTTCCCAAATCCCAGAGAACAAAGATACATCACTGACTACATCACACAACACAACTGATCAAAACAGTCTGAAGTGAAAATGTGTCACAGCCTGAGACCTTCTGCTTCTTGCCGTTCCGTTTAACCTGTTTAAGTGTCACATTTCCATCTTTTAGATTGCAGCGATAGAAAGTCTGAGAGACGTTTCACATCAGGATGATGTCATTGCCCAATGCCCATAGTGAAACTGTGAGTGTCTTGAGTACCTTCAACTGGAGCGATTCACACACCTCCATACACACCTACTCTAGTGCACTCGGCGATCAGCAGAAAGCCCAAACAATAGAGAGTAAGATGGTGTGAAGTTATGCCAGGCCAGGTCACAGAAAGGGCATTCAGATACCGACAGCCATTCTGACTGTACGACATGTGGGGGGTTTTCAGACAGTCTTATGAAAGCTTGTTGCTTTACATCATCTTCCATTGCATTCACAGTGATTGATATCATGCATTTGGCTGCTTTTGTTACACAATAATTGTTTCATATGCTTTATATAGTGCTAAAATGCATTTCGTTCATGACAGCTCTTGGTGGGACTGGCATGGTAATGTACATGACACTGTTAAATGTATTTGTTCTTGGCAGAATAGATCCGCAACGCTGCTGCGGTAGAGCAAGTATCGAGACTACCTACTGCCAATACATCCACAACATGCTGCTGTGAGCATGTAAGAAATATTGCTGCTGTAAATACAGGTCCTTCTCAAAAAATTAGCATATTGTGATAAAAGTTCATTATTTTCCATAATGTAATGATAAAAATTAAACTTTCATATATTTTAGTATCATTGCACACCAACTGAAATATTTCAGGCTTTTTATTGTTTTAATACTGATGATTTTGGCATACAGCTCATGAAAACCCAAAATTCCTATCTCAAAAAATTAGCATATTTCATCCGACCAATAAAAGAAAAGTGTTTTTAATACAAAAAAAGCCAACCTTCAAATAATTATGTTCAGTTATGCACTCAATACTTGGTCGGGAATCCTTTTGCAGAAATGACTGCTTCAATGCGGCGTGGCATGGAGGCAATCAGCCTGTGGCACTGCTGAGGTGTTATGGAGGCCCAGGATGCTTCGATAGCGGCCTTAAGCTCATCCAGAGTGTTGGGTCTTGCGTCTCTCAACTTTCTCTTCACAATATCCCACAGATTCTCTATGGGGTTCAGGTCAGGAGAGTTGGCAGGCCAATTGAGCACAGTAATACCATGGTCAGTAAACCATTTACCAGTGGTTTTGGCACTGTGAGCAGGTGCCAGGTTGTGCTGAAAAACGAAATCTTCATCTCCATAAAGCTTTTCAGCAGATGGAAGCATGAAGTGCTCCAAAATCTCCTGATAGCTAGCTGCATTGACCCTGCCCTTGATAAAACACAGTGGACCAACACCAGCAGCTGACATGGCACCCCAGACCATCACTGACTGTGGGTACTTGACACTGGACTTCAGGCATTTTGGCATGTCCTTCTCCCCAGTCTTCCTCCAGACTCTGGCACCTTGATTTCCGAATGACATGCAAAATTTGCTTTCATCCGAAAAAAGTACTTTGGACCACTGAGCAACAGTCCAGTGCTGCTTCTCTGTAGCCCAGGTCAGGCGCTTCTGCCGCTGTTTCTGGTTCAAAAGCACACGCCTGTGCACGGTGGCTCTGGATGTTTCTACTCCAGACTCAGTCCACTGCTTCCGCAGGTCCCCCAAGGTCTGGAATCGGTCCTTCTCCACAATCTTCCTCAGGGTCCGGTCACCTCTTCTCGTTGTGCAGCGTTTTTTGCCACACTTTTTCCTTCCCACAGACTTCCCACTGAGGTGCCTTGATACAGCACTCTGGGAACAGCCTATTCGTTCAGAAATTTCTTTCTGTGTCTTACCCTCTCGCTTGAGGGTGTCAATGATGACCTTCTGGGTTAACCTCTAACCCATGATTGCGGTTTTGAGTAATGAACCAGGCTGGGAGTTTTTAAAAGCCTCAGGAATCTTTTGCAGGTGTTTAGAGTTAATTAGTTGATTCAGATGATTAGGTTAATAGCTTGTTTAGAGAACCTTTTCATGATATGCTAATTTTTTGAGATAGGAATTTTGGGCTTCCATGAGCTGTATGCCAAAATCATCAGTATTAAAACAAAAAAAGACCTGAAATATTTCAGTTGGTGTGCAATGAATCTAAAATATATGAAAGTTTAATTTTTATCATTACATTATGGAAAATAATGAACTTTTTCACAATATGCTAATTTTTTGAGAAGGACCTGTATAACATACATGAAATAACCTCTATATAGCATACATGAATCACCTCGTAGCAGATCTATACAGGTGGAGCTGGGGAAGGTGGAGGGTTTCTGAAGCAAGATGCAACTGCTATGGCAAGCACTAGTCATATATTTGAATGCTGAGCAGTGAGCCCATTGGCTACCGATACACGAGAGAACAAATCAGCTTTGTCATGTGATAATGATGTCATTAGGTCAGACTGCGTTAGACCTATCGGACTGCGCCATCTAGAGTTTAATCCCAAAACTTTGTATTTGGACAATGAAACCCCACCTGAAATGACCTGCATCAGATCAGATGTCTGTATCTGCGTGTCTCAAATGCTCCAGGTCTCTTCTTAGTCATGTCATAAGTCTCAATGTGTTTGAATCAGGTGATTTTTCAGGTTCACAAAGGTGTTGACAGGTGGAGAATCACATGAACAATCCACATCAACCATTAACCACAAACCACACACAATACTGACTGTCTTCATGTTCAACATCTATTGTTTTATCATTTCAAATCAACAATGGTATCTCTGTCAAATGTTTTGCTTGTTTGTAAGTGTGTTTGTGCTTCTTTCTTCACAATAACTGACACTGGCTGAGATAAAACGTGCTGTTTTAAAGCACGTGTGACTTTTTCGGGCTGCTATCATCTGTTCATCATACACTGCATCTGTTTTTAAAAGATGGACATGATGAAACGAAGAGCATTTGTGCGAGAGAGAAAAAAAAACAGAATTAAGGTGGGTCGTGAGAAAGTGACACGTTTATTTGTCACTCTTCCTCTTTGTTTTTTCACTGCAACCACAAGTGGTAGGCCTATAATGCAGAGCAGAGATATTCAAAGGAAAAAATGACAGAATAATATAATACAGTACAGAAGGGTGACATTTTTGTACAAGCTCTTATCTTTCGCACTGTGGTGAGGCTAAACATGATTTGAATTTAAGCTGATTAAACTACAGTCATGTCAGATCAAATAATGTTTCTGGCCTACAATTTTCAACAGGAGTGCCCGTTCATTCCTTGAACGATTGCTAGAATGAAAACTTTATTAGCTGGCAATAACTAATGATAAGGAAAGCTACATACCAGAAACAATAACTAACCATTTTAGCGTCCGCATAGAAGAAATAAACGTTTAAATCCAGTTTAAAGCTCAAATGGATAAATTAGCCATGTTTTTATCATTCATAAGATGCACAAAAATCGATCTGAATGCAATTCGAAATGGATTAATCCTCGTTTTTATCTTGTAGTATGGATTTGCTTTTCCTAAGGTCACAAACCATTATACTGTGAATTTCACAAGCGAATTCCAGTTGGGGTTATAATAGACAGTTTTTGCCTAAATAATTTGACCCCGCTTTTATTAAAGCTTTATCGTTCTTCATGGTGTGTACAGGCTTTAATCCAAGTTTATGTATGACGTTTTATATAGGCCTACGGCGTATTTTACACAGGTGTTTTAAAATCATTGAAGATCATAACAGATTGTTGTTGTTTTTTTCCTGACCCGCACAGCTGGTGAATCTCATTTAGATGAAGCTGAACTAGATGAATTTTCAGTGTTCAATCCACTGAGCCACAAACCCTCAGAGACTCGCGATGCTTATCGCTAACTCCTTCCCCCCGTGTGTCAGGAGCATCGCTCTGCGGTGAGGGCGGCGGAGGGGCTGCGTGTCTGCAGATGGAGCAGGTGAAGCGGTGGGCTTGTGGGTAAAAACGAGCATGAGCTCTAGGGGAGACGGAGGGCCCAGTGGGCTTTGTTCGCCTTGATCTCTTGGTTTTTTAGCATTGTCTTCTTTGCATCTTTCTAGGAACTCGAAACAATGCGCTGTGTGCACTTTCTTGAAAGTGGCTTTGGTAGGAAAGACTTCTGTAGTCTAAGTAAAAAAACAAATGTAAAGGTGAGGTGAAGGAACATCTTTATATGGTTCCTTTCTCTCTTTGCAAAGTAATGAACAGCTTCATATATGCTGTAGGCCTATGTTCTAAACTCTTTTTTTTAAGAGGTGTTATAGCCTACCTCTATAGCACGTTTCATTCAAATTGGTAACACAAATCTTTTTACATAAAAAGCATCTAAAAATAAACATAACAAATTCAATAAAATTAAACATTTAACATGTATTTTATGTATGACAAACTGCCCGTTCACACAAAGGATGATAACTATAAAATAATGATAAAAAATGCTTTTAAAAATCATAGGAATAACAGACTTGAACACAAATGTAACGACTATTGTGAAAATTAACCATGGTTTTAGCTACAGTACTTTCAATTCTCTCTTAAACTTTTGTAGTTTGTCTTTACTTGTTCTGTTAAAAAAGTAAAACTACAATGATTTTGTCCCATGGCATGCTGGGTAATCTCCCTCAGCCCCTTTGTATGCACCAAAATCACAAACCAAACCAGATGAGAAATCAGACAGTGGGGCGGTGTGGGCACTGTGTTCACATCTCTGTGGTCTCATGAACTCCTGAAACCTTAGTTTAACCCACCATCTCTCACAGCTGCTAAATATTCAGCGTTTTTGTTAGCCTATCTGATCATAAGCCCAGAGAGGAGTTTAGAGCCACTGATGCTTGTATGAAGGTCTGGATCTACCAGAAGAACACTGTATCCATCAGAGGTTAGTTTTCATTTTATGGACTTTCATCAACTTTGTATCTCAAATTGACCCAAATTAGCCAATAGTTACAGTTAGAGTTTAGAGCATTGAAAAACATGTGGAGAACAGATCAGATGAGATGAGTTTGTATTCACTGCAAAAAAAAGTGATTTTCTTCGTATTTTAGACTAGTTTTTCTTTTCAAATATTTAAATCTCTTTTTAAATGAAAATATATTTACTTGACATAAGTTAAGAAATTTAGTTTTCTGGAAAAAAGACCTTAATTAAAAAAAGAAAGATATTGTCATCATTTCACTCTCATGTTGTTCCAAACCTGTGAGTTCTTTCTTTTTTGAACATCATTTTTCTGAAGAATGTTTGGCGACCAAACAGTTAATGGTAGCCATTGACTTACACTCTAAAAATTGCTGGGTTGTTTCAACCCAACTTTTGGGTTAAAAAAACAATTTAAAAATTTAACTCAACAGTTAGGTTAGTCCATATTTGACCCAAAGTTGGGTTGAAAAATGCTATGGAAGTCAATGGTTACCGGTAATCTTTTGCTTGCCAGCATTACCCAGAAAATCTTCTTTTGTGTTTAACAGATAAAATAAACTCATACAAGTTTGGAACAACCTTAGGGTGAGTAAATGGTGACAATTTTATTTTCTATGTGAACTGTCCCTTTAAAGTGAGTTTATGCTTAGAATAAGAACAAATATCTGCCAATGGAGTCAGAAAAAGGACGTTAACAAGGGTTAATGGCTCTCATTTTAAGCATAAAAAATCACTTAATTTTGATGAATATGTTATATCATTTTGTATCTCTGAGGAAGAAAAGCATGCATTTTTTGCATTGTTGAGATCATTGACTTAAACGTGTTTCCTCCAGGCTTTCAAATTTGTATTTTGTCCAATCTTCAAACAATCTCAATATTAACCCAAACATTTCTCTTCCAATGATCAAGAAGTTCCAGAAAAAGCAAAAGTTCCATGAACAATGTTTAAATGTTTTTGTGCTAAAGTTGGAGAATCTTATTAAAGACCAGATAACTCGAATTTAAAATTCTATTAACATTAGTAGAAGAATGTTGGTTGATAGATTTGATAGAACCTCACCAGAAACACCAGAGAACATTTCCTGTTAGCTGGTAGTGACTTATTTATTTTGGTAACACTTTATTTCGATAGTCCACTTTAGACATTCTACTAACTTTGCAACTACATGTCAACTAGCAGTTAGTAGATTATTAGTAGACTGTCTGCTTAATATCTTCTAACACTTTCTTTGTCACCTTATTGTCAACTTATACTAACCCTTAACCTACCCCTAACACTAACCCTAAACCTACCCTAACAGTCTCCTCTGAGAGTTAGTAGAAATGTAGTTGCAAATTAATGAGAATTAGTTGACATGTAGTTACAAAGTTACTTATAGTTAGTAGAATGTCTAAAATGGACTATCGAAATAAAATGTGTAACCTTTATTTCTCCTGCATAACTGTAGGAGAAGTTTTTGATACTCTGAATCATAATTCAGATACATTTCCTGCATTGGGAGATTTCATTACAATTTGGTTAAATGCAGAATGAAAGTGACATTGATTTGATTTGCATATTCTGTTCTTTTCTTATGGATGGCAGTGATGACGAATGAGCAGATTTACCAGCCGTCCTGATTTGATGTCTGAAATGAGTCTGGTGAGGACACATCAGAAAACTCTCGTACTTCCTGTAGCAGCTTCAGAACCGAATCACAACTCTCACAACCAGAAGCATCTGCATCGCCTGCGTCTGGACGCCCGAGGGTGAGTCTGACACCAAGAGACAATCAGCTACAGCTATGAATGTAAATAATAAATACTAATTATTTTTTTAAAAAAAGGGAAGAGCAGTTATATCATGGTTGTGCATCTAAATTGTTTTCCATCACTTTTAACTTGTGGAGCTTTTCATCTTTTAATGCTGCAGGTGGCTCTTATTACTGCATAAAAAAAAAAAACCCTTCTTTATATATGCTTAATGGTTTAAATTTAGTGTAGTTTTGGAATGAATCACGTCTTTTATTTTTTACACCTGTTTAGAGAAACTTGGTCAAAATGTAGTGCATTTTACTCTCTAAAAAATACAGTCTATGTCGAGAACTCATGTGAGCAATAACTCTATGATGATCTGTATGATTTACGAGACTTTTGGAGATGCAGGTGTTGATGCTGCTTCACGTCTCTAAACCTCAGATTCTGTTGTTCCAACTGAATTCAGTCTTGAACAGCTGCATCGCCATCAACCGCACACAAAACATTCAAATCTGTTGTGTAGATTATTGTTGTTCAAGCAAAACAATCTTCATATCAGAGTCAAAAATCTACATCAGGATTATTTCTATATTAGTATTTATATATTCTCACAATAATTGTTTATTTTATTTTTTACGGGTTAATTTTCTATTGATGTGGATACTTAATATGATAATATACAGATAAAAATTGTTGTATAATGAATAAACATATTTTATGAAAATTTAATTCACATATTAAAGATAATTTTTTTTAATCTTTTCTTATTTTCTCATTTCGTATTGTATGAAATTATAATATTTACGTTCCACATTTATCGTCTAATATGGAAAATTACGAAAAGTAACAATACTGATTATAATAGCTATATATTGAATAAATGCATATTTTATTTAATATTATGATAATTTGTATAGATTCATATAATATGTTAATATTATGAAATAAAATAATACTGACATTAAATATAAAATTTTTAATAAATATATATTGAATATATAATTTTTCTGTATAGTATTTTTTCTACTGTTATTTATGAATCCTTTATCCTCTTATGATGTATTTAATGTAATATATATAATATTATATTATTCTAATGTTTATATATTATATATTAATGTTTTATTCATTAAAATATTATATTGAAATAATTCAATATTAATTTAAAAAATTAAAGTAAATATTATATGTACATTTAGTCATTTAGCAGATGCTTTTATCCAAAGGGACTTACAAATAAGGACAATAGAAGCAATCAAAATCAACAAAAGAGCAATAATACTCAAGTGCTATAACAAGTCTCAGTTAGCCACAGTACATGTAGAAAGTTTTTTTTTTAATTTTTTTTTTTATACTACATAAAACTAAATCAAGTACATATAATAGAAAAAGACTAGAGAAAGCAAGTGTTAGAGGCCTTAAAATTAAATTAAATTATGTAAAAATTTATTTGTACATTTAAAAAAATATATATCAAATTTAATATCAAAAATTTTAATCAAAATAATATTTATGCTGTTTATTATGAAGAAATATATTATATTGTTCACTGAACTCATTAACAATGATTTATATGAATAAACTGTTAAAATATTTGGGATTTGTTGTGCTTTCATTTCAGATTGTTTTCAAAATGCCTCGATCGTTTCTAGTGAAAAGTAAGAGGGCGGGGCATCACTCCACACGCTCCGCCCACTCTAAGCATCAGCATCATGATGGATGGACGTCCAGCAGTCGCTCTGCGGCTCTGGAGCTGCTGCCCAGCACATCCACCGATGGCAGCCGAACCCATAACAGCACTGATGGAGCTGGAGCTGAGCCCCAACCCTGGCCTTCATCCACTGCAGGTGTCTGAAGAACAGCTCAGTACAGTGTAACACCAGCAGTGACTGGAATAGTGTGGTATAATGATATGCAATAAATGCATTGTTGGAGTTTCACATGACATGTGAAGACAGCTCATTTAGAAAATAGGGTCTGAATTACAACCTTTACTCATGAGAAAATGACAGCTTGAGAACTTAACTTGAACAAAACTCCCGCAAATGCTAAACTTGAATGACTCATTATGATATTTTTTTCCAAGAACTAAATACCTCAACACTATTCTAAATTAATAAATAGGGCAGCTAACAAAAATGTTCTAAGAATGTTTTGCTAATTTTCCCATTAAGTTATGAAAACATTTGATCTGAATGTTCTCAGAACGTTCAAAATGACCAGTTTTTAAAACATTTGTCATTGTTGTCACTTATGCAAACGTTAAGGGAACATTGTGTTATCATTTTGCAAACATTATAGGAGCGTTACTTTGTTCTCTGAACATCCTGAAATAACTAGTAATATTTACATTTACAATTAATCACTTAGCAGACAATTCTATCCAAAGTGACTTACCAATGATGAGAACAACAGAAACAATCAAACTAAAAAGAGAGCAACAGTATACAAGTGCAGTGACAATGCTCAGTTAGTCTAGCACAGTACAAAATGCTAAAAATGTTAGATGAACGTCCAAATAAATGTTTCTGTTTTTGTGTAACTTCAAGCAAATGTTCTACTAACATTATTGGGACAACATTTGTTCATAACACGGAGAACCTTGCCAGAACGTTCTGAGAACCTTCCATGTTAGCTGTGAATATTCATTAATGTTTAATAATAACAAAAACTGTTCCAACTGCCTTGTATTGTGCTGTTCAGTTTTAAGAATATATTTCCTATAATGCTTTGCAGAGAGTGAGCCTGAGAGCTGTAAGGGCCCGTTCAAACCAAGGGCGATCTAGCGATAACCATATATACATAAAAAATAAAAATTAAAAACCATTCTACAGTTATAACAAAAATGACACAAATAATGATATCATTGGAATCACTAAAAACTTTGACAGAGCATTAGAATACAGCCAGCTTTAATGAGCGCGACCATTTAAAGCGGCAGCGCGCGCTAAGAATAAGCTAACCCGATCTCATGAATGTGTGTTTCAATGGCACGATTTTCTGTTTCTGTTTCTACTTTGGCTTGCATATGATACACAACTGGTAGGTTTAGGGGTGTGGTGTAGGTGTGAATTATATGTATGCCAAAATGCGTATTATATGCACGCCAACAAAATGTGTATCACATGCACGCGAAAAATGCATATTATATGCATGTCAAACAAGTATAAATAGATAAATAGTAGTGTTATCAAAAGAACCATTCGGTACAGAAATTTTTAAAACATTTCCTACTAGCAGATTCTTAAACAGCGCTGTTTGGTCATTGTGTTCACAAGTGTTTTAAAGGCTCTTGTGTGTTTCTGTGTGCGCAGAAGAGTGTGAAGTGATGATCACTGAAGCAATCACAGACATATCGCACGTATAACACAATGACCAAACAGTACTGTTTAGGAATCTGCTCAACAGCGCTCAAATCTTAGCGGGAAATGGACGATTTTAAAACTTCAGTACCGAATGGTATCGCGGACGGTACTTTTGACAACACTAGTAAATCACATGTAAATACATACACAAAAAAAAGGGTTATTGATACGCATTTTAATGAGACCAGGCTCAAAAAACAGATCGTTAATATAGCTGTTGGTGTGAACGGGCCTTAATGAAGAGGACCGAGTGAGTGATTCAATGTGTGTGCTCCAAAAATGTTTAAATCCTTGTACTGCGCAAAAACATCACTTAATATTTTGTTTTATTTTAATTCATGTCGTGGATTATCATTATTGCATGCTAAGATGAATTATATTCCATTCTTTTGTATTGTGTGTGATGGCAGTGAAGCAGCCTGGAGTTTGTCCATTGTCTAAGCTGTCGTGCCCTGTTGCGATGGAGAGACAGAGTGAGCTGGAGTGTCTGATTCAGGCTATACTCAGTCACCATCAGCTGAGCAATGTCCAGAAACCGCTGTGTGAATGTCCACTCTGTGAGAAGGTGAGGAACGGCCGTGTGTCCTTTACTGAACACACCTGATTGCATTTATGAGTTCCACAGCACAGAACAAATGCATTTAGATTCATGGGCCGCAGCTGATGATGTGAAAACATTATTCATTCATCCGATGATTTATCAATCTGTTTCCGCCACAGGAATAAAATAATTTTATTTTCAGGATTGTGAATTTATATCTCGCAATTATGAAAAAAAAAGACAGAACTGTGAGCTAAAATTAGGCAATTAGGCTACCTTTCTTATTTATATTTAGTGGCGGGAAAAAAACAACGCTATCTCATGACCAACTCATATGTATTTTACAAGGTGGCTAATTCGTACGAAATCGTATGACCTTGCTTGTACGATTTTGTACGATTTGTCTAGACCCCAGTGAGACGAGTAGGTTTAGGTGTGGGGTTAGGTGTAGGTCATTCGTACACTAATTGTGCAACTCGTAAATTACGTACGATTTAGCAAAAATCATATGACTTTGTACGAGTGAGGTCATGCGAATTCATATGAAATTAGCCACCTCGTAAAATATGTACGATTTGCTGTGAGATCAAGCTAAAAAAAATTGTGAAATGTAAATTCAAAATTGCAAAAAAAAAAAAATCTGAATTGTGAGATCTAAAAAATCGTAGGTTATTAACTTTTCTATTTATTTATTTATTTATTTTTTAATAACATGGCAGAAACTGCCTTCCATATTAATCCAAAGCTGCTCACAAATGAGAAATAGGCTAGAAGAATACCTGATTTATGCAGAGGGAAAGCATATACCTAGAACAGTAAAATGTAAAGTACTGATTTGATAATGATTTAATGATTTGACAATTCAGATTTGACAATGCTTTAGTCCTGATCTGATCACCTGACAGGATTTTCACACATTCGCAACTTACACAGAATCACATCTGGGTTTGTGTGGGTTTCATGCTCAAACATTTCATGCTTCATATGTGATGACATGCACATTTTAAACCCCAAACTTGATACACATAAGACCGCATGTGGTTTAACAGTGACACACTGGAACAATGTAAAACACAATGTTATTTCCATTTATGATATGGTGTGATATTAATATTGCTACGTCTTCTGTAGCTCCTGTCCTCTGCTGTGGGTTTGGCATCGCACCTGTGCAAGTCACATGTCAACAGGGCTGCTCTCCCATTGGCCGACTCCCCGGGCCATGTCCAACAGCCTTATGGTTACAGACCTACAGGTATACTGAGGGTGAAAGTAAGTACTAAACAACTGGCTGTATGCATAGTATGCAAGTAAATACTGTACTAAGATTATTATAGTTAACTAAAACTATTTTTTTTATTTACTTGAAATTTAATAACTAAACTAAAATCTAAAAAAACTCTTGGCAGTCTTATCAAATAATAAGTAAAGATGTAGTAGGTCATCCAAATATCATGCATACGGAAAGTTTGCATGCTGCGTGAAGAGTCTACATACTATATACAGCATAACTAGAATGGCAATACTCGGTTCTAAACACAGCCTGTGTGAATGTGTTTCAGGAGAGGAGTTTTGGTTGTAAGGTTTGTGGGAAGGTGTTTAAGAGGTCGTCGACTCTCTCCACACACCTGCTCATTCACTCGGACACGCGGCCGTTCCCGTGTCCTTACTGCGGAAAGAGATTCCACCAGAAATCTGACATGAAGAAACACACGTTTATACACACAGGTAAAATACATCATGGGGTTTCCATTGACTTAAATTTTCATTTAAAATTAAAATAAATTATGAGGCTTAAGTCAGAATCAAAAAGAAATTACAGCATTTCTATGACTTTACAAAAGAGGAAAGAAAATATCAAGACATTGACTATGCTGGTCAGAGATTGACTATGCTGGTGGAGATTTTGACACATTTTGTCAAATTTGCCTTTGTGTTTAAAATATACACTCACAGCCACACTATTAGATTTAACATGTAACTAATTTAATGGCAAGAGTACAGTAATATAACAAACTGTAGAAACGTGTGCATAAATACAGTGATATTGGAGGTCCAAATTCAGCACACACCTTATTAAAGAAAAGCAGAAGAGCCTAAAATATGAACGCAACACTTAAAGTTTCACATTAAGTGTTTCAGAACTTCCCATTTGTTCTCCACCTGCGTATAGCGTTTTTCAAAGCAAAAATGTGTTCTGTGTGAATGACTGCTTATATTACAAACTGGCATGTGTCATAGTAATAGAATTCATTGTCTTAATCATAAACACACTACTTTGTAACGCAAATAGCTTTCCTGATTACTGCACTGTTATTCTTCTAGCATTCATATATCCTATAGCCTTCATAGCCCATTCACAGAAATTAACTAAATTGCTAAATAAGTTGGATAGTGTTGCAAAACTGAAAATGCAGGTAGGCCTACTTGTGTGCTTAAATGAGATTACTCAGTAGTTTTAGGGGCAGAGCTAATGTGTGTGTTTGTGTGTGTGTGACTGCTAATGTGTGCGTGACTGCTGTCATCTCTTAGGTGAGAAGCCTCATGTGTGCGTGGTGTGCGGTAAAGCGTTCAGCCAGAGCTCCAATCTGATCACTCACAGCAGGAAACACAGCAGCTACCAGCCGTTCAGCTGCTCGCACTGCCCACTCAGCTTTCAGAGGAGACTGGACCTACAGCGCCACCTACAGACACACTTGCAGAACGACAGCGCACTGTACCATGGGACCTGAGAGAGACCAGCTGCACTCAAACACCTTGGGTGGCTTAATGTACAGGGGTCTTATTATATTTTACCCAAAAGTCCACTGTATAAGGTTAATGAAAAATATCTGCACCAAAACAAACGTGTGCTTATATATATCTCTAACTTGATTGCACACAATGCATTGTGAAATATGTCAACACATATTACTGTAGATTTATAGCTTCAGGACTTATGATTGGCTGCTCATGGTTGTGATGTCATAATCATGGAACGTTTTGTTTTAGAACATTTCAAGGGAACAATAATCACTCTATGTATATGATATGGCATTTAATATTAAACGCAGTAATGCAACAGATTTATAAGAACATCAATCTCTTTGTGAAAGTACAAGTATCTCTGTATTCTCAAGCTCTCAGCAGAAGTTTATCTTGTTTTAAAGTAGGGTGAAGTCAGCAAAAGTGGGACACTTTTTGGTAAACTGTGATTTAAATACAAATAAATAAATTCTACCAACACATGCTTTAAACAAATTCTCAAAGTCTCTTGTATCCCCCAGCATGTTTTATGAAAGAATATTGGTTATTGTTTTAAACATACAGAGATTCAAAAATGTTAAGTATCCATTTTTTTCCCCTTTGGGCTTTTTCAGGTAAATTGGGACACTGCATCTGGTAAAGTGGGACACACATTTTTATCTAGTCTGTGCTTACAAAATAGAATTTCCTACAGGAGGACATTGTACAAATAATCTTTTGCAATAGAATATCTTCAGAAATTAAAAGAATAACTTCATAAAAATAGACGTGTTAGCAGATTGTTATTGATAGTGAACTCATAAACACTTAATGTTTATTGAACTAAAACACTTCAACAGAAGCATAAATTTAAAGAATTATTAAAATACTTGAAGAGAAGGACAAAAACAAAGAATTGGATCACTTCAGCAGAAGTACAGTGTACTGTGTAGTATAAAAATGCCATGATTTCTATGATGTGCCTGCTTGTGTGTTTGTATCCAACTGTTTGCTTAAGTATTTGGGTTTATGTTGTGTGTGTAACACATGCTTTCATATTTGCATGCTTATGTTGTATGTGTGCAAGTGTTGGTGAGAGCAGGCATGTGCTGGTTTACAGGCACTTTTTACGCACAAAAACTTAACATTCACATATTTCTATTCTTATTTTTCCCCCCCCCCGTCTTCTTTTCTGTAAAACAAAACAATTTCTCACATTAAGCAATGTATTATCTTTTAATTTATAGGGTGTCCCACTTCAGCTGAATGCTAGTGTCCCATTTTATCTAACATGTTCAGGTAAGTTGGGAGAGCAACAAAACTTCCACATCATCACATAAAATTTAATGGTCACATGAATGCATGTAATACAAATGTATATTGTAGACTGAATTACTGTTTGTATTAGAAATTAAACCTTAACAAGTTTAATAGGCTTAAACTATGAATGGGCCTTAACATGTGCGTTCTCAAACCTTCCAGCATTTGAGTGTTAACCACACCCATATGATTTAGATTTGACCAATTAAACAACATTTCAAGAACAATTATTATTATTAGAATTAAAAAAAAATTCTGAACATTAAAGGAGCACAAATCTTATACACAATCTATAATAGTTTTACATAATTTACGTTGTTAAATTTAGCAGCACAACAAAAGCAGCAAGTAAAATACGTTGAAAGCACCTCAGAACAGTGGTACACAAATTCAGACTTAAAGAAAGCACATAAAGTTTGATCGTTTCTGTCACGTTGTGAATTTGATGGTTGAATTCCAGACAGCACACGTATGTCTGCAAGACGTCTGTTAAAGATCACTTTATCTGGAAAGCAATTGCTGTTTATAAACATCTGACAGACGTCTGTAAGATGTCAGTTTTACATACATTCTAAATCATAAACATCTTAAAGACTTCTAATAGGCATCTATTTGACATCTTATAGGAAACATCATAGACATGCAGATGAGCAAACTCTCTAAAAAATACGTCTTGCAGATGTAAATGCAGATGTCAAATAGACGTCTCCGTGATGTACGTGTGCTATCAGGGATATCTTTAGTCCACCTCGTGGAAACCGCTGGTTTGCTCCATCAGTGTCGGCGGGTTTCGCTGTCCTGTCTCGTGGTCTCTATAATACCGTCTCTCTGGGTCATATCACGCCTCCCTGACAACCAGGATAATATGTGTTAATAACCAGCTGTCATAAAGAAAAAAACACCTTTAAATGAAAGTTTTGCATGAGTGTCTGCGTGTTTGTACCTGTGTGACTGTAAATGCACCACAGTGCTCCCATCAGACACAAACCCATCAGAAACGCAGAGAACACGACCACTAAGACTGGACTCTCGTATGTTTCTGAAACACAAACCAGATAAATAACAGTTTTCACCTTATTTTTAAACAAAAGAACGTCTGCATGGCAATTATTTTTGTGCAAGGCCTGTACTTTACCTGTACAAAAACACTGGTATATTGTTATATATTCTTTTTATTATTATTTTATCGTAATCATACACACAGTTTACCCCCCCATCCCCCTGATAGCACATGTACATCACAGAGATGTCTATTTGACGTCTTTATTTACATCTGAAAGATGCATTTTTTAGAGCGTTTGCTCATCTGCAATTTGTTTATAGGATGTTTTCTGTCACATGTCAAATAGACGTTTATTATATGTCTTTAAAATGTTTAGGATTTAGGATATATGTAAAACTGACATCTTAAAGATGTCTGTCAGATGTTTGTACACAGCAGATGCTATCCAGATCAAGAGATCTTTAACAGTGTGCTATCTGGGATGTATGTCAATGGGGACCAACCACTGTTTGATTACCCACATTCTTAAAAATATTGTCTTTTATGTTTAACAGAAAAAAAAAAAAAACTCATACACATTTGGAACAACTAGAAGGTGAGTAAATGATGACAATTTTTATTTTTGGGTGAACTGTCCCTTTTAATTTCCTTGCAGGGCAATTATTAACCGAAAATTACTTATGAGGGGTAAAACACACCGCTGTGTGCAGGAGTCTGTTTCGACATCTCAGCAGGCTTTTGAGAAAGTTTACCTGTTAAACACATACACAGAGACACAAACATAAAACATTAAAGTGTTAAAGTAATGCAAAACTTTTGCGTAAAGTTGAGAATGAGGGTGTGTACAAACCAGCAGGGGGAGCCAGAAACCCAGCAGAATACGTGACCAACACGGGCCGAGAGAGATTTCTGTACTCACACTGAATGATAGAAAGAAAGACATAAATGAAATGTTTACTAGCAGATATTGACAGATGTAATTAGTAAATTATGTTATGTTGAGATCTCATTATTGTCTTGATTTAATCATTTTAATAATTGCATGCATTTATGAATGCTTTGAAGTAGTGAATCATTTTGCGAAACAACTGATTCACAGATTTTGATTCAACTGATTCAAAGTTTCAAAAAGCTGACCTGTTGAGAAGCAGTTGTGTGTGTGAGAGCAGGTATCTGAGGCCCGTCTGTGCAGATCCGAGTGGCGGCCCCAGAGGGCCCCTCAGCTGACGTGCACAGACGCAGCCGGCAGTGCAGGAACTGGATGGAGTTATTAAAGACGGGCCGCAGGATGAAACTGAACTGCAGCGTGTTTGCGCTCTCGCGTTCGTCCTCCCGTCTCTTCCGTCTGCGTTCTTCAGGTCTCCTTGCTCCGAGTCTGTGGGGTCTCTTGTCTTTATTTCGTCTCGCTCTCTCGTCTCCACCGCGGCTCGCCATCTGTCTTCTGCGAGAGAGTGGCTGCGACAGTCTTCTGTCATCTTTCCTGTCAATCTTCTCATCTTCCTCGTCTTCATCATGTCCTGTGCTGTCTGTGGATTCCTGGCTTTCTCTGTGGCTCAGTTTGAAGGACGGGTCAGATGGGCAGGAGTCTCTGATGATGGACCAGTCACTGTGAGCATGTGGATCTGAGAGAGGAGAGACCAGACAGGACTGGACTTCCACAGCCTCCGCAACACCAGAACCCACCGAGATCTGACAGAGAAAACGGCAAGAAATGACGTTAATCAACCACTCACAACATCCCAGCAACTCAGCGTAACAACCATTTAGAACACCCCAGCAATCACATAGCAACAGTGTAGCAACCATTTAGAACACCCCAGCAATCACATAGCAACAGCCCAGCAACCACATAGCAACAGTGTAGCAACCATTCAAAACAACCCAGCAATCACATAGCAACAGTGTAGCAACCATTCAAAACAACCCAGCAATCACATAGCAACAGCCCAGCAACCACATAGCAACAGTGTAGCAACCATTCAAAACAACCCAGCAATCACATAGCAACAGTGTAGCAATCATTTAGAACACCCCAGCAATCACATAGCAACAGCCCAGCAACCACATAGCAACAGTGTAGCAACCATTCAAAACAACCCAGCAATCACATAGCAACAGCTCAGCAACCACATAGCAACAGTGTAGCAACCATTCAGAACAACCCAGCAATCACATAGCAACAGTGCAGCAACCATTCAAAACAACCCAGCAATCACATAGCAACAGCCTAGCAACCACTCAGAAAACCCCAGCAACCACACACGGTAGCAACAGCATATCAACCATCCATAACACCCTAGCAACCTCACAGCAACTTGAAAATACTAGAAATGTAACGCTTTTTGTTGTACATATAAAGTTTTATAATTGTACATATAAAGTTTTTTCTTTACTATTCTTAATTACTCAGAACACCTTAGCCATATGCTAAAAGCCATTTTAGCAATCTTATAAACTTACAAATAATCTTGTAACTTATAAATAATAATTCTAACAATATATACCACTTTCGTAATCTTACTAGTTCTTTAGAAAATATAAAAACGTAACACTAATATTTATATTTTTAGATTTTATCTTTACTATTCTTAATTATTCATGTTTAGTTTTTGTATGTATTAATTTTTGTTCAGTTTGTTGCTAGGTGTAAGTTGCTTTCAACTGCTCTTATGAACCTTCTTTTATATTAGATCTATTTGTTATTATTTGTGGGTAATATACATTTTTTTCTATGAGTTTTCTCATTCACACAGTGTAGTGACTACACAAGTGTAGTTTGTTATTATGTCCATTTCTGGCCTTCATTGACACACTTATGAAACCTCCATACGGCGACAGGAGTCTGACGTCCTTGAGCTCTTTTAATCATGTTATGGACTCCACCGCTGTGCTATCATCTGCTCTGACCTTCACGAGATGCCAGAGAGGAGACAAGTGCACAAATGCGACAGATAACGCTGACCTGCACATAGACGCGGTCGTTCGCGGTGATCACGCAGGGCCCCACGGCTCTCTTCTCATAGGCCTCAGTGACAAACAGCTCCATGGACAGGGTTGGAGTGGCGGGGCCTCTCGGCACCCAGGGACTGAAGCGCAGCGCCTCCTCAGGCCTGGAGGATGGAGTCATGTCTGTTGGACTCACAGGAGTGATCAGAGACGATGCACAGCTGATCTGAACAGAGAGAACCCAGACGAGCCACACATGACAAACACGCAGTTTAAAGCAATGGCTGTAAGGAAAATAATTGCATGTCATTTGCAAACTGTTTGTGGTCAGTAAGATTTTGTGAAGTGATGCAAAATGAATTAATTATTTTCCACATAAAGTAACTAAGTAAAGCAATCAGTTACATTTGTATGGCGTAACGCAATATTGTAATGCATTACTTTTAAAAGTAACTTTCCCCAACACTGCACGTGACCCTGAATACTGTAGTAATGATGCTAAAACTTCAGCTTTGCATCACAAAAAATAAACTACATTTTACAATATATTCAGATAGTAAACAGGTATTTTAAATTGTAATAATACTTCACAATGCTAATGTTTTAGAAATAGGAAAAATCTCCAAGAACACCCTAGTATCTGCACTGTTAAAGGGTGATCGGGCCTTTTCTGTGGCTGGGCCCAAGCTTTGGAATGCTCTCCCTTTTCATGTGAGGTCTGCTCCTTCTTTGGACATTTTTAAATCTACTCTGAAAACACATTTTTAATCTTTAGCTTTTGGAAATTTGTAATTGTTGTTTTTTTTTTTTTTTTTTTTTTGTGGTGTAGTCCTGCTATGAACTATGTACAGCACTTTGGATCAATTTTTATTGTGTTAAATGTGCTTTATAAATAAAGGTTGTTGTTGTTGTTGCACTATTCTTAATTACTCATGCTTAATTGTTCTATGCTACTGCCTTAATTTATTATTTCTGTTGAATTTATTGTTAGGTGTTGGTTGTTTGCAAGCTTTGCTGACTTACTGTTTTTCCTGTATAGTTGATCAAATAAATGCAGCCTTGGTGAGCAATAAGAGACTTAATCTGAATTGTTACATATTGTTTCAAATCAGTAAAATATGAGCATCCAGTTCCCATAACAGTTCAGATGCTGCCAAGTACACATTGAAGGTTTGAAGCACTCACATGAATGGCTATCAGACTCGTCTCGTCCAACACCTCCCCGCCTGTCTCATTGTTCAAACCCTCGGATGGTTTCCGTTTCCACAGGAACACCTTAAAAATACAGGTAAAATATATAGCAGTAGGAAATGAGCTTTCTGCCTCTGTGTCTTTTGAAGATGCTTCCATCACCAAAGCTGTTAATGGTTTGTTCTGCTGGATCTGGTTCAGTGTGACCCGGGTCATCTGTTTTTGGTGTGTGGTTACAGATGACAATTTTATCATCTTCAATGATGGCAAGGTGGTGTGACCCAGGTCAGGTTTATTTACTGCACTAAAGGACCATGCTACTTCATTTTATGGTACTCTTTGAACTGTCACTTCTAATTAAACTAAATGACAGAATTTAAGTTGCATAACAGAATTTTATGCTGAAAACAGGACATTACATCAGGTACATTGATTATATACACCAGTTTTACAAATGTGTTGAATAATGTGTCTCTCACTGTATTTGTGTAATGAACTCTTCTGTTCACTTCATCCATTTCTCCCTCCGTCCCACAGGAAATGACCGGGAAAAGCAACAGGAAATGGCTTCCATTAAATTCACCGTGGCAGTTGCGATCTCGCAGGGTCACTGCTGACACTGGAAAAATCTGTGTGTATATAAACAATTCAATGAATCAAATTTGGACATGTAAATAATACTTAATAATGTAACACACCTTTTCAGGCATTTGAAGTTGGTAAGATATTTATTGTTTGTGAACAAAGTCATTTCTGCTCACCAAGACTGCATTTAAAGTCAGAAGATCAAAGTAATATTGTGAAATATTATTACAGTTTAAAAGAACTGTTCTGTGAATATGTTGTAAAATTTCTGTGATGCAAAGCTGAATTTTCTGCATCATGACTACAGTCTTCAACGTCACATGATCGTTCAGAAATCATTCTAATATACTGATCTGCTGCTCGAGAAACATTACTGATTATTATCAATGTTGAAAGCAGTTGTGCTGCTGAATATTTTATTTTATTTTTTACAGAAACTGATACATTTTATTTTCCAGGATTCTTTGATTAATAGAACGTAAAAAAAGAAAGAAAAAAAAAGCCAGCATTTATTTGAAATGGAATTATTATTATTATTTTTTTAATATTTTAAATGCATTTAATGCAGGGATATATAATTAACTAAAAGTAAAGTCATAACAAATAGGCATTTAATTTTAATTTGTTTTGCAACATTTATTTTCATTTTTTTTCAACTTAAACAACTACATTTTATGGAGCCCATAAAGGGACATTTGCTAAAATAAAAAAAATGTGTGCAAAAGCTCATGTATTACAGTTGGCGTCACTTCTGCCATCTTACAAAGAAGAAAAGAAGAGCATGGATGTGCATGAATGAGCCTAATTGAGATCTATTTTTAACTTGGCCTTCAGTATGAAAACATTGTTTCTGTTCTTGCATTCCGACACAGATAAAACATCACCGAGCAGCATAAGAACAATAAGAACAGCCTTTTCCCTCAGGATATATTCCATCTGAACAATATAACATCTCAGGACTGTACAGCACATTCATAATTCTTTCTAGATAAGAATGTTGAATTTGCAAATGTGTTGAGAAAAGTTATGTCCAAAATATAGAGGAAATAGAAAGAATTATGAATGTGCTATTTTACAGATGAAAGGTTTTGAGAAGCAGCTACCGATGTGATGCGATACGATTCACCCCCATTATGATGCAATGCGAGCCGATTTCGATTCGATTCAACACAATGCGATTCGATGCAAAAATATGATTGCTTTTACTTCTTTGATTCAGATAGACAGCAAATTATAAATTAAGTGTCTTCTGACTTCTAATGCAAATTTACCAAAAAAGCCAGGCTTATTTCGGTTAGTCTGACTCATTGTAAAATGACTTGGTTCCATAAAGCAAATTTAACACAGATCAGCCTCACTCTGGCAACTTATGCTGGAAACTGTCAGGCTGAGCTGAATTCCTCTAACACTTACCAATAGGAAACAATAGGAACAAAATATTACCACTGATTCTCTCACATAAGCATACTATTATAGCCATGCAGCCTATCTCTCAGTTTTTACCGATGTAAATATGTTAGAAACAATGCATCGAGATACACATGCCAACTTGTAGCCAATGCTAATTTTTAAACCGACGCATCGCATCATGATGTTTTATGCTGATGCACTGAGCGAATCACTGAATCTTTCCATCCCTACTTCTTTTTAAGATGGCAGAAGTGAAGCAATGGCAGAAGTTTTTAATGAGCACGCGAAAGTTTTTATTTTTGGCAAATGTCCCCTTAGGGGCTCCATAACATTTAGACTAAAATAAAGATTAATAAAAACTATATGGACATATGAAAAAGATTCAAAATAACTAAATGTGAGAAGAACACAAATAAATTATAAATTGATTAAAATTAAAAAGAATGCAGAATATATATAAATAATTTTTTATTTAAAAAATATAAAAACTACTATCATCTCAATGATACTTAAATAACTTTAGCATTTAACTCTGACTTATGAAAAACTGTCACTTATGATAAATTTAATGCATCTTTGATAAATAAAATAATTTCTTTTTTTAAAAGATATGTATACACACACACACATTTACTTTTATGAAAATGCACCTACAAAAATGCACGACTTTAAAAAGCATAATGAAAGCAATAGTATCGCAGTGTGTCTATTGGTTACCTGTAGCATCTGTGTGTCCACAGTAACAGTAAGAGCTCCACTCTCACAGTGGCAGCTGAGCGCCTCACTGCTTCTTTCTGTCATGATGTCATCCTGCCGTCCGTCTGAAGACCTCAGTTCTGTGTCTGACCCTCCTGAACCACAGAGACACAAACCCTAGTGAGCGAACCTCGCTGACTACAAAGGCAGCTGCCTTCTAAGTTCACATCCTAACTTAATCTACCGAATGCTTATTAAAAAATGTTAATGAAAGTGTAGTATTAAATAGATTTAACCTTTTCCACCTTCTCTTAGCCTGACGACAAAGCGATTGGCCAGATCGGCCTCAGTGTACGAGGTCACTTTGGGAAAGCCGTT
This sequence comes from allo-octoploid hybrid of Carassius auratus x Cyprinus carpio, assembly GCA_024542945.1. NCBI lineage: Eukaryota > Metazoa > Chordata > Actinopteri > Cypriniformes > allo-octoploid hybrid of Carassius auratus x Cyprinus carpio. The sequence goes on from CM044998.1 coordinate 4,613,788, forward strand.
CTGATTGGCCCATTCTAGAAGGTCGGGGGTGCTGAGGAGGTCAGAAGTCACAGTGCTGGTCATGCTGAGGCTGGGGGACTGAGTTCGGTACGGCGGACTCACGCTGTTGGACGACTGAACAATAGAGATGCAACTGTTCATAGTTGAGAAAAGCGCACAGGTTAGAAATGCAAATGTAACTTACATAGACCCTGACGTGGCCTTTGACCTCAGGAGCCACCAGAGCCCAGTTGACCGGAACTGCACTGCTGAGGATCAGGACAATCCTGTGATACGCTGAACAAGCCACTGGAGGCAGCAGAGAGACAGACACCTCCACCTGCAGAGAGCTGAGAGAGAGACACTTTAACATTCATTATTTTATTTTTTACAGTATCTGTGTATTGATCGCTGCCAATTATGATAGAAAATCATTGCAAATTTGTTAAATAATAAAAGAAAACAGCAATGGTCTTATTATGGAGGCCTGGTAGGGAATCAGGAGGTGTAAATATAGAAAAATAAAACTTGTGTTTTTATTAAAATGAACAGAAAGGCAATGTTTTACATGGATTCTTTTATTCAAATATTCATTATATTGTTTTTATTTTCCTCTTTATGCATGCATTTTCCTTTCAATATATATCTTTAAGTTTACTAAATTGATCAATTACTATAATTTCCTTACCTTTTATTGTTAGTTTATAACTTTTTATGACTTCTATTTTTTAAATACTTTATATAAAAAAAGAAAAACTGAATCTAAAAATTACATAATTTTTTATGTAAAGCAGTTTGAAATGTCTATGACATTACATTATTTGATTATTTTATTTAAACATTAATATTTATTATTTTATTATAAATTACATTTATTCATTATTAATGGCATTTTACGTGTCTCTTATTTTCCTTTCAGTCTACACCTTTATTCATTTTAAAGGGGTCATGACATGGATTTTTTTTATTTATTATTTTAATATGTTCCTTGAGATTTACTTATAACATTAATAAAGTTGTTTGATTTTTTTTTTTTTTTTGCACAAAAAACAAATAAATATGTGGAAAAAATTTTATTGTCAACCCTCATTCTGAACCTCTCTCTAAAATGTCCTGTTTTTAAGAGTGGCTTCCTCAGTAATCGGCCACTGTTGTGACTGGATAACATCATCATAAGATTTTGACAACATGATTAAAATAAAGTGGGTCCATTTACTTACAGTTTGTGATGCAGCTGCAGTCAGATCTAGAACTGCTTCATCTTTCCTCTTACTAGTTTAAAAATTACTATGTTAATTTTACATGTACATTTTTATGTAAAAATACATCATTTTATGTACGTTTATGTAAAGCGCTTAAAGAAATGTTTCCATTTCTTCAATTTTTATTTCTCATTTCTTTGTGGTTTTCTTTGTAATAATAAAGGCTGTAACAACTGAAATTTTGAAAACTCTTTTAAATTCACTCTTGAATCATCTTTATGAACCTGATGCACTCAGTTTCCGCTTCTCATCTCAGTTTGATGTTCCACTGAGACTCGAGAGCTTGACTCACCCACACAGGCTGGATCCTGAGGACCAGAGGCGGATGATGTGGACCTCCATCTCCGCGGGCTGATCTGACGGGACGCAGCCGTGAATGTCCTGCTCCTGCAGCTCTGAGGCCAGATAGTTTTGGGACAGAAATGGAGACCGCAGACGGCACTCACTCAGCATGCTGGTATCTGGAGTCCAGACGGAATGGAAATGAAGACAAAATAAACCACACCCCAATTTTCAAACATTTTAAATAAAAGTACATGTATGTGTTTTCACCTTCTCCCAGACGGAGGTAAACACGGTTTGCACGCACAGTGTGCGTGAGAGACGAGACGGTGGTGTGACGCTGGAGGATCCAGCGCAGCAGGACACGCGGCCGCCATGGCAGAGACGGAACCTGCGTCACGCGGATGGACAAGCTTGAAGAGACAGCCGAGGAGTTGAGAGACACCTGGGAGAGCAGATGAAGGCCTAGATTAAATGTGTCTCTAATTAAGGCAACTGTATGGAACTTTATTTTTTAAAAGGTAAAATACCAGTTTCAACATAATAAACCAAATGGCATCTTTTTTCCCCGTGTTCCCGCTCCCAAATGTTGGTTATGCCAGTTATAAGTTTGTTGAGCGGGTACGAATGTGTGCAAAAAGGGTGAATTGCTTTTGGCAGCAACAAATGCATGTGTAGAGCTATAAACTGTTTTTACCACAGAATTCCATTTATTTAACTTTAGGGGCCCCCAAAGTCACTAAAATACACAAAATTACATAATGTTTATCTTTTATTGCCTGGTGAATTGCAATACTTGCTAACCAGACAAAAAATCCAGTTTCAAATAAGTATTCTGTGAATATCAAAAGCAAAATGCAATACAAAGCGACAAAAGTAAGTCAGATTTAGTTCTTTATACAATATAAATCAGTTCAAAACAGCTTCAGATTAATAAAAAAGGGCCATCCAAGAAGCAGAAGAGATTGTTTCTTGCTGGGAACAGATTTGGAGTAATTTACCATAACATCACACGAATCCTCTGCAGTGAATGGGTGCCATCAGAATGAGCTGACAAAAACATCAGAATAATTCATAGGTAATCCACACAACTCCTGTCCAGCAATTAATGTCTTGTGAAGCCAAAAGCTGCGTGTTTGCTAGAAACTAGTCCATCAAGACTTTTTTTTTTTACTTCAAACCGTTGGTTCACGCTTAACTACTATTGATAATATTGCTTTCTCCAATGAAAAAGTAATCTCATCTGAATCAGGAGGGAAATCTGCAAGATGTGGGTGGAAATTGATTTGATGTGAGAGGACAACAGGGGATGGGCTTTTTCACTGGAGGAAGCATTATTATGGATTAAGGACTAGCATTTTGGCCAGGAGCAAAGTTAAAAATATATATTTTTATTTATCTATCTATTTTTAATCAGCTGTTTGGACTCTCATTCTGACGGCACCCATTCACTGCAGAGGATCCGTTACTGAGCAAGTGATGTAATGCTACATTTCTCCAAATCTGTTCTCATAAACAAACAAACTCATCTACATCTTAAAATGCCTGAGAGGGAATAATTTTTTATAGCAAGTTTTTATTTTTGGGTGAACTTTTCCTTTAAAAAACTAAATTAAATAGTCAGATCAGTGAGTCAGTGTGGGACGATTAGCAACATCACACACCTGCACCAGCACGTTGATGTTGTGCGACAGTCCTTCATTTTCCAACACCCAATGCATGGCATGCCGGGAGCTCAGCACCAGAATCACCGGCCGGTTGATGGGCAGAGAGACGGTCAAAGGTCTTAACACTACCGTTACCTGCAGACAGGACACCCAAATGTGACGTTTCGACACCAACTGGAAAAATACCAGCTTACGAATGTCTCATACTTGCTTGTTGGAGGCTTTGCCCACAGAAATCACATGTGTCTCTTTAGCTCCACCCTCTCTGGCCGCACAACCTGGTCCCGCCTCGAAGCGCTCCAGTTGAGCCCGCACTGGATGCAGCACCCCCACAGGCCACATGGAGCACTGCAGCTCTCTGCTGGACACTGACACACACAGAGATGACTTAAAGGGGTCATAAACTGAGAAACCAGAATTCCCTTGAACTCTTGACATGTAAGAGGTCATTGTACTATAAAACATGATTTAATTAAAGTTGAGATACAGGTTTTCACAACTTTGTTTTACTGCCAAATTAAATGTAATATTTAATTAATATGAATTTTAAACTTACATTGGAAAGGTTTCCGTGGCCTCTTGCGAGATCTTGGTAGAAAAGTCTCACAATTTATTTCCAGAACATAAAGTGATACGCTAAGCTTTACGGAGTGGTATTCGAGATAGTGGGGATTTAGTGTGCGTTAAGGGCACTGTGCTTTGGCGTTTTTTAAGACTTGCGCACTTACTTCTTGTCGCGTGCACACAAAAGTGTGGGTATTTGGATAAGACAAGAGTTTGTGTGGCCTTTCTTCTGATCTCAACATTAGGAAAGAGTGAATGAACTTTATTTTGAATAAAGATAATGCTGCAACACAAGTGTGAGTAACTGTATTCATTATGTGTTTACTAGTGCTTTGTCTTTTCTTACAGATCGTTTTATATGTATTGTGTTTTTTTATGCATTTTTTACCTAAATCACAAGATCACTGAACAAAAACTTTCAGAACAATGTGTTAGTGCTATATTTTCTTTCACTGAAACCAAAGAATTTGCTATCATTGATAGCCTAATATCAGTGTTATTTCATGTAAATTTTAAACACTATTATAATTTTTATTCATATTTTGAATTCGTTTTTATTTTTATATCATTTTAGTTTTAATTTTAGTTTTATTTTTAATAATATTATGTGTTCAGTTTCTTGACATCTTAGTTTTAATTTTAGCAATTTTATGTGCTTATGTCATTTGTATTAGTTTATGAAATAGCATATTTATATTTTACAATTTTCATTTTAGTTTAATTTGTAGTAATTTGATGTTTTTTTTTTCATTTTTAAATTAGCTTTTTAATATATATATATATATATATATATATATATATATATATATATATATATATATATATATAGCTTAAACTTATTTCAAGTAGCTGTCAGGGCAACATGTCTAATTTTCATTTGATTTAAGTTTTCATCTAATATTTATATTTTAATAAATTTTTTGTGCTATGTTTTTAAATCTTACAGTCCCACGATATGTAATTATTAATATTGTATTAACATTGTATTTATACAGTATCATATTATATCTGATTACTGTACCATGGTACATCACAGCACTCCAAAACACACACATGCTAATACTTACCCGTGCGTATTTAACGTAACAGTTTACGTCCAACTCAGAGACGCAAATGAAACTCGCACTCCCTTCATACACGGCGCAGGACACTGTTAATGCATTCACACAAAATCACCACACATCTACGCAAGCTTTCACATGCAGCCTTGAGAAATGCGTCTGGCTGCTCTCTCTTTCACCTGCATTACCGAAACAACTGAAACCACAGCTTTATAATCTTTTGTATTCTGAGCCCTTGGACATTTTCAAGTGAGTTTTACCTGCAGTTCCGACCACAGCCAGCAGGAGGAAAACTAGAGCACCGCCTGTCCAGGGCATCATCCTTCAGCACTTCACAGATTTCACACAGAATTCAGTGTTACTCCAACATGAACTGAGGGATGTGAAAGTCAGAAACACAGAGATGCAGAAGCCAGAACCTCAATATTCAGATTTTTTTTTTTTTTTTTTATGACTTATGATAAGCTCATAATAGTCATAAATAAAGCATTTTTCAGTTTAACTTCACAAACTGTCCCTATATTTTGTGCCCACCACATGTTCTGCATACTAATTAAACCCATTAATTTATAAAATAATAATAATAATAATAATAAAAAAAAACAATTGAAGAGTTCAGATGCAAGTGCCTCAAAGTGCCAGTTTCATTTTTCAGGCTCATATAGGTGTAGGTTCAGTAATTTCACTTTAATGCAATGAATAGCTTCGTTCCATTGCAATTAAAGTGAAATAACTGAAAATAAACATAGGAACCTGATAAAATGCTCGTTTTAGAAGAAAAATTAATCTTGCATCTGAACTCTTCAATTCTAAGCACAACTTAGTAAACGAATACCACTTCAGCAAAAATATAATTTCATATTTTAAATATAATCTTTATTTTTAACCCATCGTTTAGCCTATTTATTTACATATTTTAACTTAAATTTAATATTTAGTTCCTCCTAAACTCACCTGCAGCTAGGCTTGGACTCAAATGAAATCACTGATGCGCCCCCTAACTCGCTCACCCGAGGCCCCCAGCAGAGGACAGGACAGCACCCTGAATGGACAGCGCAGAAGAGTTCGTATAGGTTGATCCGTGTCTTCTGATGGGGTGAGAGAAGTTCGGGTCAGCTGATGTAGTTCAGAGGGGGGCGGGGCCGAGCGGTGCAGAGATCGACGCGCGCGCTGGAGGCGGGATGAGCTTTCCCGCGCGCAGAACTGAGGGAGAGAAAGATTAAGATGCGACCGTCGGAAAAACAGGTAGCTATATAAAGACACGTCGCGAATATGTAATATAATTAGTAATGTAGTAAGATGTTAATGACATAATTTGATTGGTACTGTACCATATCCAGTCATATTGGTAATTACAGTACTTTTGGTATTTTTTTGTTATAGTTAAAATTCATTTCGCTGTTTGAACTGAGAGAGAGAAAGATTGAGATGCCAGCGCTGGGAAAGCCATAACACGATTACATTTTGAGAGATTTATTTTCTGAAAAAAAGTACAGTGGTGGTACTATGGTACCGGTATTATTACATAAACTGATTATTCCTGCTACAGGGTATATACAGGAATCATGGAGTTAAATGTAATACCTTTCAAGACCTTTTTTAAGACTTTTACCACACATTTTAAGACCTCATCGCCAGTACTAAGTTTTAACCTGGTGATACTTTAACTTACATTTACTATACTGTTTGTAAGATAGCACAACTAAACAGTCTTACTTGTGATAACTCCTTATCAATGCAGAATTAGAGCAATAAACAAAACAAGTTCACACACAGTATATTCAAAAGATGTATTTGTAACATCAACTCTTATAACATCATTGTAATTGTGCATCCCGTGCCTGTAAAAAAACAGCCCAAAGTAGCGCAATGATCATGTCCCAAATATCAAAATATGTAATTTCCATGCCTAAAATACATTGTAAAATACATACACTGTTATGCACATTGACCATAGACACACCTCAAAGGCTTCCTACTAGTGGCCCTCCTTCACAAAACATTTAGCACAGTTTTATTACAGGTTGAATGCAAAATGTTTGAGTAAAAGCGTTTCAGTCAAATGTAATTTATGCAATATTTCAAACCTTTAACCCACAGGGAAAAATTAACCCATGGCAACAGTTTAAAAGCAACCCAATTCCGTGGAAAAAACAAAACAAACCCTGCATCCAACAAGCTGCAGGAGTCAGATTTTACTGATCACGGGTCAAAAGTAAGGAGAGATAACTGACAAGATGTCAGAGGATTTGCTCCTCAACAGATCCTTTGAGCTCCTCAGAGCTCATTGACAAATAGTTTATATCGTAAGATGTGCTCCCAAATACACATAATGAAAATATGATACAAAATGTAATACCTTTGAAAATGGCATTTAAGACTTTTTAATACTTTTTAAGGGTCTTCATTTTCTCTAAATTGATTTATCAACTTTTAATACTTTTGAAGACCCCACAGACACTCTGTGTTAACTCTGCACACAGTGATCGATAAACACTAAATCATATTCTTTAATTAGTTCGTAATGACATTTACTTCAAAGCGTTCATCATAATTAAACTAAACACTTGGCTTAATTATTTTGGTTTGTTGCTGACAGTAAGAAATAATTGACTTCATCCAGCAATGGACTTTTCTAATTAGACCAGTGTTTTAGTTATTATTTTCTTCTTGGTCAAAGTGACATATTTCATCGGATTAGATGTTGTTTGTTTCACAGGAGAGCAGGTGAGGGTTGGGCACCGCTAAAGCTTCATAAAGTGAACCTTTTAAATAATTTCATGCTATTGCTTGTTCTTGTCTCCACGGCAACAGTATATAACCGAAGCCCTGTATTAGCAGTAACTCAATGTTAAGAATGTGGGTTCGACAGCTGATTTCCAGAAAGCATGTATAACCTGAATAGCGTTTTGGATAAAAGAATTTTCCAGATAACCAGCAGTGGATATGGCCTGAAAGCCGTAATCAAGTAAAAGTACAGATATCTTGCCAGAAAATGACTTTGGTAGAAGCTGAAGTCACCATTTAGAATATTACTTGAGTAAAAGTCTTAAAGTATGTGATGTTTATTGTACTTAAAGGTCCCTTGAAATGCTTTGAAACACGCAGCATTATTCTATGTGTTGACATCATTTTAACTGAAACAGGAAGACAGGGCCTCTGGACCGGAGCAGAGTGTGTGCAGCGGTTAGCGTGACACAATGCGAAACCAGACTTCTTTTTCCTTAATGGAAAGCATATTTACACTGTCTGAACCATTCACCGTACAGAAAATATGAATTCTGTAAACAAGTGACCGATTACAGATGCGGCATCAGCGTCTATTTATAGTGTAAGGGGTGGGTGCTTCGGATTCTAGAGAGCATTTGATTGGGCAGAAGATTTGATGAGAAGATGAAATGTGATGAATTTTAGCTGAAGTGAGATACTGTAAGTTTTACATTTATGCATTTAGCAGACACTTTTATCCAAAGCAACTTACAGTGCATTCAGGCTAACATTTTTTACCTAACATGTGTCCCCTTGGAATTGAACCCACAACCTTTTGCACTGCTAACACAATGCTCTACCACTGAGCCACAGGAACATTGCGGATTCAAGTTTTGAATCCTTATCCTCAACCACGCCCCCTGGATCTTGTGTTCTGCAATGAGGCTACTACAGAGACGCAAAACGGTGCTGTGATCTTTGTTTGGAACTTTTTCGTTTGGCAAAATTGAGCAAAAAACAGGCAATATTGTGTCTGAAATGTAAGTCATTTAATGCTAACTTTATTAAACTTGTATAAAACAATTATTACATTTGTTGTCATGCTGATATCTGGGGGAAAATATGGCACTCTTTGTGTGATATAGATAAAGTTAACTATATTAAATTATATAAATATAAAAAGCATTCAGAAACATTTTTGCCATATACAATTTAGAATGCCTTGAATTTTGAATTTTAACAGACTAATAAATCACATGCATGCACTCTCTGTGTGTTATTTGGTGATATCCTCGATAATGTCAGATCACAAATCATTTCAACAACACTTGCCATATTATCGCAGAAGATATAGTGTATATCGAACACACCCCAGCCTCGACTTGAGTGGAAAATGAATAATCCGCGGTTGTGTGAGCACTTGTTTGCATGAGCAAAGGCATGTTTTAGGAGTCTAACTTGCAAGCACTAGACCACTGATTCATCGAACCTGCTTTCCTGCAGTCTTGTGTTCTTCTGACTTTATATTGTAGTAAGTAACGAATATGCTTCAGGGAAATGTATCGGAGTAAAAGTATACATTTTAATTAGGAAATGTAGTGGCGTAAAAGTGAAAGTTGGCTGAAACATAAAAACTCAAGTAAAGTACAGACACTCCCAAAAAATACTTAAGTACTGTAACAAATATTATTACTTTCTTACATTACAGCACTGCAGATAAATATAATTACGACCATTTCAAAATAAATTTAAATTGAGTTTAAAGTAAACTCCAAGGCCCAGTTTCACAGATGGGGCTTAGCTTAAACCAGGACTAGGCCTTAGTTAATTAACATATTTAAGCAGCTTTTAAAAAAAATGCTTTGGAAGAAAACGTTACAGGTGTGCATAAGACATGTTTTTGATCATAGGAACATATTAAATGAATCATGGGAAGGTAAGAGGCTTGGTTAAAATTATTTTAAATAAGCCAACATGAGAATAGTGGGAAAATACCACCAGAAAAGGAAATTCATGTTATCCTATTGAGTCGTTGAACGTTGTTATTCAGTACTGAATACAGAATCAGAAATAGATAAAAGATGTAGGTGGAAGAAAGAATTAAGACTTTAGTAATACATGCGTTCCTAACAGCAAAAGTTGCCATTTTAAGCTAATACTGAATGAGTGAAGTTATGTTAAGAGCGTCTTCTTTGTTTTCAGTTACTTATGGACATTGGTATTCATTTTACACTAATTTAAACAAACAATAGTTATGAAGAGTTTTTTTTAACATCTGGAGATTTTAACATCTATAACATTCTATATCTGTATTTTACATCTCTCTCTCCAGCATTTTTCATGTCTTTGCATGCAGAAAAACACTGGATTTCATGGAGAAGCACCACAGACGTCATAAACATCCAAGGTACTGTCAGTATTTTACGTGTTTTCTGATGTCTCATCCACACTGATTCTGTAATCGATCGATCAACAATTTCTTGTTCAATATGGACACAGCAATTTCTTGTCACTGGAATCCTACTGTCGGAATCCTAAAACAGTCAACTTCAGTTAAATTCATGAACTGCACAATATAATTGACCAGTTGTCAATACTTGCACATAACCCCATAGTATTTTAGAATATAAAGCCAAGAAATAATTAGTATCAGTTTCCCACCATCAGATTGAGCAGCAGTCCTTTAGGATCATGGAGACAGTTTTTCCTCATAGTCTACTATCTGAGGGAAGATAGCTGATAGCTGATTGACTTTGGAGGACTCAAGATGAAAACAAAAAATGATGTAAACACACAAAAAGACACAGACAGAAAGAGATATATTGAAAAAAAGTGCAAACAACTTTACCAGATATAACAGTGCAGCCATTTTTTGGAGTCAGTGAAAAACAAATATGGCTGTTATCTTCACCTTGAGCAGAAACATGCTGGAACAGCGAGCTTCTGTCTGCAGATGAATAGATTACTCTACTGCTAACAGACACACAAGACAAACATCTTGAATTGTCAAAATCTCAAACACACTGTTTTAAAAAGCATCAAGGAAAAACAGTTTTTCATTTACTGTGTTCACAAAAACAAGCAACACTATTACTATAGTTAACTGAAGAAAAAAAACATTATTTGAAATAATATAAACATTAGCAATAAAACACACACACACACACACACACACACACACACACACAAACGCATATATACACATATACATATGTATGTATGTATGTATGTATATATATATATATATATATATATATATATATATATATATATATATATATATATATATAAACAGGAAATATAAAAATAAAATGAATCTAAAATATTAATTAAAACTAGTATCCAAATAATACTAAAATAATACTGATTACTGCTTATACTTTGGATTAAGTAAATGAACCAGCTCCTAAGCCTAATTGTTATACTTTAGGATTGTAAAAATCTTAAAGTTTGAACAAGTTCAACAACTTTGTAGGTACTTTACCAGCACTGCCAGCTCGATCATCTCCGATGAAGAGCGCAGTATTTTGTTATGATTTCTGCAAAGACACTCTGAGGTCAACTGTGAGGAAAACTAATAAATCTGCAGAATATTTTATGTGATGAGACCAGAACACACCTGAGCCTGTGCAGAACGAGGCAGGAATCTGAACCAGCTGCTGCAATCATTGAGAGATGTTTAAAAACATCATGAAATTTAATCACTTTAGTCTGCTCTGATGATGTTCAATTAACTAACGTCAGATGTTTTGGTTAGTCTGGAGCAAGTTCATTTGGACTGTACATTTTCAGTCTGTCTGAGTGGCCTCTTTACAGTGAATCATCACAAACTACCGGGAAAAATACAAGAGTGGAAAGATCAATGTCTTCTACTCTTGTTCTACTCTTACATTCTTTACAGGGTTTCTCAAAATTTCTCATAACCTATGTTATGTCGCTTTTAAATCCTTTTTTTTTTTTCTTTAATGAAAATGCATTATACATTACTGGTCATCTAAAAAAAACTAAAAACAAGATTTCTTGAGAAGCCATAAGATGTAAGAAATTAAGCATTGTTGTCTAGGAAAAAAGACCAAATTTAGGTGAGTTAATGCTTAAAACAAGACAAAACTTATTTTAGTAAAGACTATCAGTGGGGTCACAAAATAATCTTCATTTCTCTTTGCATGACATTTGTGTTAGATGCATAAGCAGTTACACTACAAATGCGACATGACCAAATGCATCACTGCCTACCTGCGTAGGTAGTTTGAGTGATCAGATCCAAATGTTCCTTCAAGATGAATCTTACCCTGCTTTATATTTAGCGTGTAAAAAGGGGCCATTGTACCATAGCAAGATACTTAACAACAACTGAAATTAATGTGCCGTAGGTCACTTTTGGTAAAAATGCGTGTCATGTTACTGGAGTTTAGTGCATTGTGATTTGCTTGGAAAAAGCCAAATTATGGAACAGATAAACTAAGACTCAATTAGTACATGAGGGAGAATAAGATATAGCAGTGTAGTTTGTTCAAAGTACAACATGACCTCTTATTTTACAGCTCCATCTTTTGGTCTCCATGGATACTTTCTCCTTCTCTCCTCTAGGGAATAATGAGAAATTATCTCAAAGTGCTTCAAACCACCCCTTCACCATGTTTTAAGCAAGTTCCTCACAGCACACTAAGTGCTCAATGGTTTATTTGCTGACGTAACAGATGGTCCTGCCACCTTCACTCTGCCATTTTCATAATAAATTGTTGATGGAGTAAATCATTTGATGTGCATGTGTATGTGTTGGGATGTTCACATATTACTTTTAGTTTGTAGACATCTGTGTGGGATTGATCTTAATGTTCTGCTCCTGTTCAGTTTCATCCTGCAACACTCAGAAGCTTAATTTTTTCCTTTTTAATTTAGGTCAGCTTTCCAGAATTTGACTCTGGTAAAAAAATAAAAATAAAAAAAATCACTCCTCTTTAATTTCATTAAAGAGACCGTGAAAAAAAAAAATAATATGACCTCCATTGTTCCAAAAGAATTGAATTGTTTAATATAGTAATATTCAGGCATAGCATTTCCATAGTTAGTCAAGTTTCAGTGAGAAAGAAAAACAGAATCTCCAAAAAATACAAATCTAGAGGTTGATGCTGCTTTTCATTAAGGGACATGCTCGTAACACAGTAAACGCATACAAACTCATGGATCTCAAAACAACCGACACCTGACACAACAGTGTTTCCACTACTCTCAAACTCCCTGCCGCCCTCGTCTGGTTAAATAAATGTATTACAGAAGTAAACAGTCTCTGGGTTGTGTGTGATATATGGAAACATTGGTCAAAAAAGAAAATGGAGACAAAAAGTCAGGAGAAGGGAGAATTCGGTGAGCCGTTTTACTTGGGTCAGTACCATGAAACTGTACTCTGCTAGTCAACAAGCTCCCATAGAGCGCTGCAGTGATGTATTTTTGTAGGTCGGCAACCCGTAAGTTAACATCACCCTGGTTCCTTCCCCAGAAACCCAGTATGATTTTTTCATTAGCTTTTTGGATTATTGCAGAAAATAAGCTATGTGACCAAACAAAAGTTTATGATTTTTATACATTTTGTTCATTATGATAATCTAACAACTTAAATATAATCACTAGAAGTAAACTGCTAAATGTAGGCTATGGATGAACTACACCACTACAGTTTACAGCAGCTATTTTAGTCATTTAAAAACTTTTCCCCTGAAAGTTTCATTTAGAATAGTTTGCAAGAGCACAATTATGAATGGAATGAGGCTATGCAAGCGACTTGTGAGTGGATGAGTTTAAACATCACGCTGAACAGGTAACGTCCCCAACAACCTGTGTAGTCCCATTTAGACACTTGTTAACAACTGCCTTTTTCAAGACAAGAGGGTATTATTGATAGGGTGACCAAACGTGCCATTTTCCCAGGACAAGTCCTGGCCAGGATTTCTATATTGCCTAAAATATCCACGTTTTTGGCTTTGTTTGCGCTGCGCAGACCAATTGTTGTATAACAAAGTACCGTGAGAGCTCTAGAGAGCAGACGGCTTCTTGTGCTTTTGAATCACTCTCATAGTACTTTGATGTCATACACTGGTTGGTATGCTTAGCGCTGCTTCAAGTCCAATACTAATATGTGCACGTATTTGCATCGCTTTGAACGTTCTCTGTATATCCCACCTTCTCACACACCACAATTGGTCAATTACGTACAATGTCTGCATCTTACTGGTCAAACGATCATTACCTTCATTAAGTATGAAAACAGGAAACCAAAGCCAAAACCTGGATATTTTAGGCAATATAGAAATCCTGGCCAGGATGTGTCCTGGGAAAATGGCACGTTTGGTCAACCTAATTATTGATGCACTTTATGTTGTAGAATAAAGTTGAAAATATGTTGAGTTTGTGTTAACCCCAGACCTTATTTTAGACATTTAACCAAAAACCCATTCAAAAAGTAAAAAAACAAAAAACCATTCACTTTACAATGATGGAACCAGAAGAGCTAAAATGCGCACTGGCCTACTACAATTAGTCATCCCTGCAGCACTCTATTCACAAGATTAATGACTTCATTAGCATCTGGTGCTAAGGATAATGTCAGGAATGAGGCTTACTGACCATTTGATAATCCTGCCTCTTTACAAATAGGGCTAGAAAACATCTTGGCCGCCAGCTTTCAGAGCTTCACATTATGTGGATACTTGAACCTCTTCACGTTTGATGTACCTCCTACAGTCAGATGGAGTCATTTCCTCAAGGTCCAATCACTCTTATGGGCCCAGTACTCTTACTGTCGAAGAGTAACAAACCCATGTTCCATTGTCATGAAGCCTCTGAGGAAGCGTCAGTCTTCACGCCAAGCAGCCTTGATGGGGACTAGGATGCGAGAACCACATCTCCCAAACCTAGCAGCGTCAGTATGCACACTCGTGTCCTAGCAGAAGTCAGAGACATAGTCAAAGTCCCTGAAGTAGTCCTGGTCTTTCCGCGAAAGGGTCCGGCGTTCACGAGGAGGCGTCAAGGTCGGCGCTTCGTTCGTAAACTCAGCATCAAAGTTACTGACATCTTCCTTTCCCTTCACTGCAGGAACGAAAGGAGGAGGAACTCTCCTCTGCAGCAGCGCATCCCAGTCTATATTCTACAGAGAGCGAGAGAAGATGATTGAGTCACATCATCACTAAGATTGCAACTTTGGCATTATTGTACAGAGTCCCTAAAAGGACATGGCAATGAAACAAAATATGAGATGTGAAGAAAAATGCAGATGCTTTCTCAGAGTGCAATAGTTTTGTGGGAGAGTATGCCAAAGTTTCTTGGGGAAATGCACTACTTTGAGGGGAAGCAATACTTTTGTTAGAGAACGTAAAATTTCTTGGGAGAATGCAATACTATTGTGAGAAAATGCTAAATTTTCTAAACTGCAGAGGAAAAAAACTGAGCTGTGCCGAGCTGTACTATGCAGTGGAAAGTACCAAAAGTTTCTGTGTAACACAAAAGTTATGCAAGAGAGCACAAAAGTATTGAAATATAATATTTCTTCCCATCTAATTTTTTTTTTGGTTTTTTATCATACCCCCATCTATTTAAGGACTCAGTATTATTGTGGTAAGTAAAGTCTTCATACTCTAAAGAAGGGTTGTTTCTTGATGTCCTCTGCGTCTCTCTCACTGGAGCCCAGTCGTCTCTCAGGATTACGCCTCAGCAGCTAACAATGAAAAACAAGGAAATGCCTTTCAGTTAGCAAACACAGCCAATCAAAGAACAGCTTTGGGAAAAAATAAGAGTCTTACCCGTCTCATGATACCAATGGCCTCAGTGGAGAGGAATCTTGGGTAACGTACTTCATCATTTACAATGCTGTCGAACACCTCCTCCTCATCGTCACCTGGGAACGGTGACTGGACAGACACAGATTGTGTATCAGAAATTTTTATCAGATTATTCCTCAGAAAATATGACTTCGTATTTTAACACTTTGAATCTGCAAAGGTATGTTGATTTAAGAATGTTTGTACAGGAAAACAAACAAAAGTACTGAAAAAAAAAAAAATCGCACTTTGTGGTGAACTTAAGTAAATTTTGTTAGATTTATGCTTCAATCAAGAAAAAAGAACACTGGAAAACAATATGATAAAATATTGCACAAACACACACACCTCTCCAACCAGCATCTCGTAAACGAGCACACCAAGACCCCACCAGTCTACAGCTCTGGTGTAGGACGTGTCTGTTAGAATCTCAGGAGCTAGAAACTCTGGAGTCCCACAAAATGTACTGGTTCTGTCACCATGACCCATTCCTACAGGACAGAAGATAAAAACAAGACATTGAAAAAAAAACAGAAAGAAGGAGCAAAAGGGAGATTACGTGCATCTTTATTGCAGTATGTGTAAGCCCCCCGGTTCTACTCGACCAGCTTACTCAGAGTGTTTCTGGCAAGGGAGGCGGACATGCTAACTAGGACACTAAAGGCCGCAACCTCTAGGTTGTCACACTGCTCCACACCGCTTGTGTCTGGTGTAGACATGGTGTTAGTCGCTAATGCATGTCTTGAGATCCGGGAGTTAGGTATACCTGTTCAGCTCTTATCAGCTGGCCTCTGTTACACTCACCCCCCCTAAAACTCATTCCCATCCGGGTCACGGCACCAATATAACCCCTCCAATTCTACTCAACCCCCTCCGAGCAGAATTTGACCTGGCATTTCTGGCATGGGAGTTGGGCATGCAAATAAACACACTAAGGAGCACAGCCTCTAGCATCAGTTGCTAATGCGCCTCTTGAGATCAGGGAATGAGGTTTACCTGCACGGCTCTTACCAGCTGGCCTCTGTTACATATATAATGCAGTGCATTTTACATGACCTTGTGATATTTAGCCTCTTTTGTCTCACAAAATTGTACTAAAATTCAAAATACCTGTTTTTATATCTTTCCATTAGTTTTAAACTTTCTGTCCAACAAAAAATCCTGAGAAATTGAATGCATCACATTATCCACAAAAATATTAAGCAGCACAACTATTTACAACATCAAATTATTACAGAAATTGTAATAATATTTCACAATATTACTGTTTTTACTGTTTTTTGGTCAAAATAATGTAGTTTTTGTGAGCATAAGAGACTTCTTTCAAAAACATTTTAAAAAATCATACCGACCTTAAAGCCTGAATGGTAAAGTTATTAAAAACAGTATGCCGTTAGCAGCACATCCGGTCATTCACTCTGATCTAGCAGTGAACAAACATCATGTTCTTTCTCCATCAGCTCCATCAATATCATTACGGAAGGTACAGTCTATGACTCACCCTCTTTACAAAGACCAAAGTCTGCGATCTTCACATAACCTTCAGTATCCAGCAGCAGGTTATCCAGCTTCAAATCTCTGACAAACACACAGCCACAGCCACAGATGCAAGAATTAACTATAACTTTTACTAACTCGAGTTTATAAAATAAAACAGCTGTATTTGTGTTTACTTACCGATACACAATCTTATTATCATGAAGAAACTGAAGCCCCAAAACCACACATGCAGAATAAAACCTGCATCACACATACAACATACATATATGAAGAATATTGTAAAACACTGTATACATATGAATGCAGGAACAATAATCCAAAGTGCCCTACAGAAAAAAAAAAGAAAAAAAAAAAAAAACATTTTCATGCAATGGTCAATTTTGAGAGCTGTTTAGCTTTTCACAGCATATTAAAATCTTTAGATTCATTTTTGGGAAGTGTAATATTTAAACTTAAGGCTTCAGAAAACCAGTAAAACAAAACTATTGTGATTAGTCAACTGGGAAATATTGTGGAATCTTTTACATTTACATTTATTTATTCATTAGTTAAAAATTTTACCCAATTTACCTGGGATGTACAGTAACAATTACTAGTGTTGCATATTAACAAGGTGAGATAATCACACTTACACAGAGCGTGTTTCAGAGAAGACGTCCGCATGTATGTGCATCATCAGGTCTCCGCCGGCCGTGTACTCCATGACAAAACACACATGTTCTGGCGTCTGAAAACACGCAAACAGGTTGACCAGGAACGGATGCTGTGTGCTGTTCACCGTCTCAAAGATTCGCTTCTCGCACATCAAACTGGAAGACAGTGGAGAGAGTTTAGCCTAAACACTAAAAGGATGGCCTGTAATGTGTACATTTGCATTTTAAGAAAAAAAAAAATCACTTTGTGCTAGTTATATTTATGCTTAATGCAAGAAACAAAAATATTTGCACATTATTTTTACTAGGAAACAATAAAAATATCAAGCAAGTAGAAAAGCGTATGAGCAGTGTTAAAAAGCTATTTTTATCTCACGCTAAACTTAAATTAAGTTCCTCACCTTTCCACTTCGTCTCGTGCCACAATGTCCCCTTTCTTCAGCGCTTTGATGGCATAAACCTTCCCTGAGCGTTTATATTCGGACAGCAACACCTGGAAACAGACACTTGAATCTTCATTCACACCTGACTCTTTGCAAAAAATTGTCTTAAATAGAGATGATAAAAAAAAAATTTGGTAGCACTTTATGTTACAGTCCTGTTCCTCATGTACATACTATGTACTTACTTTAGTAATTACAATAACTATGTAGTAACTTGGTACTAACCCTGAAACTGCCCCTAAACCAGGGGTAGGCAAGTTCAGTCCTAGAGAGCCGCAGTCCTGCAGAGTTCAGCTTCAACCCTAATCAAACACACCTGAACAAGCTCATCAATGTCTTCAGGATTACTAAGGCTACAGGCAGGTGAGTTTTTTTTTAGGGTTGGAGCTGAACTCTGCAGGACTGCGGCTCTCCAGGACCGAACTTGCCTACCCCTGCCCTAAACCTAACCCTACCCAATGTAGTTACCTTGTATTACCAGAACTTTCTTAGATAAATACACTGTGAGTACACTATAAGTACACGTACTGTAAAATAAAGTGCAACCAAAAAATCTCTCATTGCTTTTGTTGTTAATGCAATGCAAAATTTGAGAAGCAAAACCACTGTTTTAAATTAGTTTTGTGTAGGACTTGCTAGCAGTGTAGTAATTTGTAAAACTATATAAAATACTAAAATCTAAATTAAATAAGAATGGGAACTGAAAAAAAGTATATATATATATATATATATATATATATATATATATATATATATATATATATATATTTAAATTAAAATTCAAAATATTAATCAAAATACATTAATAGTATTATAAAATAATACTAAAATAACACACTATATATATATATATATATATATATATATATATATATATATATATATATATATATATATATATATAATCTCAAAAAAGTTGAAGGACTAAAATTTCTAAATCTTTAAATGAAAAAGAAAGCTGGAAAAAATCTGAAAAAAAAAACAATTAATATATTATCAAAAACACTACTGAAGTATATGAATAACACTGCTTGCAAATTTTTACTAGTCGGTAGGGATGTAACGATTAACCGCGAGCCGGTTGAAATTCTATTCAAATATGTGACATGGTTGAGATGCCAAACAAATCGCCATACAATTGGAGTAGGAGTTTATATGAATGCATCTCTGACTGTCTTTAGTAAAGTTTACGTGGTATTTTATTTTTATCTTGCCTCTGAACGATGCAAATTAAAGTAGAGTTCATAATCAGAGCTCTGCTTGGTTTAAAGCGGTAACCCAGGAAACACCGTATCATACGCGAAGCTAATATGCGCATCACGTCACTCGCTCTAGTTTACTTGTGGGATGTTTTTTGTTTTTCGCATCACTTGCATGAATAAAAACAGTGCGATCAACCTTGGTGGAAATAACTACAATTGCTGTTTTGTACATGTTGTCAAAAAGTTCCAAATATGATGGAAAGCCAAATGCCGACGTGTCTGGGTTCAAAGCACCATCCAGAGGAGGATGAGTAAGGTTAGGATCCTGCATTAATGTGTGTGTTACATTTTACTACTGGATACTCTGATATACCAGTCAGTATCTGGTGTGACCGTCATTTGCCTCACGCAGTGCAACACATCTCCTTCGCATAGAGTTGATCAGGTTGTTGATTGTGGTCCACTCCTCTTCAATGGCTGTGCGAAGTTGCTGGATATTGGCAGGAACTGGAACACGCTGTCGTATACACCGATCCAGAGCATACCAAACATGCTCAGTGGGTGACATGTCTGGTGAGTATGCTGGCCAAACAAGAACTGGGATGTTTTCAGCTTCCAGGAATTGTGTACAGATCCTTGCAACATGGGGCCGTGCATTATCATGCTGCAACATGAGGTGATGGTCGTGGATGAATGGCACAACCATGGACCTCAGGATCTCATCACGGTATATCTGTGCATTCAAAATGCCATCAATAAAATGCACCTGTGGTCGTTGTCCATAACATACGCCTGCCCATACCATAACCCCACCGCCACCATGGGCCACTCGATCCACAATGTTGCCCACTCAATGACGAACTGCAGTCAGTTCAAGACCCTGATGAGGACGAAGAGCATGCAGATGAGCTTCCCTGAGACAGTGTCTGACAGATTGTGCAGAAGTTCTTTGGTTATGCAAAACGATTGTTGCAGCAGCTGTCTGGGTGGCTGGTCTCAGATGATTTGGAGGTGAATATGCTGGATGTGGAGGTCCTGGGCTGGTGTGGTTACACGTGGTCTGCGGTTGTGAGGCCGGTTGGATGTACTGCCAAATTCTCTGAAACGCCTTTGGAGACAGCTTATGGTAGAGAAATGAACATTCAGTTCACGGGCAACAGCTCTGGTGGACATTCCTGCAGTCAGCATGCCATTTGCACGCTCCCTCAAAACTTGCGCCATCTGTGGCATTGTGCTGTGTGATAAAACTGCACATTTTTCAGTGGCCTTTTATTGTGGCCTGCCTGGGGCACATTTACATGTATGCATTTAGTGCATTCAGGCTAAAAAATTTTTTACCTAACATGTGTACTCTGGAAATCAAACCCACAACCTTTTGCACCGCTAACACAATGCTCTACCACTGAGCCATGCATCTTAATATGCCACTCCTGTGAGGTGAATGGATTATCTCTGCAAAGGAGAAGTGCTCACTAACACAGATTTAGACAGATTTGTGAACAATATTTGAGAGAAATAGGCCTTTTGTGTACATACAAAAAGTCTTACATCTTTGAATTCAGCTCATGAAAAATGGGGGCAAAAACAAAAGTGTTGTGTTTATAATTTTGTTCAGTGTATATAATAGCAGATGGCTACAATAATGTTCTCTTCCATTGTCTGATTCAACTGGACATGCCAAGAAGCTCTTTGCTGATTGGCTTGCGTGAGAACGCATCATGCAAATTTTCCACTCGAGTTGAAATTTTTGAACTTGCGTGGAAGACGCGATTGAGGCGGATATCGTGCGTTCGCGAATTCACCTCTATTCGCGTCTTTGCAATGACTTTGTATGTAATCTACTCACGCAAATAATTACATTCACGTCTGTTGTGAACACACCATTAGTTTGTTTATATGAAGAGTTTTTTTTTTATTTGTGTAACTTGCTTATTTGATTTGGGGTGTGTTTTAAAATTTCAAATGCACAAAGAAACGTGCAGCAATAGCCTAATAAAAGGACACCTTTTCAATTACTATATAATGTCTTCAATCTTATTTTGTAAAAAATAAAATAAAATGTGAGAAAATCGAATTGTGAAATCAAAATCATGAATCGAATCGTGAGTTGAGTGAATCGTTACATCCCTACTAGTTGGTTTGTCCAGTAAAGTTGTCAACTAGAAAGTGTGAAAATTGTGGTAAAATATGTTAAATGCAGAATGCCACACTCTTAGCTGAAAGCATAATCAAATTAGGCAGAATATTTAAAGCAAGCACAGGAAAAATGTAACTAAGTGTTGGCAGATGTGTAGGACTTTGTGAATTTCTCATGCATCTTTGTTGATTCTGTCTGACTAGTTGCTTTGCTAATAGTTTTGCAACTGTACATGTTCCAGTTACCTTGCCAAAATGTCCTCGGCCCAACACTGCGATCATTCGGAAATCCTGAAGACACAGAGGGTTTTTGGACGGCCTGCACACATACACACACACAGAGAGAGAGGCCGGATGTAATTAAACTGAAGGGAAGGGCTGGTGTGAGGTCAGAAACAACATCACAGGCATCATGTACTGTGAATGTGTGTGTGTTTGTTTCATGCTGTGTCTTGGCCTGCTCTGGAAAACATATTGTGTGCTGGTGGGGATGTGTACCTGCGCTGGGAATTATGGGAGCTGGTCCTGACAGCCCTCTCCGGAGGAGCGGGATCAGGAGGAGAGACCGGCTCAGACACTGTGCCAATGTCCACCTGAGAAACAGATTATTAATATTATTAACAAATTATTATTAATGAATCATTTCCTTTTTGTTATATTCATTTATTATTATTAGCTTAGCTTACATCATTTTATTTCCTTTATTTTGCACATATTATTTTACTTTAATTGCTAATATATTACTGGTGTTACTTTTACTTTTATCTCATTATCCACAGCTTAGCTGCAGATGCTTTGGCAATACAAATGTACAGTTCATGCCAATAAAACACATCACAATTACATCCGAGAAAGAGTTTTCATTCATTGTAAATTATAAATGTACAAAATAAATTAGATTAGTGCTGTTATGAGAGTTGCAATGTTATTAATTTCCATGATGCTGCTAAACTTGAAGGACAAATGGTAAAATATCAAATTATTATATATTAAAGAAATTCTTTATTGTTATTAATTTCTATGGTGCCGCTAAAGACAGAAGATAAAATATCAAATTATATTAAAAAGAAATGTGTTTGCATTTTAAAATAGAATAAAAATGGTTTAAATAACTGCCTGTAAATAAATAAATAAATACCATTGTAAAGTTCATAACAGTGCTGACTTTATTTATTCCTTTGGTGCCTCTACACTTACAGTAAGAGACAAATGATAAAATATAGTTATAAAATATCAAATTCTATATTATATAAGTTTGTTTGCATTTAAGTGAAAATAAATACAATTAAATGGTTTAAACAACTGCCTATCAGTAAGTAAATAAATAAAAATCAGTGCTGTTACGAAGTTTGTAAAATGTTATTAATTTATATAGTGCTGCAACATTCAGAAGACAGAAATAAAGTCTCTCAGGTTTACCGTGTTTGACGTCTGTGTGTTTTTCCTCGTCACAGATGGAGGAGAGTCGCCGTCCAGCTGGATCTTCTGGATGGAAATCTCACTGCTGAGGAAAGTGTGAAGTTCATGACGTTGGTCCAGATAGATGTCAGGTGATCAGGCGTGTGTTTGCGGTGTGTTACAGTACCTGCTGTTGTGTGTGTTGCTGTGGTGTGTGTAGCTGTGTGTGGAGGAGCTCATGGGAATGGCGTTCTTCAGCAGACGAACCCACGTCGCTATGTCCACATTCATCTGTTTCGCGCGCAGGAATGCTTTACCTGTGCAAACAAGCATACAATAACTAACTTACCATATTATATAATATAATATACACTCATGCTATTTAGAAAGGTTTTTTGCAGACTAAAATAGATGAGCTATATAGATTAAGTTTTTATCATTTTCAAGTACATTTTACATATTATATATCTAGATTTTTGCAGCATATACATCCATATCAAACTTCACACTGATTTTTTAAAGTACATCCTTTACTGCTACCAATGCATTCATTTTGTGTGCAGTTTTTTTTTTTTTCCCAGCATGCACTGCTAACAGGCAGTGAATGTGATTTACCCTGCTGTTTTGAAAACACCTTCCTCTGCCGCTGTAGACGTGGACCTCGCTCTATCACAGGGTTGAAGAACATCACCTGTAACAGACAAGCATGAATACAAACCACGTTTCATTCTACCAAAGCATGAGGCCAATATAAGAAGCTTTAAGTGCAAAAATAAATTGAAAAAATGAAATAAATAAATTAAGATTTAATATGTAATAATAAATAATAGTATTGTAATTTTTCAGTTGTAATATAAATTAAATACTTTTTATATTATATTATGTTTTTAAAATAATAATAACAATGTTATTTTCATTATTTATGTTTTATTTATATTATTTTATAGCCCTACAAACAAGCACACCAAACCAGGAATTATTTGTAAATAGCATTTTTAAATCAATCAGATTTTTTTTAAATCAAAAAATTTGCTTTTTTTTTTTTCTTTGCATTCAAAAATGTTATTAATTAATTGATTATTAAATAAACATTTTTTTCAGTTTTGGTTCTCAGTTTAATGAAAACTTTAATTTGTATTTCAGTGTTTTATTAAAAAATGCATTTCGGTACATCACTATAGTAGTTTTGTCATTGCTTTGATGTAAACACCACTAAAACTCATGCAAATTGCGTTTAGTACAGAATTTACGGCCATGTTTGCCTCGTTTGCGTTTGTGTGTATTTGTACCTCTGCGAGCAGCAGTCCCTGTGGTTCAAGCTCCAGCTGTATTCGGTGTCTCTGATTGTCCAGAAAGTCCTCCAGCTTTAGGTACTTGAGCGCGCAGATCGAGCGATAGTCCCTCCAGTACACCGCAATCTCCATCTCTCTGGACTGAACCAGTACATCAGCTGAATATCTGAGCATGTACTGAGAGTGTGTGTGTGTGTGTGTGTGTGTGTGTGTGTTACTCACTCTCTCCAGCTCCAGAGTGAAGGTCTGATCCCACGTCTGTTCACCAACACTCCTCCAGCTTGTCTGTCCCACCACACAGTTCTCCAGCTTCAACACGGCGCTCACCTCCGCTAAACACACACCAGACAGTCACTTACTGTCACTAAATACATCCATCAACAAAACACTGTAATGTAAAATTTAGTGATGTGATCAAAGCTGAATTTTCAGCATCATTACTATTCAGTCTTCAGTGTCACATGATCCTTCATAAATCATTCTAAAATGCTGATCTGCTGCTCAAGAAACATTTCTGATTGAAAACAGCTGTGCTGCCGAATATTTTTGTGGAAACTGACTTTTTATTTTTATGTGAAATAGAAATC
This sequence comes from allo-octoploid hybrid of Carassius auratus x Cyprinus carpio, assembly GCA_024542945.1. NCBI lineage: Eukaryota > Metazoa > Chordata > Actinopteri > Cypriniformes > allo-octoploid hybrid of Carassius auratus x Cyprinus carpio. The sequence goes on from CM044998.1 coordinate 4,638,337, forward strand.
TATTGTAACATTATAAATGTCTTTACTGTCACTTCTGATCAATTGAATACATCCTTGTTTAATAGAAGTAGTAATTTCTTTAAAAAAACAAACAAACACTGAAACTGCATCTGTCAGTAGAGAATTAAACAGGACACTCACAGGACAGCTCTTCGCTCTTGCTGGGAATCTTCAGACTGAAGCTGCTGTTTCTGCTGCTCAGAGTGAGTTTGAAGGGTCGGCTGTCTCCGGGACTGAAGTGAGGCAAAACCACCGGAGACGCGCGATTGCGGCCTGGGACGACTTCCAACAAGCCCACACACCCCAGCAGACGCACCTGCAGCGTCCCTGAGTGGGACAGACACATCACACGGTCAGCATGAGGACGCCATATTTGACATGACATTTACATTACAGTTATTTAGGTGATGACTCTCTACAACATGTGAAACAAACATGATCATATTTCACCCAAAATCAACACAAAACAAAAAAATACCTTGAATTCAAATCTTGCATTTAAAAAAAAATTTTAGGACCAAAGGAAGCCCATTTTTTTTTGCATTGTGGGAATTTTTTTTATTTTATTTTTTTCACCATTAAGAATGATTATACTACCGCCACAGTGTATAAATGCTAGGGCTGTCAGTTTAATGCATTAACTTAATTAATTAGTTATGAAAAAAAATAACATGATTAAAATACTGACGCACATGTGCGTCATCTTACATTTCATACAGTTGACTTGCAAAAGGGTAACAACTCCATAAATGCAGTTATGTTCTAAAATTCAATATATGGGGCTTTAAAGGGATAGTTCACCCCCAAAAAATGTAAGTATGTTGTAGTTTACTCAAACCTGAAGGACTTTCATTTGTGGAACATAAAAGAATGTATTTATAAAATAGAAACAAAAAGCTAATAATAAATATATAATAATTTAATATTTTATTCATTTCTATTAATAATAAAAATGTATGATTAAATTAATTTATAAAAATGTATAAAATAGTATTTTGAATATTTTTCTCTATGATGTAATTTTTTTTAAGTCCTTTTTAAAAGCAAACAATTAATGTTAGCTTTTCTTTGATAATATATTATTCTTTAATCAATGTATTATTGTCTTTGCCACTGCAGACATGAGAATTAATCCCCCCCTTTACTATCATAAAGTAAATTTTGTGTAGATTTGTTTTTAAATATTTTTTTAAAGCAAACATTTTTTTCTTTCTTTTGATTTTGCGGTGAATTGTGAGTCCTGTTGTTGTGGACAGGTTCTTGAGACTCGTGTCACTGAAGTACCGGTGAGCGGCGAGGGTTTGCTGAGGGTGCTGTACTGATTGTGGACGTAGGGGGTGCTGTGACAGGAGCTGAAGGCCGAGGACGATGCCAACGCTAACTCTTCCTTGATCAGACACACTTTCGGATGATCTTCTGGTAGATTGACCAAACGCTGCTCTAACGACACTCGCAGAAGATCCAAGCGCTGGGACGCTTCACTGAGACGAGACTGAGCCTAGAACGACAAACAAAGCCTTTCACGCTTGTTCCCCCGATCCAAACAAATGCCACCTTCTGTGTGTAATCTGTGTCAGCTTTTGTTTCTCCTAAGGTATTTGTGTTTCTCACACCTCAGCCATGGCCTTCTTGTCCTGTGCTTTTCCAGCTCCCAGAAGTCTCAGCATGTTTTTGGCGCCCTCGGCCATGGCATGTTCAACACGGTAATGATGCCAGAGCTCCTCGATACGGAGCTCCACCCCACACAGATCCGGCTTACCTGCAGAGAGACACACACACACACACACACACACGCATTAGATCCTGCTGGGTGATGCTATTAATAGAAACACACAATATGACAAGACCTCCGTCACTGAGTGGAAATCTGTAATGAGCTTGTATTTAATTCACGAATGTAATTAGGAATATTTAACAACTGATACAACTTTAAATGAAAACCAGAAATGTTGCCGTGGCAACTAAATGAAATAAAATAAATTTAAGTTGAAAAACAAAACTGAGTACAATTGGAAATTAAACTAACTGAAATAAAACTTAATAAAAGACGTAAAAAAAAAAAAAAAAACGTACACTAAAATTTAAATAAACATTATTTGACATTAAAATGCCCCTATTATGCCATTTTTACGGTTCCTAATATTGTTTTGGGAGTCTCCTACAACTGGATTACATGCATGCAAGGTCAAAAAACACTTTTGTTTTCTCAAAATATGCATTTAATATCACCTTATTGTCCAGCGATTCCGTGAGCCTGCTCTGCTCTGATTTGTCAGATGGCCTAGTCTGTTGTGATTGGTCTACGGCGTACAGCGCGTGTCGGAAATGATATGCCTATTTCAATAGTTCTGTATTTTGAACGCTCTATAGAAAATATAAACATCTATTATTTATCATACTTGCAGGTTGTGATTCAGTGGAGCAGCTGGTCCAAATAAACAGGATACTGATCCATCGTTCAACAGCAAGTGTTTTGTGAATCCTGCATTGAACTCCCCGAGATTAGAGAAGAAGTCGTCAGTAGAATGACGTGTTTGTGAGCAGGGTCAAGTTGTTCGCGGCCGGCCAATGTAGAACATAGGCGCGCATTATGCAAATGTGTTACGGAATAATGTGTTATATTCAGAATGGCAAACTGCTCATACTATATTCACAGTATGCAGTAAGTATGCCATGCACAGTACATATGGAGTACCAATATAAATGACTACAGCTGCCAAAAAGTGCAGTATACAGCCAGAGAGCAGTGCAAGAAATGCAATGCGCTTGACCTGACTTTCCATTTCTAAAATGACAAATCAGAAATGACGTGAACCATGATTTCTAGCACTTTAGCTCTTAGAATCAACATTACGATGAATCGGACTGACAGGACAAGATCTCATGGACATGTTATTTCTCTAACCTTCAACAAGACTCTGGAAGAGCAGAATTATCATTAAATGAAACAAAACAGATGTTATGGATTAACAAAAATTATCAAGTGAAACTGCAGCTCCTGCTGATGGAGAGACCCGTCCTCAAATCCCCTCACAGGACATCAAACGTATTTCCCTGAGCGGCCCGGCAATGGCTGAAGGGTGGAGCGGCATTAATAAATCTATTCTTAACCAGCCGCTGCCGTCCAGCCCCAGGACACATGAGACTTCAGCGCCGAAACACGCCATTAGAGTCCATTAGAGCCGCACGCTTCGGCTCTGTCCATTTCCTCCCTCCAACTCTTCTCCAGCTCTCATCTTTCTGTTTACATCTCACGTCTTTCTTTAAATCTGACTCTTTTACTCTCTATCAATGAAGGCATTGAGAAATAACTTAATTAAGGGATAGTTCATCCAAACATTTTCATGCAGCTCTTTTATATACAACAGCCATAAAATGTCACACTCCAAAAGGCATCAACTGGTATTTTAGTCATTGGGCCTCATTCATAAAACATGAGCAGAACAAATTTTTTGTGTAAATCGTTCGTAAAGCCGTTTTTGACGTAAACTTTCAAATTCATGAATTTTTCGCATTTTCAAAATGCTAGTTTGTACGAAAGTAATGTACACCTGCTCCCTACCAAGTGTAAATGGTGCGTAAAACATTCTGTTTTCTTTTTGGCAAACTGAGGGCACTGAATTTTGATGCACTGCCATAATAATTTCAAATTCATTTGCCCGCCATTTGCTCTCTTTTTGAATTTTGCCTTTATTTATTTATTTTGCAGAGTTGATAACTGTAAAACGCAGCGCTCGTCTGTCACTATTTAACCATCTGCAAATAGAGGACGGGTGGGACAAATAGTGACCAACCATCCTACTTGTACAACGTCTGCCTACAACAATGGAGAAGTCAATATTACTGGTTAGTCTACTGCTTTTTTATATTTAGTACAATTTTTAAAAATGAGATACTAGTAGGCAAATACGTTGCCACCGTGGATATTCAAAATCATAGCAACTAAAGCGTATCAGCTGGAAAAAACGCTGTGCCACCAGCTGGTCGTTTTAAGAAAAGCGTCTAACATTTTTTCGCTGAAAACTCTTTATTGACTATTTATTGTTAGGCAAATGGCCTACTAGTCTTTTTTGCATTTATGCAATAGGAACTGGAGCCAAACCTGAGAAAGTAGACCAGAATATTCCACTGCATTCTTGGACATGCAATTGGCGGGGATTATGCTAATTGTAAATAAGAGTGCACGAACGCCCTATTTACGAATGATTGGAATTCATTAACATACACAAGTTTAACTAACAAATCGGATGTTTACGAAGCATTTGTGAATCCGGAGGAGAGTTTTCAGGTAGGTCTGTTTTACATGCAAATTACTTATAATTTACTCGTATATTTACGCAAGTGTCATGAATGAGGCCCATTGTGTAAGAAACAGACTCAAACTTAACTCATTATTGACTGAAAGTCTTATATTATGCCAAAATTCTGGATTTGCATTTGCCACTTGCCAGAATTAAGCAGCGTTCTCCACTCTCAATACCACAACTGAGGTGAGACCCTTGAGCAAGGCACTACAGCTTTGGCTGCCCACTGCATCGGGTGTGTGTTCACGGTATGTGTGTGGACTTGGATGGGTTAAATGCAGAGCATAAATTCTGAGTATGGGTCTCTTCACTTTTCACTTATCACTTTCACTAATGCTGAAAAAGTCTGACTATGTGAAATTAGACTCCCTCCAGCGAGGCAAACAGAGAAAAGTGATGTTAAGGGATGTGTACACTGCGTTTAAGCCATTAAAGAGCTCTATGATCATGTTAAGCTGCTAAACTCTTATTTGTCGGAGTGAGACAGACAGAACACGTCTGTAGTGGTGAGACATACCCTGAATGTCGTCTGTCTGTTCGGTGGCCTGCATGGCTTTACGGATCTGCATACGGATGATATCAATCTTCGTCTTACTGTCCTGCAGCATCTGCTGAGCTGACTGAAGCAGCTTTTTATCCTGGAGCATAGAAAGATGGATAGATGGAGACATCTGATAGATAGGCATCCAGATAGATAGATAGATAGATAGATAGATAGATAGATAGATAGATAGATAGATAGATAGGCATCCAGATAGACATTCAGATGGATAGACATACATATAGATAATCAGATAGAAAGACATGTAGACAGACAGTTAGATAGACAGACTTCTAGACAGATAGACAGTCAGATGGATAGACATCCAATCAAACAGTCCGTCAAACAGACATAGACATTCAGACAGATAGTACCATAAACATTCAGATAGACAATTAGATTGATAGATATCCAGAGAGACAGACATCCAGATAGAGTTAGACAGATAGACAGTCAGATATAAACCGTCAGAGAGAGAGACAATCAGATAGATAGATATATAGACAGTCAGTACCTTGGTAACTCCGTTGGCATAGATGGGGATCATGTTCTCTGCCCCCTGTTTGACCTTCAGTTCGATGTTGAGCTGTCGCTCCAGAGCCTTAATCCTGTCCTGATTGGCTGAGGGGCGACCTGGCGTCCCAAGAGACTGAAGGTCATCTGCGGGTCAAAGACAGGGTCAAACATTTATCTGGGGTCACGGTTTAAAAGGATTATGAGGACTGTAAATATATATAGACATCAACAATTCACATCATTAAATGACAATTTTATCACAAATTTACATTAAACTCATTTATTGCTTGTAGTATTAAAGATAAGACAATGATGGCCTCTGACCTTTGCTGTCATCGTGACCCTTGACTACGATGTGGGCGTCCAGCTCTTGCAGCTGAGTGTGGAGCGAGTCCAGTTTGCGGCTGGAGCTGCGTAACTGGCTCTCCACCTGCTGGGCGTTGCGTTTGTCAGTGGTGGCCCGCCGCAGGTTCTCCGCACCCGCTTTAATCTTCAGCTCCTTCCGGATCTCCCTCCGGATCCTCTCTCGCTGCTCGTCCAACCGCTGCTGCACGCAGGAGTCTGAGAAATCAGAGTTCTGGTCCAGTCCCAGCTGCTCCAGGACGGAAGAACCATCCGAATCCTTGGAGAAACAGGAGGGGTCATGGGTCAGCGCTGGCAGACTGAGGTTATGTACAGAATGATAAACAGATCGAACGATAGACAGACAGAAAAAAAAAAGATTAGAGAGATAGAGACAGGCAGATAGAATGATGGATAGATAGACTGATATACAGAAAGATCCACAGAGACAGATAACATGAGAGACAGAGAGACAAACTATAAGACAGGTAGATAAAATGACAACTAGAATGATGCATAGAGACAGACAGATAGAATGAAAGATGGACAAAACAGACAGACTGATAGAATGATAGAACGACGGACAGACAGAAAGAAAGAATGAGACATAGACTGACTGATATAAGGATAGACAGAAAGAGTGAGGGAGATGATACATAGAATGATGGACAGATAGAACAACAGACAACAAACGACAGTGAGACAGACTATCGATAGATAGATAGATAGATAGATAGATAGATAGATAGATAGATAGATAGATAGATAGATAGATAGATAGACAGATAGATAGATAGATAGATAGATAGACAGATAGATAGATAGATAGATAGATACTCAGGTTAAATCTGCAGTTGATGAAACATCAATGAGAAATGAAAACACACGGAAGTACAGTAAGTATGTGTGTAGTTTCTGTAATCTGAATTTCCATCCAATTATAACAATGATGGTTTTTGAAAGAGACAAGGAAAAATCTGTTCTGCCTGTGAGTATCTAGTTTACTTGTTTTTTGAGTTCCTCAAAAAAAATAAAAAACAACAACAACAAAAACACTCCATGTATTAATGACACAGATCTTGCAGACTCACTGCAGCAGTAAACTTAAGACTGTTTCCTGGTGGACTGATACAAACCAGTGCACATTGATTTCAAAAGAACGAAACAAAGAGTGTGAAGTCTAAGACTGAGACTCTCAACAGATCCAGGGTCAGTGACGGCGCTCTGCTGTACATTGATTCATACAACCATAAATAACTCCCTCACAGCGGGACATAAACACACCACCTGCTCTTAGACCAAACACACCGACATCTCAAACCTCCAACGACAGTCCAGACCAGATTCTGAGTGTGTTTGAGAAGAGAAATCAAATATTAGACTTGTGAATGTCACTCAATAGATCAAATGTCTGATTCTGCAGTGACTTAATGCTTTTTAGTACAAGTATGAAGTCTGAACTGAAATATTTGGCACCAGTAAACATTTCAGTGAACCTGATGGAGTGAGGGAACTCACAAAAAAACTTATATATATATATATTATAATATAATATATATATTACTGTGTTTGTGTGTGTGTGTGTGTGTGTGTATATATATATATATATATATATATATATATATATATATATATATATACACACACTTTTTATGTTTACAAAAGGGCTAATCTCTGTTGCATACCAGGGCTGCATTTATTTGAGCAAAAATACAGTAAAAACAGTGAAATATTATTGGAATTTAAAATAAATAAATTTTCTATATGAATATATGTTAAAAAGTAATTTATTCCTGTGCTCAAAGCTGAATTTTCAGCATAATTACTCCAGTCTTCAGTGTCACATGATCCTTCAGAAATCATTCCAATGTGCTGATTTGCTGCTCAAGAAACTTTTCTTATTATTATTATTAATGTTGGAAACAGCTGTGCTGGACACAATACAATATAACACATTCTTGCTGAATAAAAATGTTTGACTTTATATATTAAACCAGTTTTTACTTTTTACATTCATACAGCACTTACTTTATACAATACAAATTACTTAAAAGCAGCTTTACAGTAACATTAATCACAAAAAGTTTTAGCAAGCCATCATTTCTTGTATAACTTCAAGTACAACAAGGCTTTGCAGAGGATCTAATACAGTTTCAGTGGAATGAAGTGCTTTTAAATTGGCCTTTGCAGCTGTAATTGAAACTACTGTTGTAGTCTTTGTTAGCGATCAGTAATGAGTCAGCAGTGGTGTGAGGAGAATCAAAGGGCAGGTCTGCGGTTCAGCGCTCATGCAGAGGAAGTCAACAACATCGAGAGAAGCCTTATCATCATGGATAGTGTCGACCCCATAGAGAAGTTCTTTTCAGTTCTGTTTTCGTTGGCCAATACGGACACAAGGGACATGGATAATCACACAGACTGAGCTGAACTGTAATCAAACATCACCTAGTTGAAATATAATACACTTGTACAGTTTGCACAGCCATTTAAAGACTAAACACACATCTGGTAGTGTAAATAGAGCAGGTACCAGACTCAAGACAGCGCAGAAACATTCAGCCGCATTATATTTCAGCTCACAGAGAGCGAACGACACACATGAACATTGTGACTCAATAAGGAAGTTCTGCCATGAGCAGCTCACTTACAAAACACATGACTTCAGTACGTTCAACACACACATAAAACATGTAGCAAAGAAAAACTGCAATGAAATCTCTTTAAATTCCTTCAGTTCAGTGGAGTTCTGCTTAAGTCTCCGGCTTCTCAGATGTTTCTTCTTTCAAAAACACCCAATTAATCTCAAATTTACAGTATCTCCTCTTAAAGTTTCAGAAAAGATCTCGATGTCTAAAATTAGCCAAGATCTCAATGTCTGCTATCAAAAGTCAGAGATCTCAATGTTTGTTTCTCATCAAATGGATCCAAGCTGCTTTCCATATTAATTTTATAGCGCTACACAGTCAAAATTGTAAATAAAATAAAGATTTTTAGGAGTATGTTTTACAAAACACTATTTCAGTTTCTCATGTTTAATTCAATGTTACTTGCAATTTCTTTATAATTACTTGTGAAATTTACTAGCAGTCTTTAAGTATAAACATTTTAATCCTACACTAAATAATCAAAAGTATATATTCCCATTTCTTACATGAATCCTATGTATTTAAATACTCATTCCTCATCTATTGCTAATGATTCATCAGATGTTTCTAAAGCAAAAAAAAAGTTTGTCTTCATGCTTTGAACTTTTTCCTCCTCTGCAACGACTTTCCTTTTCCTCTCATGTCATCAATCACACAGAGACACGTTCACCATCCAATCATTTATTTATAAAAAAAAAAAAAAAAAAAAAAAATCAAGTCCTGGCCTAATTTTATCTTGATATCCTGTTTCACTCAGAAACACGTCACAGTACGGAAGTCGAATGTCTTGTGAACACCACTAAGCTCTGAGCAGCATTAGTTTCATAACAAACATGGTTCAGAAACATCAGAAATGCTAAATCAAAACAGCTATGAACCACAATCATAACGATCTTCAGCTCACAGAGGTTTAGTTCAGGCCTTAAAGGTATAATTAAGCCATAAATGTCAATTCTGTCATCATTAACCCATCCTCATGTTGTTTCAAACCTTTTAGACTTAAGTATAAAACAAAGAACGCAGAAGATATTCAAATAAATGCCTGAGTTTTTTTTATTACTGAATGTCAATGGAATCCAATAACTTTTAACAAAAAATAAAAATGCAAATTATGTTAATTTAAATAAAATAATTGAAACCTATTTTAAGTTAGTTGCTAAAGCAACGATTACCATAAAAAAAGAAATATAAAAATAATAAATAAGTAAGAAATATACACAGCAAAATTATTAAAACTTTACTAAATTTAAAACTAAAAATATGAAAACTATTAATACTACTACAGTATTATAATAAAATAGCTATTCTAAAGTAACTCCAATGTTCTTTAAAATATCTTCTATGTTCCACAGAATAAATAAATTCATACAGGTTTGGAACGACTAGGTTTTGAGCTCCTACCACATGTTCGGCCTCCACCGGGCTGGAGGGACACTCCTCCAGCGTACAATCTCCTACATCTCCTTCACTGTCCATCACCTCCTCTCCTCTCCTGTTCTCCTCAGATCAAACGCGGTTCTGTCTGTTATTAGAGCCACTGACACCACATACTGCGATGGCTTCCGCTCACAGAGAACGACAGCAACAGCTTCCTGTTAATCTCTACATGACACACAAGAGACAATTGCTGTTTGCACAGGAACACACACACACACACACACACACACACACACGGGCACGTGGATGGTTCTCTTTTGAAATCTCTCGACCAACTTCCTGCTCAGAGAAGAGCTCTGCAGCTTGGCACCATTACATGTCTGTGTGTTTTAATACACAGTATGACATTTGCGAAGTGACTTGTGACTGTTCTGAACCAAAGAGGAAATGAAACAGTCCAGAAAAAACCCTTACAAGTGCATCATACAAACACACTGTCTTAAACTCACTGCAGCTGAAATACCGTTTCTAGAATAAAAAAACATACTGAATAACGATCCCAAAGTCAATCCAAGATGTAGATGAGTTTGTTTCTTCATCAGATTTGGAGAAATGTAGCATTACATCACTTGCTCAGCAATGGATCCTCTGCAGTGAATGGGTGCCGTCAGAACGAGAGTCCAAACAGCTGATAAAAACATCACAATAATCCACAGAAGATCCCACAAGATCAGTTAATGTCTTGCAATGAAAAACTGTGTTTGTAAGAAACAAATCCATCATTAACATGCTTTTAATTTTGTTACAAATATGCGTCAAAATACAAGTCCTGTATCCATAAAATTGCTTCCTCCAGTGAAAAAGTCAATCTCCCCAGGAGAGAAATACGCAGATCAAGGACAGTTTAAGCAAAATCAACTCTAAACAAATATGTTGTGGATTTTGATGTGAGAGGAAAACAGAGGATAGACTTTTTCACTGAAGGAAGTGTAAATATGGATTATGGACTTTTTAAGCAACGGTTTGTAGTTAAAAACGTCTTAAGGGTGGGTTTGTTTCTTACAAACATGCAGCTTTTGGCTTAACAAGACATAATACTGGAGTGGTATGGATAACTTGTGGATTATTGTGACGTTTTTATCAGCTGTTTGGACTCTCATTCTGACGGCACCCATTCACTGCAGATGATCCATTGATGAGCAAGTGATGTAATAGCCTACTACATTTCTCCAATTTTTATGAGGAAACAAACTCATCTAAATCTTGAATAGTCTGAGGGTGAGTAAATATTCAGCAAATATTCCTTTTTGGGTGAAATATTCCTTTAATGTGTGTGTTTATCCATATAAAGGCACATAACTCGTGGTCTCTGCTGTCCTCAGATAGTTCTGGCTGCAACATCTAGTGACGCACAGCAGAGAAGTGAGTTATTACTGTATCAAGCTGTTCTAAAGAAAGAGATCTATGTTCTGAATATAAACATGGTCAAATTTATGATCAGCACTTTAATGTCTTTCATCTCAGGTCCAAATTTGACCAGGTTAAACTAAGCGACTACATTCCGAACTGACACTGGAAACCTTCCCGTGATGCTTCACAGGGTCTGTAAGGCTCCGCCCACGAGGCCACGCCCACAAATCAGACTGACAGCGTAACGCTCAGGTATTCCAGCCGGGAACGTTTCCCAGAAGCCATCTGACCGCTGTGTTTACAGACAACATTACACAGGAACCAAACAACACAAGTTTACATGTCTGAAAAACAGCCAGAGCCAGACAGCCACTGAGGTACACAAACTAATTTTTTAAAAGAAACATTTGTATGTAGAATTTAACACTTTCACACAAATTTACTGTATTTTTAACTGTTTCTGCAACTGTAAAACTACAAAATTGGAGGTAAACTAAAAAAATTTAATGATTACAGAAAATATAGTTAACCCAAAAAGAAGGACAACACAGCATTTCTGAAAAACATAAAACATATTATATATTATATAATGAAACATTTATAAATATTTGTAAATGTATTTCATTACATTTGAACCCCCCCCCCCCAAGAGGTTTAATAAAGAATTAAGAATTAAACCGTAGACCTAGAAACTGCCTGGCTACCATCAAGAACACCCTAGTGACTGCCTAGCAACCACCCAGAACACCCTAGCAACCACAACAAAGCTCTATCAACTTCTCAGAACATCCTGTCAGCAACCTAGCAATGGCTCAGCACCACCTTAACACACACCCATAGCAACGCAAACACAAAACTCAATTAATTTCATAGGACCATAGGCCTAGCAACTGCCTAGCAACCACCAAGAAGACCCTAGAAAAACCTAAGGCCTAGCAACTGCCTAAAGGCCCCGATATACTTCAAACGAAGTTTGTTTTTGTTCTTCATTTGGGGGGAAAAGGAGGTTTGAAAAGGCTGAGCAATGGTATACTGTTTCTGAACTTTCCAACAGCCCCGCGCTGCTGGAGGCGGGATGTAGATTAATGTAGACAAGCGGTGCGACACTCGCGCGTATTCCCTAAACACAACAACGATGAAATGATGAAGTGTGTGCAATCTAGGTGTGAGACGGGCCCCAATGATCAGAATATTATACACAAAAGAATAATAATTAGCAGCAGTTCAGAGTCAAGTATAATGTTTGCAATACAAAAGAACCATAATCAGTCCTTTAAGGGAAGTGTGAATGTCTCATAGTCTGAAAACTTTAGCATGATGTGGAAAAAAATACTGGAGTCAGATTGTTACTTTATTTTAATAGTGTTCATTTATTTTATTAAACTGGATAAATTGTTACACCTTTATATATTTTATGTGGTGTCATGATTTACTTTTGATTAAAACAAAGGTTTATTACTGTATGTTCGTTTGGCATTTCTTTTAATGCATACCCTTTAAATTTGCTTACTGAAAGAACAGCAACAGCAGCAGCAGTAGTATGGTGTAACATTTATTTGAAACACATGTATTTGGTACTTGCTACCTTATATCTTTACTCTTTCCTTTCATTCTTTTCATGGCTTTGGAAAACTTGCATCTGATGTTTCTCTGCTTCGCTTTTTTTGCATAACTCCAGGTCATCGACACCAAGCTTAGTTGTAATTTCTTTCTAGGAATTAAATGCTTTCTCTGAATCTTTAAAGTCTCTCTGCGAGCGATCGTACAGGTGCGGATATATTTATGGCAGCTCAGCTATTCGACACTCCAGTGTATTTATGTTGAATGAGAAACGAACCCGGAAAACAAAAAAATTGCACGTCAAAGAAGGTGGTGTTTCAGAAAACACCCACCAACTGTGTAGCCTTTACGGACCAATGGTATCTCAAAGGTGTTAAGGAGCCTAAACAAACTCCCCCAGAAAGTTCGCTTTGGTCAGCTGTTTCGAACTGCTGAAACAAACTCAAACCAAACTTCATTTCAGACTAATTTTTTTTCGAAATGATGTCATACCAGTTCATTCTTCAATTTTGTTTGGAGTATATCGGGGCCTTAAGGCCTAGCAACTTCCTAGTGACCACCAAGAAAACCCTAGCAACTGCCTAACTACCACCAAGAACACCTTAGCAACCACCAAGAACACCCTAGCAACTGCCTAACTACCACCAAGAACACCTTAGCAACCACCAAGAACACCCTAGCAACTGCCTAACTACCACCAAGAATACCTTAGCAACCACCAAGAACACCCTAGCAACTGCCTAACTACCACCAAGAATACCCTAGCAACCACCAAGAACACCCTAGCAACTGCCTAACTACCATCAAGAACACCTTAGCAACCACCAAGAACACCCTAGCAACTGCCTAACTACCACCAAGAATACCCTAGCGACTGCCTAAGCCCTAGCAACTGCCTAACTACCATCAAGAACACCTTAGCAACCACCAAGAACACCCTAGCAACTGCCTAACTACCACCAAGAATACCCTAGCGACTGCCTAAGCCCTAGCAACTGCCTAACAACCATCAAGAACACCCTAGCGACTGCCTAAGCCCTAGCAACTGCCTAACAACCATCAAGAACATCCCAGCAACTGCCTAGCAACCACAACAAATCCCTAGCAACTACTCAGAACATCCTACCAACCACCTAGCCATGCCTTGACACCACCTAAACACACCCATAGCAACAGCATACTGTAGCAACGCAAACACAATGCTCCAGGTAATAAAATGAAACCCCAGAATGAAGCTCCAAATATCATGTTTGTTTTACTGTTTATTATATTGTGTATCATGGGTTTTGTGCGAAGAGGATCAGATTTCAAGAGAGCTGAATGATTGCTAGTCCACACGTCTCACTGAGTGAAAACTACACCTGAGTCTCTAAACATCTCACAACTGATCAATGAAAGACGCCTGTGGACGAGAGACACTACAGACACTGAGAGAGAGAGAGAGAGAGAGAGAGAGAGAGAGAGAGAGTAAGTCAGTCATTAGTGAGGGTGGAGTGGACTGATCCATTTCTCTTAGTGCTTTTGGCAGAAACAATGAACAACTTAAATGTAATAAAAACTGAATTAGCAGAAGGACTCTTGCTGCTGAGAAAGACAAAAATCCTATGAACGGATCTCAGAAAACCAACCAAATCACACTAAATCTACTTCAACACTAATCAGTGCACTTCTAAAGCACTTCTTACACCAGCAGTGTTCACCAGCAGTGTTTTGTCAGTTTTTTTTTTTTTTTTTTTTTGTGAAATAAAATAAAATAAAATAAAATAAAATAAAATAAAATAAAATAAAATAATGCAGCACTCAATCATTCATCATTTATCATTCAGGTGCTTACAATTCTATAACGCTGTGTTTTTGTTTTATAAATTATTATTTTTTATTTACAGTACAGTATTTTTTATTTACATTACATACTGTACTATACTGTTATGCCATCTACTATTTTTTATTATTGTTTATATATATATATATATATATATAAACCATAAATTAGCTCCAAATATCAAATAATATGTGTGTTTAAGTTTAGCATGATACTTCAGACCTTTTATAATTATTTTAATGTCAATGTGAAACTCAAATGCATTTTACTTCCAAAATATTTCAGAACAAAACCATATATTTACTGAAAAACAGACAAGACTTGATTTGAATCGATTCAATGGTGAAACATCTCTATATGAGCTGGTTGAAAAATTGAGATTAAAAAGACAAACATTTATTTTTTCTAAGGAATCAATAACACTGCTTTATTAATGCAATTTTAATAAAGTCCATTTTGATTTCACATTTGAACAATTCAGATCTAAACTCTGCTGCAAGCTTCAGTGAAGTCTAGTTTCTGACACGGATCATCAGGGCTCAGAAAGCAATCAGACACAATCATGACTGTCTGTGAAATCACACAGAAGTTTAGATGAAACTCTGCTGCACACAGATGTATTATTCAGAGTCACATTAAGAGTTACTTCAGAGTGAATAATGTGTGTGCGTCCGCCGTCAGCACACACGCTTGCGCCTGAAAGTTTCAGCTCTTTCTTTGCTTTTTTTTTTGCAGATCAGTTATAATTATTAGTGACTCAAATGATGAACTATACAACAATTAAAATAATTTTAGACGGATTATAGCCAGTGGTCGAACTGTAAAAAAAATTCAAGGGGATGCTGGGGTGGAGGGTACAAATGATTACAAAATTTGTCTCATTTAAAAAAAAATAATAATAAATAAATAAGCTTTTTTAAAGGAAATGTGGTTTGTGAGCTGTTTTTCAAAATGTATTTTTTTTTGTTTGTTTGTTTGTTTTTTTTATTGTTTTTTGGGGGGGGGGGGGGACATTTGGTCCTCATAATGTAGGTAGGATAAACCCATGCACACACACGCATGTAAACAGTCTCTGTGTGTCTGTGTACCAAATAAAACCACCAGTAGGTGGCGGCAAGAGTATGTTTTAGTGAATGATTCATTGAATCCTTCAATCAAACAATTCTTTTAAAATGGCTGATTCAGTTAGATTTGATGCAAGTTGAAATGTCTTTATGAATGGATCAT
Organism: allo-octoploid hybrid of Carassius auratus x Cyprinus carpio; assembly: GCA_024542945.1. Taxonomy (NCBI): domain Eukaryota; kingdom Metazoa; phylum Chordata; class Actinopteri; order Cypriniformes; species allo-octoploid hybrid of Carassius auratus x Cyprinus carpio. The sequence continues at coordinate 4,654,081 of CM044998.1, forward strand.
TAAATAATTGGTTTATTGATTCATTCAAAAACAGATTCATTCGGGACAGATACACTGCAGTGTTGCTAAGAGATGCACAAAATCTCTGCTCCAGCTTTGTTTGGAGCTATTTCATTCGCAAAACAGGCAAAAAGACAAAATGTGTCTAAAATAGAACTCACTCAATTAACTTCTTGTCTGTTGAACTGCAGTATAAAATTAATTTAACATTTGCGATCATGCACACATGCTGATTCTTGTGCGATATTGCTTAACTAGCCTATATCACATAAAGATGAGAAATAAAAACTCACACAGATTATTTTTTCTTTCATTATTTGAATTATAGAGGCATTCTAACGTCATTCTAATTGGCTTCATCATGCAATAAATGCTTTTGGAATCTAAAGACTTTTTTATTTTTTATTATGCAAAGTCACTGACATCGATAATGTCAGGTAGTGTGAATTAGTACCAACAACATGTCACACTGTATAATAAAAGTATATACTCAAACATTTGGTGCGACAGCAAAGTGTGAGTTAAGAAAAACCAAGCACAACAATGTTAAAAAAAAAAAAAAAAATCATGTATAAATAATACAAATAGGGTCTATAAAAAGAACAACACCTCAAATATGTTAAAAATGTAAAATATTTGCAGATTAATAGCTAATATTTTCACTCTGTGTATCTCGTTTGCTGAATTCCTTCCTGATATTATTCTTGAGGATGTCATGCAAAAGTGCTGTAAACATTAAACAAGTGCACCAAAGACTCAAAGATAGCCAGAGAGTAAAGCTTTTCGGTTTTTTTTTTTTTTTTGAGCTTGAGCTCTTTTTAGAAAGTTAAGGAATCTGTGGATAAAAAAGGAGGGCAGACAGAAGCTATGTAGCAAAATAAATTTGTGCAAATTTGAGTGCATACAATTTTTATATGCGGTTTAAGATTTTATGCATATCTTGGCATTTCCATCCAGCATAAAACCTGCATAAAAAAACATGGATAGAATCATAGCTAGGGCTATGGGTCCATCCTGAAGCAGCCAGACAAACTGAGGTGGTGCAGCATCTGACATCATTTCCTGTATGTACAGGGTATATCCTGCTGCTATTAAGATTCTATGGATTAGGGTTCTAACCATAATAACGGATCACTCACTGAAAGACTGTATATGCTTCTGGACTTTGTCAGGATTTACTGCAGAACAGAAAGGGTGAGGGGTAATAATTCACCGAATTCTATTAACAGAAAAGCTGATTACATTTACATCATCTCTGACCCAGATCATGATGAATATTTGCTTTAAATGATGCTTTTACTTTGTTGTCATTTGTTGTTACTATTGAGATTATTTTAAAGTACCATTCTTTCAGTTACTCACCAAATGTTGCACAAAACCTGGATGACTATTAATTTTGTGGATCTCGAAGGGAAATGTTTTCTTCATATTCAAACTTAAGCCGAACCTGGACACATGTCTTGTGCACATAAGTCATATTGACTGCTGTTATGATACTTTTAAGGTGCTTGTTTATCATTTTAGGAGCTTAACAGTTGCCAGCCATCATCCACTTTTTGTTCTATAGAAAAACAACATGAACTTTTTTTATATGCCACAGAAAAAAGAAAGTCCTACATGTTTGCAACGATGTGAGTGTGAATAATAATTGTGGTAGTTATCTTTTTAAGTCAAGACACTACAGACAAAACTTTTTTTTGGAGATTTTGGGATATTTTTCTTCAATAACAATAACAATTTCTTCTTTCAGATTAGTGGAAAATTTGGACCTATTTGCGTCTGTAGATTTCAATTACAATAACTTTAAAGTCATTTTCTCAAAATGAGTTTGTTTCTCCACTTCAGCAGCACTTACATTTCTCAAACCTAGCAGTTTTATTCCTATCTATATTCTGAATGTTTTACTGAGGGCTTTGTTCATATATCACTCGCAGTGATTCATAACATTTTGTTCCTAAAACATGGTGAAAATGCTTTGTTTTTCTGTATGTTGACAGATTTTTTTTCTGATTTACAGCATGATAAAAATGGAAATCCAAAATACCCTCAGTAAAATCATTTTACTGTAGTATGTCAATAAAATGAAAAGAATTTTGAACCTGGCTTTATCCAGTGTTCAGATTTATTCAAATTAATGCATATTTAATTAATGATTCATTTGCATATTTAAAGGGGTCATATGACATTGCTAAAAAGAACATTATTTTGTGTATTTGGTGTAATGAAATGTGTTTATGCGGTTTGAGGTTCAAAAAATACATTATTTTCCACATACTTTACATTATTGTTTCTCCATTATGCCCCGCCTTTCTGAAAAGCAAGGTGTGCTCTGATTGGCCAGCTATCCAGTGTGTTGTGATTGGCCGAATACCTCAAGCGTGTGACGGAAATGTTACGCTCTTTACCATACTGTGATGCCATGTGTCCCGGCGCAACGAGACAAAACCAATAAAACCCATTACAAACGAGGCATTTGTTGCATCCAGTGGGGACATAATTACTGATTATAATGACTTATACTGTAGATTTATTTTTACAGGTTGTGTTGCGCAATGTGCTGCGTAAACATTTTTAAAACATGCATTTGTGATTGGAGAAATGACAAACAACAAGTGCTACTCTACACTGCTCAAAACTCGTGTTTGAATCGTCAGTGGTAAATTCTTTAAATATGAAAACATGCTTACATATTAAGTCAGAAGTGCCAGACTGTCCTTGAAAAGGTGGAATTGCCCCACTTTATAGAAACAGACACTGCACACATCTGAATATTTGGGTCTGAACTGTTCAGCTTAACCACTGATTTCTAGTCATGTCCTCTTTTGGAAGACCAAACAAAGTAGCTTCACTTTCACAATGAAACACACAGCGTCTCAACAACATGGCGGCAGCAGCAACAGTGAGAATCAAAGCTGCGCCTTCTTTCTTTGCGTGAACATTTGGGTGGTGTTATGCAAAACTTCCCACACAGTGACGTAGAGATGTCGGGGCGTGTTTAAATGAAGTGTTTTAGGAGGGCGTGGATGAGTCTTAACTTTTATAAAGAATATCTCTTTGGATTTGAGACTTTAGTCTTTGCAGCTTTACAGATCTTGTTGTCAAAACATCACTGTCTCTCATTACGTTTCGATGGCGCTCATGTTTCTCTTGTAATGTAAACAGATGGTGGTGAATTTCACCATAAGGGACCTTCAAGCCGTCAAAGATGTTTCTCTCCAATCACAATGGACAGAAAGCCCATAACAGGAGCGCTTGCATTACCAGCGGTGACCCTCACTGAGCCCGAGGGCATTAGGGCTGATTTCTGCTCTCCTCGCAGAAGAAAAACATTTGGACAATTGTTTTAGCAAACGACCCACAGCAGGTTATTGATTTTGTGCAATGAGCTTTAATGCATCTAATGGGCTGCAAAAGCAGAGGGTGAAGAGGACACGGTCAGGCTAAAAGGATCATGGGATGGATCTTTCTCCAGTGAGCGAACACCTCACAGATAAATCTCGCTGAGAGAAACATACCAAACAAGTACACAAACGCAGACTTGATTGCAAGCAATGTGTCATTTAACATACTAAACCTCGCTGTCGTGTTGGTCAATTTGACCCACATTTGATTAATTGCTTGAAAATGGGTAAACTATTAATTTCTTCTTAAAATGTTGTTACTTTCTCATTCAGGGTCATAAATGAACATACAAAGTTTTTAACAAATGGATGTTTCGGAAAGTCTTTTGGTACAAATTTTAGTTACATCTAAATAGCGTTGTTGTCAAATTGACTCCCACTGGTTCCCATGTTATTCACCAAAAATCAACTTTAAAAAACAGCAAAAATATGAAATTCAAGACTCAAAATTGACTCAAAACTAAAGACTGGTTTTCAGGAGTCCTCCATGAAGAGATATTTGCTGTTTCCTCAACTATTTGTCTAAAAGTTTGTGAAATAATGTTTTTGGTTGTTCTTTCTTTCTTTCTTTTTTTTTTTTTTTTGGATCTTAATTACTAGACTGTTGCAGGACTGTGTGAGAAAGCCAGTTTACCCTCACAAGGGTTTGAGAACTAGACATAAAGACAGAGGTTATTTACACCAAGTACAAATAGCGGTTAATGCTATTTATACTAAGTACAAATAATGTTAGATACCATTAATGGTTAACTCTAGTTATTTGCAGCTAATTGTGTGCAAATAGTCACTAAAAACATCAAGTACGTGTTTTTATTTTGTGTCTGTGCAGCTGATTTTAAACAAAAATTTCCAGGTCGAACTGACCCACAACACAAAGGGTGTAAGAGTCCAAATGTCTCATATTTTAGCCTGTTTTTATATGAATCTTTATTTTTTCTCTTAATGTTGATTTTTGGCAAATTGTACAGAAACCAGTGGGGGTCAGTTTGACCCGCAACACAAAAGTAATATTCAGATTTTCAACAAAACAGGAGGTTAAGCTACTGCTCAATAGCGCCTCTTGTGGCAACACTTAAAAGCCTCATGTACTTGCATTTTAAATTGCACTCAAAATGCAACCAAGACAAAATAACAAGTATAGCTAAATGCATTTGCAGTATTGTTAAATAGAGTGTGTTTTCCACCTCTGACCTCTGACCATTAGTTCAGTTTAACATTTGTGCTGAAACATTAAAAACGAGTCAAAACCCTTACTGGAAGACATACCGTACTGACAGAGAACAGCTGAGCCAGCCAGCTGATACAGTTTCTCGTCTACGGTACATCAAGATGGGCTCAGAAAAAGCTGTTTAATTTTTAATTCTTCCCTGGACGAAGCTGAAACATCAATGTTACACAGGGCCCTGATTTTCTGTTGCATTTAGCAGTAAGACTCTCACACTGCTTGGGTTCCTCTTTCAATGTGCATCTGTGGGATCTTTAGACCTGTTTTGTGATCCACCAACTATTGCCATTATGAAACTATCATAATTCAGGGATTCTCATTCTAGAGGCCATTTAATTTAATAATAATAATAATAATAATAATAATAAATAAAAATGCTTATGCCCCTATAAACAAGGACGCCAATATAAAAACATAAATAAATGTGGTCTATTTTCCTTGAACTGAAGGACTGCAAATTGTAAATGTGTGCATCTATCTACTACAGGTTTATTATTAGAGCGCAATAGCATATAAATGACCTCATGTATAAAAATAATTAAACTCCAATTTCGATTTCATGTTGTCTGTAAATTTCAAGAAGCAATTTATTTTCCTCATCTGATCACACCCTAACGCTTCATATTTGGGGCTTGCATAATGGAGTCTGATGACCACAACAACAGACAGTCCAACATCAAACAAGTGTTGTGCAAAACACCAGAGAGAACCCAATCCAATTATTGCCTAGATATTGTCCTGAAACTCCTGAGACCTGTGGCAGACCGTCATCGTTACAGTTACATTTACAGGATTCATGTAAACAAGACTGAAACAGCTGCTGGCCGCTGACCACACTGTGTACCAGCACTTCAAAGACAAACCTGTGGTAGAACAAAGATTACGAAAAGAGCAAATCTAGCTAATTTACCCTACATTACACCAGCAACAAGATTACACTGCAGTCCAAATGCTAAATAAGAGAAATAACTTTCACAGAGCTCATTATATAATCACAACACTGTAGTAAATACTCAAAAAGGGTGACTGGGGGGGCAAAGGAGAGTTCACCTAACGTCCACCTGCTTCTGTTTACTCCTTCTTACAGTCTATAATCCAAGAGAACACTAAAGGTCTGTTCACCCAAAGAATGAAAAATATATTAGCGTCCACACTAACGCACGATAACGTTCTGTTTATTATAAGCGCACTGCAGGTTTTTCTTTTGACGCTTTGCAAAATAAACCAACCCTATCGCTGAGTAAAAAGTGCGATAAATAACCCAGTCTTCGCTACCTGTACTAAGGTAGTAAGAGACAGAAGAATATGTTCATTCTCTCTGTTTAGTATCAAGTAGCTTTAAAGACAGCGCGCACTCACACAGAGACTAATAAAGAATAGATTATGTGGAGTGCATTAGAGCATCGAGGTTCATTCTCACGAGCGACAGATGGTCTAAACTTACACGCATGGAGCCGGTTTTGTTGATGGCCATCTCAGGTGACAGGGAGCGGAGATGCCGATGCTTCTCACCTGAGCAGCTTCAGTTTCACTCTAACGACGCATCATAACGGCAGTGGAGCGTTAAATACCCCCGACACGGCGATGAAGCAGATGCGACGAACTGCGTCCTGTTGCGCTGCTTTGCTCGGTCATAAAGATCAACTCCAAGGGGCCATTTCTTCGAAAATGCGTGTCGTCAACTCCCTTGATAAAGCAGAGGAATTAGTTTTATTTGTCGCCCAGTTTAGACTGGATCGCGTTCATGAACGTGTAGCATAATGTATAAAGGAAAAGTGTTTTCCCTGCGTCTGGGATAGATATGCATCCCAGTCCAAAATCAGACCCTAAAGTGCATCTCCGGACGATCAAATCCGAATCGACTGAACGATCCCGGTCCGGTTCACTGCTAAGAGAGGTTCATCAGGAGGGTCCTGTCGCCGTCATTCTGTGATGAGACTAAAGCACGCGCAGACAGTACCGTCACCCGGTAATCTCGAGCTCAGGCACGCGCCCTGGCGCTCGACCAGCCGCTTGCGCGCACGTTTGTGTCCGCCGTAGAACATTGCGCTTTCTTTTTAACTTTAATCGAATTACAACACGATTTGAGCTTTATGCGAAGTGAAAATCACATTGATGCTACAATGCGACAATTAATTAAATAACAGCTGTTATAGAGAACTATGAAATGGCATTGCAATTACCCTGATAGCACACGTGCATGACGGAGACGGCTATTTGAGTGTTTGCTCATATGCAGGACGTTTCCTATCAGATGTCAAATAAACGTCTGTTAGATCTCTTTAAGATGTTTAGGATTTAGAATGTAAAACTGACATTTTAAAGATGTCTGTCAGATGTTTGTACACGGATGCTTTCCAGATCAAGTGATCTTTAAAGTGGTCATTTAAATTTTTCCTTTCTTACAAGCTCTTGGTGCATAAAGACGATCTTTGAAGTTGCAAAGACAAAAGTCTCAAACCCAAAGAGATATTCTTTATAAAATTTAAGAGGCAACCACACCCACCTAAAACGTCTGGTTCTAACACGCCCCCACATGTCTATGTCATGATGTGGGAAGATTTGCATAACGCTGTCCAAATGTTCACGCAGAGAAAGAAGGCATAACTTTTATTCTCTCTGTTGCCCCAGACACCATGTTGTTGAGATGCTGTGTTTTTCATTGTGAAAGCGAAGCTACTTTTTCAACACTGTTCCAGAACAATTCAACCCAAATATTCAGATGTGTGCTGCGCATTTTGCGTTGGACAAGGACTGTTTTCTGTGAAAGTAGCCTACAATGCCGGTGTCACAAATGCAGACATGGTTTTATGTTTACATGGCACGATACGCAACAGAATGCGTAAAAAGACATTATAAGTCATTATAATATGTAATTATGTCCCCACTGGATGCAACAAATGCCTCATTTGTGTGTTTTATTGATTTTGTCGTCGCGCCGGCATCCCATTATGGTAAGGGGCATAACATTTCCATCACACGCTTGAGGTATTCGGCTAATCACACCGCACTGGACAGCTGGCCAATCAGAGCAGACCTCGCTTTTCAACAATAATGTACAGTATGTGGAAAAGAATGTGTATTTTGAACCTTAAACCACATAAACACATTGCATTACACTAAATACACAAAATAATGTTCTTTTTAGCAACGTCATATGACCCCTTTAACAGACATCTTGTAGACGTGTGTGGGTAATATCCCTGCAAACACAGAATGTCCCCTTAATGTTATAGTACATTAGGCCTATATATTCTATATAGTGCTTTATTTTTGTAACTTTAATTTAGACAAAAAAGTGAGTTGTTGAGTAAACACTAGATTTGAAAGTCTAGGCCTGGAAAATAGGCCTGGAATGTCCACTTCTGCTATTGGAAGTTTTTTTTTTTTTTTTTGTACACAACTCCGTAACCAGTGAGCTGTAATTATGATGCGTTTAAGTCATGTCGGATACATCATATTTATGAGTTAAATGCACATGAACGCCACCACAAAGTCGTAATTATGAGTGGGAAACTCTGAATTTTCTTTAACCTCCGAGTTTCCGAGTTGGGGGCGTGTCAATGAGAAACATGACAGAATCAATGGATGCTGCGTCTGTTGTTGATGGTAAATTTGTGTTGAAATCAATATTTTAGTTGTTGTATAAACTTAAATTGGTTACATTCTTGTTATGCAGCTTAATGAAATCTGGGGGAAAAAATCCTATAATTTTTTAACCTGTAGGTGAAAAATCATTTGATTTGCCATGTGGCATGTTGCATTTCGCAAACTGCTTTTTTTAAAAAAAAATATTACTATTATTCTGTGATTCTGGTCTGACAACACCAGTGACACCAACAAAGTGACTTGAACGCACCCGACGTCATAATTACGACTTGTCAGCTCGTAAGTACGAACGTCTGAGGAGGACTTGAACGCAGCATTATTCTGCAAATCAAGTCAAAGTCAAGTTCAAGTTGAGCTTTATTGTCTTTTCGCTACATGTGTGGACATACAGTGGAACGAAATGTCGTGCCTCACAGGACCACGGTGCTACATAAATACAGACATACAACAATGAAGTAAAACAGTATAAACCTGTACACAACTAACCTACTGACAGATTTTGACTATAAATATACTATATATAAATGTTTACCTATACATAAACTAAAAAATACAAACTATACGAATGCTTCACATAATACTGTACATGTGCAGAGAAACATCGTAAGTCAAGCAGCTGGCTGGGGAACAGTGCAAGATGATTTGTAGTGCATGAGCATGTAAACATACACATATTACTGAGTCTTTTTTTTGGGATTATGTACACACAGCAGTGTGTGTGAAAAGTGTCGTGCACATAGTGGAGAGTGTGTTATTACAGGTGGTTTGTACAGGCCCACTCACCTGTGTGTTGCACACTTCGAATTGCACAAAAAAAGTATGTTTCAGACAGTTTTTCCTGTGATGTGGTAAGTTTGGGGGGTGGAGGAGGTGAGATGGCCCATGTTTCAGGAGGTAGAGGGTTTGTGTGGGGGTTTCAGAGGAGGACGGGGTAATTTGAGTTCAGGGCTCGCACAGCCTGGGGGAAAAAGCTGTTGAGCAGTCTGGTGGACCGGGCTCTGATGCTCCGGTACTGTCTTCCTGATGGTAGGAGCTGGAAGATACTGTGGGAGGGATGGGTGGGGTCCTTCATGATACTGTTGCTGGAGCATCGTATGAGGGAAAATGTCCAGGATGGAGGGTAGAGGGGCACCGATGATCTTTGCAGCTGTGTTCACTGTCTGTTGGAGGGTCTTGCAGTCTGCTGCACTACAGTTCCCGTACCAGACAGTGATGCAGCTGGTCAGCACGCTCTCTATGGTTCCTCTGTAGAATGTGGAAAGAATGGGTGGAGGGAGACTTACTCTTTTCAGCCGGCGGAGAAAGTGTAGACGCAAATTAATCCATAATTAGAGCAGATATGATATGTATCACGCAAACGCTGTTAATCTGTGCACACTGAGTAAGCGTTTACTTATGGATTCTAGTTGGAAAATGCGCCCCCTTGTGGATCATATTGACACCGTCGTCGTAAGGAGGTTTAAAATACCCGCACCAGTAAAGGTGACTTTTATTATTTTTTATTTTTTCAGACACATTAATCACATCTTCAAAATACAGAACGTGACACAATCACATCTTCAAAATATAGAGAGGGTTTCTACGTAATTTATTATTATCTCACTGCTGAAAAAAATACAATAGACACCATTATAAAATCTGTAATGGTTTACCGGTTATAATGGGACATTGGTTTTAAAGTTTGAAATTAAACTGATTAAAATAAATGAAAAATCGGCAGCTCAACCTGAAACTCGAATATCCAACACATATTGTAAAAAAAAAAAATGTTGTTATAATTCTAATAAGAATAACTAAGCATAAATGTTAATACATCCGTTTAAAACATTAAATAGGATAACCATATAAAATACATCAAACCTGACTGAGTGAATAATTAGCATGAAGCGCAGTGATTGGTTAACCATTTTAGTGCTTTGCGCGCGCGGGCTTGTAATGACACGGTAAAGCGAGGACTGTCGGATTTACTGAATTTTTTTTTTTTCCTTTCATTCCCCAAATTTTCTTTCTTTCCTCAAGGTATTTATGTCCATAGTAAAGTTCCTTCAAACTGTGGCATTGTAACCATCACACCAGCTGGCAAAGTCAAGACGTCGGAGAAAGGTAGGCTAATTCTAGTTTAGCTGCTAGAATTAGCGTAAATCTCTTATGATTGTTAAAAATATATATGTTTTATTAGTTATAGAAAGTATTTAGCCTGTAAACTGAAGTAGTAGCCAAATGTCATTCACAGCAACTATAGTCATGCCACACAAGACGGACTTGTTTGTAAAGAGGCCAAGATGGGGGGAACACTAAACTTTTAACAGTGATAGTGATTACAGAACCAGTGGTTTCACTGTAGCTACTTTTGAGTCGTATGCTTGATGAATGAGTACTGTATACACTCACTTGCAATCAGGACACAGATAGATGGAGCTGGAGGACAAAAAGAGAGCACAGTACGAAAAGATGACATGGAGGTAAGTAAAATAATAATGTAGAGTACTCATCCAAACGTTCAACCTTCACCAGTAATGCCAAACATACAAAATCTCAAAAAAAAAATCCTTATATCTTTTAAATAAATAAATAAAATTTATATTGAAATATATCTTTCTTGAAACAAGTTTTTTTTTTTCTGTCTTCTAAAGTAATCAACTCTGCACCTAATTACCGGACAATAAATTAGTATAAAGTAGCTATATGTATGTGTCCACTCCTCCTATGACCTCCATTTTTTAATCCTTAATTAAATGTTTAAAATACTACAATGAATATGGTAAGGAAATAAATCTTAAATATGTGGTTGTATCTAATTCATCTATTATCATATATTTAATAGAGAAAAAAGGAAACTACAACCATTTCCTATAATCAACATTTAACACACCAATACAACCTGGTACAGTTGTCCCCGGTAATTGTTTACATGTTCATAAATAATAATAAAAATTAAATAAAGTAAGGAAAGGAAATAATAAGTTACCTCAGAAAACAGTTACCTCAGAAAATACATTTAACTGGTGGCTAGATAATATATTCCTAAATATAATATCATGTAAATAAATATAGTATAATGGTTGAACAAATTGGTTTGTCTTAAGAAACCAACACAATATTTTTTTTTATGATGCATCATCTGTAGATGGCGCTACTGCAACATGTCTAATCAATACCCAAACATTTCTAAAAGTCAAGTCAATATACATTAACAAAAATGAACAAAAGCTAAGAAATTAGAAAATGAACAACAGAAAGTGCTGTAGAAAATATAACAGAAATATTAACTATTTTAATACTAATAGTAATTCTTGTCAACAGGCTCACACTTCGACCCCTCCATCAGACACTGTATATCTAACTCTGTATAAAAATACACCCTCCTCAGCATTTCAAGAAAATCAGATTGATGGCATTGACAACAAACAGCTCATTTAGTAGCTCTCTGTCTTTAGTAGAGTAGAGAACGTACTCTCCCTCAACCTCCTTTTCCCCTTCATGTGTCTTTTAGACACCTCCTTTTTTCTAGTTGCCATGACATCATCAGTAACCCAGGAAACCCATTGAAACAAGAAGGACCCAGGAAATGAGGTAGTGGTTCAGGAATGTCGGGAGAGAAAAGTTTCCCCCACAGCTGAAAGAGAATGGAAAACAGAGAATCTCTGTCTGAAGCCATGCATGAGGTCAACAGTCCTTAGATAGCAACAAAACATTACCCTTAACCCAACAGAATGGATGATCTGTACATATGCAATCTATATCTATGTAAAAGTTTTTATTAATCTGAGAATATATAATTGCCATTAAAACAGAGACAAACAGAAAGTTGAATCTGAATATGGCCATTTGGCAAATGCAGTCATATAGGTTATACAGGACCAAAAAAGTTAGATGAAAAAAGTTGTTTGGCAATAAGAACTTCAATAGGTTGTGAGGGTAACCTGTCTGGCCTTCAATTAATAGTCAACATAATTGATTAGATTGAGCAAAGTGTCCATTTCATACCAAACTGGAGCCAGACCTGAATGTGAGTATACCTGTAGAGTCAATCATGAGGAACTACTCCCTTGTTGAAACCAATAACCTCTGTTAAATTACTATGTTAAGAAAGGCAAAATTGCTTACAATATTTGATCAAAACCATTTTCAACCCTGTTCTTCGAGGCCATGTCCACACATACACAGATATTTTTATAAATGTTTTATAGACAAGTTTTTCCTTCTTCCGTCCACATGAAAACAGAAACGCATATTATGAAGCACTGTCGAGAGCATGCCAAGCAAACAGGTGGCGATATAATCTCAACCCTAAAGCCATGTTGACCAATCAGAAGCCTGAAAAAGTTTCCAGTATGGCGGAGATAACAGTGTAGGCTCCGACAACACAAGCCAAAAACTCCGGTTGCAGTGTTCTCGTGTAGACCGTGTAGAAAAAGCTGCGGTTTTGAAAATACCCACATTCGTGTGGACAGGGCCTGAGGCTCCCCAACACTAAACATTTTTTATACTCTTCCTAATCAAGCACACCTGAATCAACTCATCAGCACATTGGCAAAAACTGCAAGAGTTGAAATGGATGGGACAGATATGGTAGACTTCCAAAATGTATACTGTTGGGGAACAAGGTTGGGAAACACTTACCTAAAACAATGCCTAATTAGCTATTTAGCTGTTGTTAAACTAATTAACTAATAACCCACATCAGCTCAAAACAAAATAATTTCAAATGCGTAGCAGATACTTACATTTTGATGAAAGATTAAATCAACATTTTCTCTTTCACAATCATTAACAATATGACCAAGAACAAAGTAAATATAGTTTTCATGTTGACTAAGTTGACAGAATTCATTAATAAAACACTATCAATCCACAAATATGTGTAGATTTTAAATGTTTAAATATGTTTGAGGAAGAGAAATTATAGGTAAGAGTTTATGCTACAATGAAACCCAAAAATTTTCAGGAAGGTGTTTGCAAATTGAAGACTCAAAATGACTGCATTCTGAACAAGAAGTCCTATTAAAAGCTTATGGGATACATTGGTAAAATGCAGGTGTGGCTTTTGGATAGTTTAGTGTTTCAATAATAGTTTGGGATAGAGGATTGATATTGTATTATTAGTGCACATGCTGGGTTTAGTGGTGCTCAGACACTCAATGATGTGTCTCCAGTTCCACCACAGTCCAGTCGCCCTGTGGGGAACTGGCCTGGCTGCTGGGGGAGTAACTACTGACAGAAGCCACTGTTGTGGCAGAGCAGTCGAAGTGGGACATGATGTGTGGCCACAGGCTGCTCTCTAGGGGGCTGAGGATGCCCCCTCCCTGCCCAGGTAGGTACAGGAGTGGAGGGCAGCCGTCCTCTCCGGCCAGAAGCAGAGCCTGGTTAATCAGCTGCTGGACCATATCAAGTTTTGTGTTCCAGTCCAACTCCTGCGGAGGCGGTCGGCGAAGGTTTCCGTTGGCCATTCTAAGCGGTAGGTCTGTCGGGATGGAGTGGCCTGTCTGGATGGGGGAACCTTGTTTGCTGGTGGATTCATTCTCTGCATCCTCCTCTTCCTCCTCACTCGTCTCCATGGCCTCATAGATGGTGCAGAGTCCAGAGGAGGGTGACAGAAGACACGGTTGCCTTTTCGCCTGTGACTGCTGTTTGAGTCTCTGTTGCTGCTCCATCTCAAGCTGCCGTTGCAGGAGCTGTCGGCGGAGTCGGTGTTCCTGCTGCTGCTGTTGCAGCTGCAACTGAAGCAGCTCTCGACGTTGCCTCTCCAGTGCCCTCTGCTGCTCCTTCCGCTGCCTTTCTTCCTCCAGACACAGCCTTTGCAGCCGTTCCTGTTCCTGGCGTTGCCGAATGTGCCGCAACTGCAGCTGGTGCTGCTCTAGCCGTCGCAGCTGCACATTAGGCATCAATGGAGGCGGCGGGACCCTCAGAGTAGCATCAACATGTTGAACATTGATACGAGGCAGTGGCTGCTGTAGCTGATTGTGGGTGTTCGGCAGGGGGGCAAGGTAGTTATTGTCATTCAGTTCTTGGGTTAGCCTTGGATAGTTACCATTCTCTTGATGGTTCAGTGAAAGCTGGTGCTCACCAGTCTGTATAGTGTTCCGGGCTCTCCCTGTGGACAGTCAAGAGCACTTGCAATATGTGTTTACTGACAGAGGCATTCGTTATGAAGAAGGGTGTGACCAAACAGGAACAGAGGAAAAGTACAGACAGAAAGAGGAACATGCAGACAATAAAAGTAAACATAAACCAAAGAAATCAGGTTTTCCCACACATCTTTCCTGTAAAAACACGAAAGGGTATTTTTCAAACCTAGCAAACCATTGCGTAAGGAATATTCTGGGTTTAATAGATGTTAAGCTCCATCTACGGCATCTGTGGTGTGCTGTTGATTATATATATATATATATATATATATATATATATATATATATATATATATATATATATATATAAACATAAATCTACAAGCAAAAAAAGTACAAGCCAGAGAGCTTGTATTTAACCTAGAATATACTTTTCAAGTAATATTCAGTCTACAATGTTAAAACTGAAAATGTCACCAGTGAGATTCACCACAATAGTTCAGCTCTTTTGACTGAAAATATTTTAACTGTGTAAAAAAATAAGCAAATCTTTCAGTGTTTGTGTGTTATTAGAGCCCCTACATGTATGTCATTCAATTAATGAGATGTCATATTTGAACCAATCCAAGAATGTGAGTGGGTTGGAGAGGACCTGATTCGTTGGAGCTGTAACTGGGCTAAAAATAAAATAAAAGCATGTAATTGACTATTTTTTTTACTTTACAAATACATGTAATGCATTAATAGACTACTAAAAAATTATAATATATATAAAAAGTCAAGTATAGTAATAGAATAAATAAAACAATCCAAATGTTATGGGAATGAAATAACGACTGATTTCCATTAATAAAGGACATTTTGAAAGTGTAAATGATACATAAATATATACATCCAAAAAACTATTGATGACCTAAACTTGCAAATTTTATTAAAATAAGGGATTTGTTAGAATTTGAAGAGAACATTAACACTCTATCTACAATCTCAATTAGGAGTGTCAATATTCCACTTGAGAGATAGGTGGCGGTAATGCACTTATAAGTCTGCGATCCGCCATAAAGCAAGAAGAAGAAGATGCCTCATGAGCCTGCTGTGGTGAATGCACGTTTACAAGAGTTGTAACAGTTTGGATATTGCGTGATTCAGCGGTAAAAAACGTTATTCTGTTCAGTTTCTTGCACAGACCAATTGTTTTGTGTCTTTACACATCAATGTATCCTCACGAGCTGCAGGGTTTCATTTGGATTTGTCTGTGCATGTTTTTTTTTTTACTCTCATAGATTTTGTTACCATTGCCATGCATTAAACAACCAAGAGTCTGCAACGGTTGAATTTAAAAATCATGATTTATGTTCTACTGAAGAAACAAAGTCACCTACATCTTGGATGCCCTGGGGGTAAGCAGATGAACATCATATTTTCATTTTTGGGTGAACTATCCCTTTAAAGATAACTTGTACTTTGGTTAATCTCCACCTCCAGATATTTTTGATGTAAAATGATGATTTTTGATGGCAGGTCGGTGAAAAAAGGAAGGAAGTGAAAAGAACATTAGATTCCATACTGAGAAGAAGAAAAACAAAACAAATAGAAGATTCCCTGACACACCCGCATAAAACCAAATTAACATTTAGGGAGGATTTGGAATTTTTGTGTTGCATTTGTGTTTATGCTTTAATGTATATTGATGAAAATGGGTATTTCGTGAAACCCATTAACCATTTCCTTAATATACCATACAACCTTGTTGTGCTGGGCTTTAAGGGTGGGCTCCTGTTGTTGAGTTTAGGGGTCATTGGCACTGGCTGTCATTTAATCAAAAATACATCTGGAATAAACACAATTTCAGCAGAAATCCATTTCCTATTCAAAATCAAATACCACAGGAACACTCAGATTAAATAGACCATCATGCCACTCAAAATAAAAAAAACAAAAACAATCAGGAACAGACAGCCTTGCAATGATGTTTAATGGAATTTTGGGAAAAAAACCTTTTAGTTATTGTGAATCATTAATGTCCATGGCTGGATTCATAGCAAGATTATAACAATTTCTTAAGTAGTTGCACATGCACTTCCAATTCTTGTAGAAATGTCCCGGTACTCACAGTAAACTGACCTGCGAGCATCATTTTAAGATTTACAAATGCAGGAAAACACTTCAATTTCCATAAACAGAAATAGTTAGTCTGTTCCGAAAAACAAATGTTTAACAACTGTAAATGAAAGAATCCATGTCAATCTGAGCCCAGTACTTTAAAACATTTAAGTTACGTGCCAATGAGAATCTATGTTATCCTTCACAAAAATGTGCAGCAGTAGCTCAAAACTAATAAAAGACAACCAAAAATGAAGCATGACCTGCCATCTAACACTCATTCACCTCCCTATGTCAAACACTGTGAGCGTGAAAAGCTTCTGAAGAATATCTAACCTGTATTTAATGCTAAAACAGTTAGTGCTGGAACACGTTTTAAAAGAGAAAGCTGAAATAAGTTTCAAAAGACAGTGAAGTTACTTTTACAGTGCAGGAAAACTGATGTGTGTACAAACATTAAGGTAAGACAGGGATCTTAACAAATAAAATAAAAACAAGAAGAAACAAAAAACAAAGTATAAAAAAATTGACATTTGATTGGTAAAAACAGTAGGATAAATACAAAGGTAGTTGGAGTCCACCAAGAGTGTTTATTATTATAATGTTTTTTTTTTTTTTTTTTTGCATTTTTGTCCTTTCATTAAAGGACATCAACTTAACTTAGTCTAACATTGCAGGGTCAGGGGTGCCATGAAACGCAGTGTTATTTAAAAAGTACATTCTAATAGAAAATGAGAATAGCTACTGTACATACAGAAGTTTAAGCCATACAATCATAACCATCACCGTGGTAATCGAAGAACAGAGAGCAGCTCAGACAAAGCTATAATCCCTCACCTAATGGCTCCCCTTTTCTTTCCCCCTTCTATCACATATTTCTATTTATTTCAACCCCACATTTGGAAGAAATGAAGGAGACAGGGTAGAAGTGTGGGTTTTGGGGTGGACAAGGTGCATTCCAAAAGAGGGACTTTATACGTTACCTGCCAAAAAGTTATCAGTCTTATCACATATAGCAGAGTAGTACGGTGGCTGGCCATCAGAATCGTCCCCATGTTGGGGTGAGAGATGCATGGGGGACTCAGGATCCATTTCCTCAATAGCGCCTGGGTCTGTCTTACTGCACAGCATGTAGTGCTCGTCAAACCCAGCATCCCTCTCTGTGGGCTCGCTGATAGGCAGCAAATCCACTGGGCAGCCCAACAAGTCATCACTGTAGGCAGTAGCTGCTGGCAGGGTGAGCTCCTTGATGAAAGAGGGATCCTTGGCCTCTTCCGGAAGCTGCTCTTCATTTTCCAGGCTAAAGATGCCTGGACTCTTTCCACAGCTCTCAGCCATAGAGTGGGCATTGGAGATGGACGCAGAACAGTCAAAACCGTAGGAGGCCACAGAGTTGGCTGACTGAGGCGTACCACCATCTTCCTCTCCAATACGTTCAGGAGCCTCCTCATCTTCTTCCAGGGCCGCGAGGTTGTGAGGATCTGTGGCGTTGTCATCAACCGCAACATCAGGATCATTGATTTGCATCTCACCCTCTGTATCACTGGCCTCATCACCAGAAGTTGATGGTGATGATGGTACAGAGGCTGGTGCTGTTGCGGCATCACCCAGTACTTCATCGGCCGGCAGTGTTTCTGCCTCTTCCTCCTCCCCATCACCTCGCTCAAGGTGAATACCTAGGTCCTGCTCTATGTCTGTTTGCATGGCAGGGACTGGTGTCTGCTGCTTGTCTGATCGGGATTCTACACCTGAGCTGCTATCATAATCTCGAAGCTCTTCAGGTGTGCTGGTCTCACTGCTGCTATGGGCAGCCAGGGCTGTTCCACTGAGAGTGCTGGACTGGGACATTCCAATGGCAGGAGGAGCCAAGATACCTGACTCCACTGGGACTGAGCTCCCAATCTCCTCTTGGAGGTCAGGCTGAGGTTCGGAGGCCTGAATCAGGGGTGGACTCATGTCCAGAAAAGCCTCAGCTGGGGATCTGGGTGGTGTATCTGGTTCAGCTAAGAATGTGGTGGTTGTGTCTGGATCGGCTGGGAATTTGGTAAGTGTGTCTGGATCTTGAACTCTTGAAGCTGACAGGTTTGATTCAGACAGGATGGAAGAAGGCTGGGCCCAGGAATCAGAGAATGGATTGGAATTACTCCATGCTGTTGTCAAAGGCATAGATGTTACTGGAGCAGTGTGAACCATGCTGTTAAGATCTAGATGACTCTCCTCTCTGTATTCATCGTCATCTTCATCTTCATCTTCGTTACCATAATTTCTACTAACCTCAAGTGCACTCTCATCCATGCCCCTGTGGACCATCTCTACATCTTCATCTTCTTCCTCCATGTTTTTCTGTTGTTTTTGATGTTCATCATCATGCTCTAATGCTAGATCCATGTCTTCCTTCAGATGCTCTTCTTCTTCATCCTCTTCCTCATCTTCACTACCAAATGACTGGATTCCAGGAGGCCCTGTGAATGGCTGATCCCTGTCTGCCTCAGTCATGATAAAGTCAACTCTCTCTTTCGCACTGCAGCTGTCTTCAGCATTAAAAGGAGATGCCACTTCTGAGTCATGTTTATTACTGCTGTACATGTCATCTGATTGCATCATACCCCAATCAGAGCTGGCAAAATCTGCCACCCCCTTTTTAAGGTCAGCTTCTTTCTCTGTTTGGGGAACTGATTCCTTTATTCCAATCTCTTTTACCTCATCCTCCTCCTCCTCCTCCTCCTCTTCCTCTTCATCGTCTTCATTAATCTCTTCTTCAGCCTTCTCCACCGCTTCTTCTCGTTCTTGCAAGGGGGAGACAGGAGCTGCATTTTTGATGTGATCCCCACCAGTAGAGCCCATCAGATCAAAGTCTTTGATCACATTCTCAGCTGCAGAGGGCATCTGTATGTCATCCTGATCTTTTTCATCATCCTGCTCACTTTCTTCATCATGCTGTCTTTCCTCATCCTGCTCCTCATTCTCTGTGGTCACAGAACTGGGGTACAGTGAAGAGCTCTGTGCCCATGGTTCAGCTGGACCCTGCAAGCCCAGGAAGGGAGCTGAGCTTGGGAGCTCGACTGGCATGGATGGTGGGCTGGTAGGAGAGGATGGTGGTGACAGTACTGTGGTCCCCAGGGGAGACACAGCAGGCATTGGCTCCTCCAGACTGACCGAGTCTACTTCAGCAGCCAGCTGAGATATGGAATTGTCATCTTTATAAGTGTCCATCCTCTGGGGGATGTCCTGGGGATAGACAAGTTTCACCTCATCAGAAGTAGGAGAAATAACAGGTGTAACGGTGTCTTCAGGTTCCTCTTCAAAGGCTGGAGAAATGACTGGTGAAGCATTTTCTACAGGTGCCTCATAAGAGGTAGGGGGAATGACAGATGCAGTTGTTTCTTTAGGTATTTCATCAGAGGCAGGAGAAATGACAGGTGAAATAGATTCTTCAGGTGCCTCGTAAGAGGTAGGGGGAATGAGAGCTGTAGTTACATCTTCAGGTGTTTCTTCAAAAGCAGCAGAAATTATAGGTGAAACAGTTTCTTCTCGTGCCTCATAAGTGGTAGGTGGAATGATAGATGTAGTTACATCTTCAGGTGTTTCTTCACAAGGAATGACAGGTGAAATAGTTTCTTCTCGTGCCTCATAAGTGGTAGGTGGAATGACAGATGTAGTTACATCTTCAGGTGTTTCTTCACAAGGAATGACAGGTGAAACAGTTTCTTTTCGTGCCTCATAAGAGGTAGGAGGAATGACAGATGTAGTTATGTCTTCAGGTGTTTCTTCAGAAGGAATGACAGGTGAAACAGTTTCTTCTCGTGCCTCATAAGAGGTAGGAGAAATGACAGATGTAGTTACGTCTTCAGGTGTTTCTTCAGAAGGAATGACAGGTGAAACAGTTTCTTCTCGTGCCTCATAAGAGGTAGGAGGAATGAGAGATGTAGTTACGTCTTCAGGTGTTACTTCAGAAGGAATGTCAGGTGAAACAGTTTCTTCTCGTGCCTCATAAGAGGTAGGAGGAATGACAGATGTAGTTACGTCTTCCGGTGTTACTTCAGAAGGAATGACAGGTGAAACAGTTTCTTCCCGTGCCTCATAAGAGGTAGGAGGAATGAGAGATGTAGTTACGTCCTCAGGTGTTTCTTCAGAAGGAATGACAGGTGGAACAGTTTCTTCTCTTGCCTCATAAGAGGTAGGAGGAATGACAGGTGTAGTTACTTCTTCAGATGTTTCTTCAGGAGAAATTACAGGTGAAACAGATTCCTCTTGTACCTTATCAGAGGTCGGGAGAATGACAGACATAGTTGTGTCTTCAGGTGTTTCTTCAGGTCTGAAAGGTGTAACAGAGTCTTCAGGTGTTTCCTCAACGACATGAGAAAAGACAGGTGTAACTTTGTCTTCAGGTTCTTCTATAGTGGTAGGAGCAGTGACATGTGTGGCCATTTCTTTAGAATCCTCTTTAAGGTCCTCAGAGGAAGCAGGAATTAGAGTTGTAAATGAGGCTTCTAATTTCACCTCAGAGGCAGCAGGATTGACCTGGGTAAACAAGTCCTCAGGTGCCTCTTCAGTGGGAGCAGGAACAAAAGCTGTAGCTGATTCTTCAGGTGCTTCCTCAGAGGTCACCACAGAAACAACAGCAGCAGCTGCAGTAGTGGCTGCAACCACAGCTGGTACCACATCCTTTTTCGCAGCCTCTGTGGCTGCTGCGTCTACAGGCTGGGAGGCTTTTGGGCCACCCTTCAATGGCATTGGAGTGCTACTGCCAACTGACTTCTTTGGGCTGCTTGTCTTAGTGCTGGGCTTGCTGCCTGTGGTCTTGGGGCTTGCGCTAACCTCCTTGGAAGGTGTTGCTTTGCTCTCCTTGGGTTTACTAGTCTTAACGTCTGCAACCTTGCTAGGGGTGGTGGGTTTTTTTGAGGCTGATTCTGCCTTGACAGTGGAGGCTGACTTAGGGGTGTCAGACTTGGTGGTCTTGGTTGGTGCTGGCCGGGTAAGTGGAGAAGAAGTGGGCTTCTTGGCCGCTGGAGTAGATGGCTGCTTACTGACATCTAATGAAAAGAGAACATATAATTTCAACTCAGTATCACAGCTTCAAATAGAAATAAATCGAAGCATTATTAAGCAACTGTAAAATGAATGTAAGTATTTTATGAAAATACAGCACTATGATGGAAGATTTAAATATTTACCATATGTAAAATATTAGTATTCTCATATTACAACACAATATTACTGTGACAATGGTTACAAGTGAACTATATGCATGAATTTATTGAATTCCATGAGGTGCCCACCTTTCTTGACAGGTGTTGTGGTCTTAGGAGTGGGTGTGCGGCCAGCAGAGGGCGCTGTGGTTTTAGCAGGAGAAGGTTTAGCAGTAGTAGATGGTGTCTTGGGTGCAGCAGTAGTTGGCTTGGATGCGGCTGTAGATGTCTTGCTGGCAGTTGTCGGTGTCCCAAGCTTAGGGGCAGCAGGGGAAGAACGGGCAGCAGGAGCAGAGCCAGCAGACCTACACATAGCAGATGTGACAAGAAATAAAGTAATCATTACAGAGGTGAGTCATTGGGGCATTTTAAGTCTGCCTGATCCTAGCTTGCACAACTCTGTGGTAGGAGGCTTCTGTTGAACTTTTAAGTCCAGCTAGGACAAGGACCTCCTGCATTCAAAAAGCAGAAGAATGCTTGAAGAAAATAACACACAGAAAGGTTCTGATATTAGTTAAAACTCCACTTCCAACATTTCAGTCACTGGTGATGAATCATATATCCCATTTAAAGCAGTGACTCATGAGTCAAAGTTTTGATTAGTCAGCACAGATGGCCTGAGGGACAGACAGGTAGCTCAAGAGCACAACATGGGGTTATGTTAATACTAGCAAAAACATTCTTTTTAAGAAATCATCTCCGCCTAGTTATCTACCCTTAATGCCTCTGTTCTATCCTGGGGTGCCTGACTCAGTGGTAATACATGTGATCTGCCCTGATGGGGTGTATTATCTATCTGTTCTGGTCTAGTATGAGCTTAGCTTAGCACACAGTAGTGACTCAGTACATGTTCAGGTCAAGTCTGAGTAAGCTAACCTAGATCTTGTGGGCCTGGCAGGAGCTTCTGATTTCCTCTGTCTACGCTCCACTGCATGTGTCTCTCCTGTTCTAAATAAAGAGCTGGAGAGCACGAGGCAGTGCGCGTATCAGTGCAGAAGACACAGTTAGCACTGTATAAATATTTCATTGTGTTGAGTAAAAATAACCATGCAAATCCCACTTGGGCAAATAGCATGGATCTTGCTAAAACATGCTTCATAAGTTCCACATTTTTTTATTCTAGGCAATGTCCATGCAGGATGGGCGGGGATGAGATTCTACAAAACTGTGGTGTCCTACATATAGAGTATCAGGTGAGAGAGCAAGCAACCACGAGAAAGAGAGAGATCCAGCAGTGAAGGTTCTGGAACAAAGAGGGCAAGTCTATAAACAGATAAACTATGTGTGTGTGTGTGTGTGTGTGTGTGTGTGTGTGTGTGTGTGTGTGTGTGTGTGTGTGTGTGTGTACGTGTGTGTATGATTCACTGAAGAAGGCTTGCTGCCGAAACGTCTGACTGTTGTTTGCTCTGTTGCAAAATGTAAATAAATCGAAAGTGATTAAGAAGATTAAGCGAGTGCGGATCCCTATGTGCAGATATACATGTATGTGTGCGTGTGTGTGTGTGTGTATACACACACACACACACACACACACACACACACACACACACATATATATATATATATATATATATATATATATATATATATATATATATATATATATATACACACAACCTTAAAAGGAGAGCATAATATTAGATTATAAGAAGAAAATGAGTGCAAGAGAGAGAGCAAATGAGAGGTTCTATAAAATTCTTCATCTTAATCTCAAATGTAAAACCAATATGAATAATCTACAGTGACAGGATGACTCAGTATAGGAAGCAGGCACACAGAGATTAGCGCAAGCATTGTTCTCCTGGAACACAAGAGACAGAGAGCGAGTTAAAGTGAGTGTGAGAAAGAAAGAGAAACAAAAACCTTTTTTAATGTTGGCATACAATGACCAGGTGCCATCAAGCTCCAAAAAGGGTACAATAAAGAAACAATATGACTTGTGCAGTATATTATTTGGGTCTTTTATGGTAAATGAATAGAACACTGGTGGTACATTATTGTCTTTGCTAAAATATAACAGCCTTTGTCAAATAACTTGTGCAGAATAAATAAAGTGATAAGGTCAAAGTCTTAGAGTTAGAGTTAACTACTCCTCAAACAAATCATCAACAACAAGCCATTACATCGCAAGCCAAACATTTTTCTGTCAGAACTGTGCCAGGGTTGAGGGCAAATATAATGCACATTAAAACCCCAAAATGCACAGAAGTTTAAAAACAATCCAAGCACATTTAGACATGTGCATTTGCTATAAGTGCTTCAGGCAAACGGCATGCCATTCAACCACTTTATAGATAGCTCTTTGATGTTTTGTGAGCAATGGAGTGGCCTGTGGCCTGATTGGCTAATAAACACTGTTTAACTTGCCGCTACATTTGTGAGTGGCAAAACTTCCCCTGAAGCCACAGCAGCAATGAGGAAGAAAACCTCCTCCTGAGCCAGACTGGCTGACGAGATTTTAATAAGGCACTCTGGCCTGAAGGGACTCTTTAACCTCAATAACGAGGTTCATGTCCCTTCAGGATGAATCCTAATGCATTGGTTTAGCTGTAATTCAGCAGCGTTTGGTGAAATAGCGTCTACCTGCTGACACTCACCTGTGTGTAAATTTGCTGTTTTAGCTTAATAAGGGCCAATAGCCATTCACCTGAACAAGATTTTGATTTAAGTACTTTACCCCATCAGCAAAAATCTAAAATTTTAATGTGTAGTGAATTTCTTGGCTTGCAGTGGCAAATCTGTGTCGAATCAAATATGCATGTTTTCAGCTGTTTACAACTCTTAACGAATTAATGCATGGACCTGCACCCTTTTTATACTGTGCCCTGTGGAAAAGACCAAAAATCATTAATACATAGAGATGATTCCTATATTACAAACAAATTTAAATAGACAGTGTCATCTTACTGGTGGTTCTGCTTTTGTGAAATAAAGTCATGGAATTACATGAACTAAACTGAATGATCACAGTACAGAGAAATGTTCATTTTCGGGAACTATATATTTTATATATAAGACTTTCAAAATCCAAGAAGATAAACTATTCTGAAAAAAATAAATAAATAGAAATCAGCAACAGGCCACAGTCAGAGTGGATAGTGGAGACCAATGAGCATGTCCAAAGTACAGCCATATCAAACTTGAGGAGCAGGACACTAGCAAACATGCACAGAATATAAAAATGCAGAAATCTGACAAGCGAAAACATGTGACGCACTGCAGCAAAATCAAAGTCACTGATATATATATCAATGTTATAAACAATCAATCAAGTTGGTTGCTGGGAAACATGCTCCATTTAGAGATTAGATGCAGTGGCTGCAATAAAACATCTCTCTGGAGGACTGAACTCTACCATTACCGAATGAAGGAAAGAAAGCAGGACATTGAGATACAGAAAGCAATTCATTTATGTGAAATGACTCAGATGGTTTAGCGTTGGCTGCTGGGTGCGCCCTTTACCGACCAGCCCATAGTTCTATGACGTAATCATCAACAGGAAAAAGCTCAATCATTAAGGTTGCGCTAACAATTCAATCAATCAAAATGATTCATATTTTTTGGCCAGTTCTGTCATGCTAGCACCCAACACAGGACTCACATCTTGCACTGCTTTTATACTTTTTGCAATTCCGTTTGGTGCTACAACATTTTTATTTAAAGCTTTGGGTTGCAAACATGCACCATTAATGCCAAAGGCATGTTTTATTTATTTAAAATCCAGCAGGTTCAGTAGATGCAGAATTCCCTGCAGTGCAATGTCTACTGCTGAAGGCAGGAGGCACACATGGTTGGATGCATATATGCACATTACAAAAAACACTCTTCACACGCACACAAATGTGAAGAAAAAAATGTGCCGCACCCAAACCTGAGTCATATATTACTGGACAGTGAAGCAAATGTTAAATGAATACATTTATATTGATATTAAGATGCTGCTCAACTGTGCAAATTTTGACTGGAGTAGCATTAAATATTTGTCAGATCGAAGATGCCTACTGGGTCAAAATAACAATAAACACAAACTCCTGCAACAATTGGATGACAAGCAGCCTTTTTGCTGCTGTTTAGTGTTTGAGCTTTAAATCATAATGAGGCAGAAACAGAAAACAAAGGCTCAGGGTGGATTCCCCAGATTATCTTTTCTAAACCCAGTGCTTGAATATACTGCAGTGCTAATAGTTTCAAATGTGTTTATTTTTCAAGCAGTGTGTGACATCGTCTGTGTGCAGGACAGCAGCTTTCCTGCTCTAAACACCATTAATCATGAAATAAACTTCCTGTTCAGCTGTATGACGTGGGAGGAGAGATGCTTCATGTCATGGCAGACCTCTGTTTGGACTTTTCTAATATGGACTAAATAACAACATGAATCCTATTCTTTTTCTCTTTTTTTGGTCTGTTTGTCTTTAGTTGTCTTTTCCAGGTTATTCTTGAAGTCTTTTTATTGTTACTAAGCAGCATTTAATTACAGAGCTTCTTGGAACAAGGACCTAAAACTCTGACAGAAAGAACTCTGACAGACCAACTTTTGTCCATTTTGGAAGAAACATGCTGCATTTTTAAAAGAAGCTCAAGTAAAAAAAAAAAGGTAATAAATGTCTGTCAAAATCTAAAGAGATCAGCAAAAATATATGGTTGTGGGACCAAATATCACATTAAAAATGTTCACAAACTCATACAAACATTTCTCCCCCACTTTCACATAACGTCATAAGTCTGAGCTCATTTACAGGCCTCAGGATGTCCCTCATCGCCTCTATAAACAAGTAACAAAAAACTTCACTGTTCATGGTTGACTGCAGACATCTCAAATCGGCTCCTGTGAGCTCTATGTTGTGATTCCCAGCATGACTCATATTGTCTCCCTGCACGATAACCATCCTAACATCTATCTGCATCTGTCCTGGATATCCAGAAATCTGCATTATATCAGCATGTTGCCGTGTGAAAATACTGCAGGGACTGTTGAGACTGTTGGTCCTTTTTGGACTTTCTAAACTCTTTTACACTGGGGAGTCTCCAAACTGTTTTCTGATAGGAGATAATCTTAAGCTCACTCCCACTGGGAAGAGAGTCCCCCCCCCCTTTTATTCTTTTCATAATAAGGAATTTTAGGACTGTGCCAGTTCATTTCCCAGCAAATGAAACTCTTTCCCTTTCAGACTTAGAATTGATGCCTAATGCTTTAAGTATTTAGTAAATGAGGAATAGTGATTGTCTCCGAGAGATGTGGACTGCAACGTGAGGGTGCATTAGCAATGCCTGAAGAACAATGGAAAAGAATGAGCTACTGAAATGGCCCACATTGCTATATATAATTACCATACCCAGTCTGGGAGCTCAGTTTTTGACATTCCCAAACAATGAGGTGTTTACCTGGTTGTCTTGGCGACAGGTGGTTTATCAGGTTTGGGAGAGCCAGTGGTGCTGGTCTTAGTGGTGGATGCAGTGGCGGGTCTTGGAGCTGGAGCTGGAGCTGTAGTGAAGGATGGTGTGAAGAGTGTTTGAGAGCATTAAAACAAGACAAATACAGACAGTTAATTTGAAATTTTGGTAATATACTACGTCAGGGGAGTTGGAGTTGCAGACCCCTGTCCTACATTGAACTAATGCTGTAATGCAGTGGTTCCCAACCACTCTTCTGAAGACATGGAAAATGTGCAGTGTTGGGGGTGGGAACCACTGCTGTAATTAACAAGCTCAGATGATGCTTTTGACTTACCTGTAGTTTTTGGTTTAGACTTCAGACCATTGGCTGGTGCAGCGGAGGCTTTCTTGATGGGCTGTGTGGCCCCTGTTGTTTTCACGCCATTGGCTGGAGCACTGGAAGGTCTCGCCATCCCCACCGGCTTTTTCTCAGCCACCTTGGTTGGGGTCTTGGTTGTGGGTGCAGAAGTAGAGCTAACTGTTTTTTTAGTGGCAGCAGTGGTTGAGGTTTTCTTCTCCGGGGCTGCTGTGGTGGTCTTTTTTGTGACGCCATTAGCTTGTGACTTCTGTGCCCCGTTTGTCAGGCGGCTTTGGCCAGTGGTGGGACGGGAGCTGGTTGTAGATGCCTTAGTTCCAGCGGTGGTTGTCTTTGCTTTGGCAGGAGCCTTCGTCTTAGCTTTGGGATCCACAAGCTTGTCCTTTCCGGTCTTGTTGGTTGCCTCTGTTTGCTGCGGTTCACCTTCTGTTTGCGTTGCAGGCAAAGCCTGGTCCTGAGCTTCGCCCACTGGCACCACCTCGACCGCAGGACCTGCATTTAATGCTTCCATTGGCTCCATTGCTGCCGTGTCAACACCATCCGGTTTCATCTTGTCCTAGTCCTGGAGGTCCGTCGCAGCAGAAGAGGAATCAGGAACCCAGGACTCAGTCCACTAGTTGGAGTCTACAGCTATCAGACGGTTATGGCTGACCTGAAAATAAGAGCAACAAGAGTTGTAGTCTGATCCGAGACCTCAGACAATAAAGAAAAAACAAGTCTGAACAAGAGAGAAGTCTGTACCCCCCTCTCACTGGCAGACAGACCTAAGAGAACAATCAGATAAAGATTCAGGTCTTAGGGAAACTGACTAAAAAAGACATTAGGAATGAAGTAAAGAGCGGGCTGTGCCGAGGAAAAAACAACAGCTGATTCAGAGCTCAGAGCTTGTGGATTTGTTTAAACTGTAACCAAACTGAATTAAAACCAACCAATTACAAGAAGTAGTTGCCAGCTATTAGGAGTGATGGTTGGTGTAAGATTACAGTTGACATTAATACAGTTTTACAGATTAAAATACAGTTTTTCACTTGGTAAGACATCTATCAAAATATTATTTGGGTGCTATTTCTTGTGTAAAAAATCTCTCGGTTTTCAAAACCATTTGGGGGGATTTCTAATTGCTAATTACTAGGAAAGCAGCAATGCCAGATGTATTACCCACAATGCCTTACTGAAGCAGATGTTGTTTGCATGATTTAAAAGTTCATACAGTGGAAGAGGCCAACGAGAGGAAGTGGCTTGGCTCAAGGGAGCATGGGAAAAAAATAATAGAGTCAGTCAACAAACATTGAGAACGCACACTCATAAAGTGGATGTCAGTGTCACTGGACAACTCATCCACATTATATTCCAGAGCTGCTAAATCTCCCTGATTCTTTCTGAGGTCGACATTCATTCTTCCACCCCTCAGACTCATTCTGCCCATTATAAAATATCCTCAGTTAGTCCTCACACAGATGGTCCAGGCAGCTGAGCATCCCTAATTAGAAAAACTGGGGGGAGGGGGACAGAGAGAGTGATGGAAAAAAGAGAGAAAGCCCGGGAGAAAAGAACCCATTCCATATATGCTGCCAGATATGAACAAAAAAGATATGAGAAGATATATTGTCTTGGATAGAGACCTAGCCATCTATGGCCATCGGTTACTGATAGGAATTCTGCACTTGAGAACATTAACAATGACCACATTGACTTGCAAACAACTGTTCCCATGGCAAAAAAAAAAAAAAAAAAAACTAAACAAAACAATAGTATTTGTGGAAGAAAAAAAATGGGGGAACTCTGGGCACTTAGGGTGTTTTCAGACTTGCAGAACATTTGCTTCATGTGTGCCAATATCTGAAATGGAAAAGTCAGATGTGAAAAGTTATGGTGCACAATACCTGCTTAGTTTTAAATTATTTAGTCACAAAAATGAACTATACGTTCAGATTAAATAACGCACTAGTTAGCAATGAAGAATATCAAAGATTTTAGTCTTTTAGACAAACACAACCACATGCAACATCACTTCCACTTCAAAGACCTCAAGGGCTGTTTTCTCTTTTGAAGAACAACTCCTCCAGATCACATCTCTCTATTTTAATATTGGTTGTAAATACAAGCTTTGTTGCATCTGCTCTACCCCTCCTGGCTTTTTTCTCTTGCTATTGATCCTGTTTAGAATGATAGATGAGAATCGGCCTGTGAGAATGTCAGGTGGTGGAGAGCTGAGGAGATTAGAGGGGTAAAACAGCCTTGTTCTGGGAGGAAAACACACACACCATCACACAGCCTTATGACCTTAATGATCCTGCTGAGGGATATAGACTGTTTCCTCTGCATGTAAACAACAGTGACCCTGGGGGAGAGGATCTGACCTCTGTGGGGAGGATCTGACCTCTGCTGACTTCTGATGACCTCTATTCTACAGAGTGGCTGATGCCGACAGGCATATATGGGGGAAAAAGCATATGCAAATTAAATAATCAAAGTTTGAGGGAAGTGGACAGCGGGAAATGCATTTACATGAATCTGAAGATATTTGAACTAGAGATATTTCTAGAGCCCTAGCTTTAATTTTTATTTGACATATTAACTTAAATCACATTTCTTTTTATTATCCCTCATTAAATCTTGTTTTTATTGAAAAACACACAGTTCCTGTAACCTCACAAAATGAACCGTGGCTAATTACGATAATTTAACATAACATGTCAGTATTCCCAGCTTGTGTTTGAAAACCACCAGTTTTGTCATAATTATAGCAGAATTACTAAAAATGTCTCTTTTTTTGTCTTTGAATTTAGTGTTTGACAACAGTGAGCCCTTGAGTCTTGATTTGAGAGCTACTGCTTTAGGAAACCTAATAGCCAAATCAAAAGTGCAGCAAAATCATTGTTGATATTCAGAATGTCACCTAATATTTAACACGTACAAATACATATGTATACTTAGAGAGCACAAGATGGAGAAATGGTAGGTATAGAGGCTTTGTGACCTTACAAACATAAGACCCATCGTACTTACAAACCTTCTTACCCACAAACCCTCTTACTGGCACTCCGTCACTCTCAGGGACGAATCTGCACATGCCTAATGCTTAATGCCTCATCCAATTATTGTAACCAATCCTGGTGCAGGAGCCTAATGTTCCTGAAGGGATGACTCTGCGAAGCGCTCATCCTCCAAAGACCCACATATGATGTAAACAAACATTGTAGATGCATTGCATACCTTCTAGAAGCAGTATTTTTGGCAGGTCTCCAGCAACGTTGCATCAGAGTCTTTAAATTGTCCCGACGCAAAACCGCTGATCACACCCATGCTAATGGGGTCATTGTAGCGGCAAAATGCACTTTGGCCTCTTTCTCAGAGGAGCAAGCACAACGCAGCCTTGTGCATGCATGCATACATAAATGCATATCTAAGTGCTACATTGTGCTTTAAAAAAGTCCCCTGTGTGCAAAGCTTGGTTCTCACAATCAGCTAACCACTGCGGCACAGCAGGTGCTAACAGGCTAATGCCATCTTAGCTTTAGCCAGTCAGGGCCAAACCGACATGTCTAATAACTGGAGAACAAGAAAACAAACAAACCAGCAAACTGCACAATCTCAATGGCTCACTATAGGAAATCGTTTTTTTCCTCTAAATTGCAATCAATGGAGATATTGTGCTGGGAGGAAGCGCAATTTTGCACACCACAGAGATGCTGCATAAATCGCATGGCTTCTCCCGTGCCGTTTACATGCACTGCGGATGCTGTTGTTGGCCTCTGATTTGGCATTTGGTCAGAGGACTGACTAATTAGTGGTAATTTGTCACAGTTTAAGATTTCACATATTAAGTCTGTCTGGCCAATAATCCATTGTGCCTCAGCAGAGATGATGCACACTCAAAAATATTTATTAAATATTTTTATTTATGCATGTCTGATATGCATCACATTAATCTTGGATTACACATTAATCTGTAATCTTAATGAAATTTCATATGCAATTCAAAAGCTTAAATTTTTAACTCAGGCCTAAATACATTGAGCACACAAAAGCCTTAGGCGCATTGCAGTGAAACATCTTTATGCACCCTTCCACACCCCCCTTTTGCTTGTACCCTCCGGAGGCTGCAGAAGTTTCCCTCCACCCCCGTCTCTCACTCTAAAACAAGTGAACACTGGATCTATTCAGCGACGACCACCGCCACAAAGAGAGGGCCACCAGGACTCACAGTTTGCTGGTTGAGGAAGAAACACACTGCTGTGCTGCTCTGCAGGGGAAAGGTCAACAAGTTTGAGGCACCTGATTCTCAACCCTCAGAATAAAACAAGAATAAACCACACGTCAGGTCCATGAAATAATAAAATCCATTATAAACCACATCAGTGAGGAAGCGAATATAACTATAAATTGATTTGCAGGGCACATTAGTGGTAAATATCAAATGTATTTCGATGATTAATGCTATTTAATTTGATAGCTTTGCTCCCTGTCAGTTACTTAAGCGCATGGACTGTATAAAAACATGGATATAGTGTCCGTGAAGTCTCCAGTAGTTTTCTGAAGAGCGTTTTTGAAGCTCAAAGTGGGCTGAGCGGGCCGTCACCATCTTAGCAGAGCGTCACTCCCGGACCATTGAAAATGGGCAAAAAGGCGGGAGCTGATTGCTGAAGCCACACCCACCTAGTGCAACGGCAGTGTCAGCAGTGACAATACACTGGTCACTCAAGTGGCCATTCCCTTAATTATGCAGAACTTTAAGGCTTAATATAATTCATACGGATGAGTTATAAAAAAAAAATCACCCACCTCACAGTTGTCATGAAGAGCAAAAATAGCTATATAGACCAAAATAATTTTTTGTACCAGGCTGTAAACATGTTTTTTTCTGCTGTAAAGTTGGGCATTTTAACATGGGGAGTCTATGGAATTGACTCCCTTTTGGAGCCAACCTCTAGCGGCCAGTCCATGAATTGCATGTTTCAGTCACTTCCTTGTTGGCTACATGGGAGAGAGCGGGAAGTTGCCGCTTGTTTAAGAGTCATTCATTTCCTTCTTCAAATGCTAGCAAGTCTTTTTATAGAAAGGCTCATTTAAATCTTTACTAACATTCTTTTTTCCATTAAAAAATAAAGTATTATTTTATGTAGCCTAGGCAAAATTTAAGAACTATTAAATGCTTTTGCCTGTAGTGTCTTGCCTTAAAAACTGTACCAAGTTGTATTTGTAGCTATATCAGTATCAGTAACAATGTCTACAGTACTAAAATGAATCACAAAAATGTACTTCAAATCCTCTATTCATCATATAATGCTAGCCTTCTCAACAGCAGCGCAAGCAAAAGACTGACTGGAGGTGTGACTGGGGCCTGCGTCACAGAACTGCTTTCATGAGTCCATGAATAGCCCATTGGCCCCTGGTGTCCATAACAAAAACAAAATTACATAATAGCACTCAAGAGTTGATGGCGTCTTAGACGCATCTTTGTGGAGATACTGGTCCCCTCTCTATCTGCTGATCACATGACTCTCTGAACGGCCCTTTATGCACACACGGCGAGATGAAGTCGACCGGCCCGAGGCGCATTGCAATGAAACAAGTCACCAAAGAAGGGATTGTTGGGGTGGCGGCCCTCGCAGAGGAGTGAAAAAAGGATAGACACACATGGAGGCACATGACAGGACCGCTGCTGTCCAAGCTGACAAAAGCCAATTTAGTGCCCCCACTGTCGAGATTGCGATCGTGGCCAGCGCATTCCCAAAACACCCTTGGCCAAAGGTCGGGAAGCCACTCTGTCCAACTCACAAAAACAAACAGATCGGCCCATTCTACAGAACAATCCATAGAGGACACATGCGGGGAAAGGAAGGTAGTGACGTCAGACTGTAAGAAACCGCTCTGAGACCATTACCCTCAGGTCAATGTTGGAAACAAATCCAGTGTTAAACTGAGACTAAACTAGCTGGGATTGAAGAAGTTTTTTTTTGCTCGAGGCTCCAACAGCTTGTGTGGCAGATACCTGGACAGAATCCAGGTGATGAGGAGGTAATCCTTGTACTATAAGGAAGATTTAAATAAGTTTTCTAGAACATATGCTACTCCAGGGCATGAGACACTCGACAACTGTCTGGGATGCAACAGATTAGTGACCTACACAAGAATACTTAGGGGCAATTTGAACTGGATACATACTTGTGTTCTGTTTTATGGTGACGGAAAAATATATTGAGCTTTCATGCAAAACGTCTGCCTTTCCCCAAGAAAATTTGCATTCACTCACAAAAAATTTTGTCAATGTGATAAAGAAGCATGCATGAATGACCAAATAAAGTTTAAGCAAATATGCAAACAAATTAACAATCTTTATGCAGTTTTTTGTCTGTAATGTTTAACTATTGTATAGTATGGCAAATGTGCTTTGTTCTGGAAAATTCTGGAAAATACCATCACAAAATCTGAATTAATGTCACACATTCTGTTTCATCTTGCTGCAGTTCATCTAGTGCCGGGGTGCCCAATCCTGTTCCTGGAGATTTATTTGCAGAGTTCAGTTCCAGCCCTACTTCAGCACAACAGTCTCTAATGATCAAGTTCTTCTGAAGATCTTAATGAACTGGTTCAGGTCTGAACTGCAGGAAGGTAGCTCTCCAGGAACAGGATCAGGCAATACTGGTCTAGTGGTTTGTGAACACAAGAGCACATCTGGTGTTAACGGCCCCCGAAAACAACACCATAATTTGCTTAATTGTAATAAAGCAGTGTCAGAGCAGGGTTGCACGATTAAAGTAACTGGTACCATCACCTCTGTTCACTCAGTGAACAGCAGCAGGACACATCACAACCAGCGGCAGACCAACACGGTCCTCTGGGGACAGGGAGATTAACACATGACAGAGCTCGTTAACTCTGGACAAAGCATGATGCTAATCCTGTGCGATCCTCCGATGGACATCCGTAGAATGGGATGCACACAGGACACGGGCCAGATACAGTAGCCAGTCAGCATGCCATGCCACCTGGCCAAGAAAGTGGAGAAAGTGGAGAAATGGTGAGACGAGATGAGATAAGACGGATATTGATCATCAAGAGAAAGTGCAGGGGTCACAGCACAGATGGGAGAGTAGAGCAGTGCATTAGCAGAACATGTGGGCGCACTGAAATTGGGAGGTTTTGGGCGTAAAGGGGCCTTTTAACTAATTTGTAATTTGAGTTGCTGCTTGATTCTATTATCTACTGGGAGCACAAAAAAGTTAAAGAGCCAAATTACATAACCACTGATAAAAACCAGATGGTGGGGTTTGATCAATGACATCTGATAGTGTGTGTTTGTTTGTGACAGCATGGCCACAAACATCATCTGCAGCAGACAATAAACATGCCCTTCAGGGAACAGGAGGAAGTGACACACTCCAAAGGAAATGACTTTACCTATAAGAGGATTATCCTTCTGCTCACAGCTGACCAGCACCTTCCAGATGGACTCTGAGCCTCTGTTCTGACTCAACAGAAAACTTCATAATGTGCCCACTGGCGAAGAGCGAATCTACATGAAGCCATTGAACTTATAGGCCTATACAACCAAATATTGGTATTAGATGGTTATGGTTGGGGATCTAGAATGGCAATCCAAAGGTTTTAGGTTCAGACTCCTGCAGAAGTGATTGTCCTTCCACTGCTGTAACTCTGAGCAAAAGTACTCAACCCCTGGTTGCACAAAATAGTGTTTCTGTCCTGCTGTTCAGCTGCTTTAGATGAAGAATCTACTAAATAATATTGTCCCAGAGTAAATTTATATTACTCAGAGGTTGTTCTTTCAAAGTGTCTCAAATTTCTCTCATACAAACTTTCAAGAGAAATTATTAAGGCTTTCTGGAGTACAGTAAGAATTCTAGAGGCAAAAACATCCACCAGTTTTGATCAACTGATCTTGAAATATGAGAATTCTTGGCAAATTAATGAATGAATGAGAAAATCTGAGCAAAGTTTGAGACACTGAGATCCTTGTGAAATGAGTGACAAGTGAGATTACTTATTTTCCTTTAAAATCTGTGATTTTATTTTTTTAAAGTCCCATTGACTTACTTTGAAGGCAGAATCTAGGCCAAGTCCAAAATGACCAACATTATACAGAGACTTTGGACGGATAGTAAGGAACCATTGAAAATCACTCAGAACACTTCAGCATCTGCATAGCAACACAAAAGTTTTTCTTCAGGAAATGTTCTTCAGAATCTAGTTTACTTTTACTTCCTTTGGAAGTTTGGATGCATCTTAAGCTGCTGACAAACTGCAGATTTTATTAACACCGTGAGGTTGATGCTGAGGGAAAATTTGTCTCATGCCTTTGTAAAGTAGGTTGCCATTTTTCATGGAGGCCTGCGGCAGTAAGACACCTAGTTTTCAGGACAGATTATTTTAATATGGCATTCAGACACTGAAGGGATTCTTACAGCATGTGAACTTTAACCTTTTTAAAAACAGCAGGTTAATACATCCATCAGTAAACTGCAGTACCCAATGCAATCTCAAAGACACTATTCACTGAGTGACATCTGCCAAGACTGGAACAAAGGATACTGAACCAAAATGCACCAAGAGGGGACTGCACGTCTGCTCTGATATAATGTTGCTCCAGACGGCGATTAACACAGCAAGAGTGCTACAACTGCACAGCAGACGTGTTTACAGAAAGCTGAAGTGTAACCACAAAACACTCCCCAAAAAAAGAACTCAGAATGCAACAAACCCTTCAAATTACCACAGCTGCAACACAATATCCCATCCTAACAGAGCCAACTGTCCACTGCAACAACTGCTCAGCCCCCAGGGTGCTATCTTTACCGGAGGAGTGAGTGCTTCAATGTGAGAGAATTATCAGAAAAGGCCAGATGACAGGAAAACCACTGCAGCTGAATCTTAGGACAACAACGTTGACTGCACTTTTAAAAATAACAAATTAGGGCTTTTATAGCGATGTAACAGTTGAACCATTTTGGCTCCTCAAAGAAACTTTCAGTGAAAAGTTCTTAAAGAACCATTTTTTTTCTTAGTGTCAAGAACATTTAAAAAATCCAAAGAACCTTGTTTCACTATACAGAATTTTTGTCCAATGAAAAGGTTCCATGGATGATAAAAGTTCTTCATTGAACCCACAATGCCAATGAAAAAAAAGTGTTACATTTAAGATCGTACAGTGAGCAAGCTAATGTTGGTGGGCCAAATAATGCATAGTCACATTCTCTTATGTCTCTTCAGATAATCATAAACAAGAATTTGACCTTTCTGATGTCATCTGCTGTAATTTCTTCTCTAGCGAGTCCCACCCCCATTCCTCATACAGTCACTACCCATCATGCCATGACACATTTGTAATTGCTGGCAATGCCTCCCTCCAAGAGCCTAATCCCTGTAGGCTGGAGTTAGACAGCTACAGCATTGTATCGGGATCGTAATATGACAGAACAACGCCAGTCAAATAAAAATGGATCTGAGATAATTAGAGAGAACTGTTCACTGTGACCTTTGCAGTGAGTCAGTTTTACAACAGCTTAAAATAGTCTGTAGTACTAAAATGATCTGTCATATATATATATATATATATATATATGTTCCACAATTATACAAAATATACCAGACAAAAGCAGACGAAATAGATCTGATGAAGCGAGCGGTGGAGCGGTGAGATGCTGGCCGCAGGGGGTTGAGGCATCCGTCTTAAACCTTTTGTTTGCCGAGAAGAGAGAAGGGAACTATTAAGCAAGACAATAGGATGAACTGACTTACAAAGCCTAGATTTACCAGCAGGAGAAGCCAAACCAAGCCGCACCTGCTGCGAAACGTATCATTTTGACTCCAGTTGCGCAGGGAGCAAAGCCAAGAAACCACCCTGTTGATTTTCATTGTCCCTAAACCACGAGAAGAAGAAAATACCAACATAAAACTAATCAGAAATGACCCCACAGGTCCTTTGAATAGAGTTCACCCGGGATGCTCTCTAAACTCAAAGTACATTACTAAAAATCCAGTCTGATTAATCACCCTTGTCGCTTTTTATATGGAGAAACATCAATACTTCACAGCAGACCGCTGAATGATATCGAGCTGCTGGTTGTTAGCTGGTCTCTTTCTGTTAGAAATGGACAGGGTTTGGACAGATGAACTGCGCCGACGGGCGTGTATTTTGGTAGGCTGGGTCGTTTAATTAATTCCTGCGGTATCCTTATGAGGTCTCATACACCGACACGTCAGCATCAGCCTTAATAACGCTTCTAATGCGGTCAGAAAAACAGATAGCTTAAATAGTTTTTTTTTTTTTTTTTTTTTTATATATACTTGAGTAAGGGACTACATTTTTTTATATTTGATGTATGTCCAACAGTCCAGTATATACCGGCAAATTCAGCCACTGTAATACATTGTGTAAAGACCACGGCGGGTTTTATATATTATAGACCGAACAATGGACCGGGTCGATACTGAATGGACCGGGCGGGTGAATATATTGAATGTGGAGCGGGCGGGTGGAGGAGGCGCAGAACAAAAGACTCAAGCCCACAGACGAGCGGAAAGTTTCACTGCTGCGAAACACACAAAACACACCGCCACATGCAGAAAAACTGCATTAGAATGTCTTCTCCTTTATCTGTCAGCGCAATATGTGTTTTCTGAACTGTTCGTGGTTTTGTATCACTCACGGTTACGAGCGGGCTCGCCGTCACCGCCCAGACATCCACCATTGAAACGGACTCAAGGGATGAGCAAGGCAACACGGAATAAAAGGAGACAATCCGTGCCGGTTAACAAGCAGTAAAAGCGCTAAAATAACTAAACCGGAATGGTGGATTAAAGCCTGTGAATCAAACCGGTGTGAAACCTGATCGCTTCAGAGGCGTTTTCATCTGATGATATCATTTATTCCGCCGGTACTTCTATTATAATGACCGATGTGAACAAGAACTCATAAATATTCATTTACATATCAATGCATGCAAGTCGTAAATCATGCTGTTGAGTGAAAAGCATTTCATAAACTGACACTGACATTAAATCTTTAGTTTAATTAGGTGTGACCCGGTGAAAAACGCTTTTAATGAATCGCCGGTTGTCTCTAGGATCGGCACATAGCGATTCTTACCGAGTCTAGCGCTTTTTCTCCAGCAACGCCCAGTCGGTACTCGTGTCTTCTCCGGTTTTTTCTTCTTTTGTTTTTTTTCCAAGCGGAACCCGGCGGGCAGCACTGCGAGTCGAGAAACCCGGCAACAAATGCTGAGATAAAAACCAGTAGCTCTGACGAAGGCAGTTTGGAGCTGACTGACTGTCTACCGGCGATAAAAGAGATGCGCGTCTCCTGGCAGCAGAGAATGAAACGGCGCTCGGCGATCCGCGCACGCACGCACGCGCACACTATGCGGTCGCGAGAGGGAGCACTGAAAAGGATGAAAAGCGCGAGCGGCTTCGGTCTCTCCTGCCTGTGACCAATGAGCGTTCAGACTGAGATTTATGCAAATGAGGGATGATGTCATCGCACAGGCCACCTCGCGTCCTTTCTTTACGAGCTGTCCCTCTTCTTTTCTGTTGCCTCGGACCCCAGTGCAGCCCCTGCCCCCATGAGCCCACCCCCCACGCCCGCGTTCCCGCCGTTTCTTTTCACTTTCACTCTTCACTTTTACTAATGCACACAAGAGAGCAAGAGAAACAGGGGGAGGAGGCCTGACTAAAACTTAAACATTTTGACATAAAATAAACGTTAATGGACACGATTAAAATATTATAAAAAGGGGATTTCATTTAGTTGCAACATTTTTAATTTTCATTTAGTTTAAGTATTAAAATAATTACAATAAAAAAAAAATAAAGAATAAAAAAATCAATAAAACCTATCATTACATAATTAAAAAATAAAAATGACAAACACACCAAATGTACTAAAACTTTTTGAAATTAAAATGAAAACAAATACACATTAAATACATGTAAAATATCACTACATATATATCAATTATAAATATAATAGTATATGACACTAAAATAGCAGACAAGTTAGGTTTTACTGCAGGACATTACACCTTGACCAATGCAAAATTTGCCAAACTATATTCAAAATTATTTAAAAGACATAAGCTGAAAAGAAAAAAACTGACATCTGGTGGATTTTGGCAGCATTTTCTCCTCTTTAAAGGTTGACACACCTATTTACTTTGCTTTCATGATTATGCATGATAATATTGTTTTATTATTTACACTTAGGTTTTTTTTTCTTCTGCTATTTGTGAACAACATTTGCAATTTGCAGCTCACCAGTTGAGAACCACATGCCTATACATATAACATTTTAAACCTCAGTAGGATTGGGGGTAAAATAATAAATCAAATATGTTCTGGCATTTAGAGGTGTATTTAAACAAAGGACATTTCAGATCAGATATTAAACAGATTCATTTGGTCTACTGCTTAAAGGGATACTCCAACCAAAAATTAAAATGTTTTCATTATTTACTTACCCCCATGTCGTTCCAAACCCGTAAAAGCTCTGTTTGTCTTCGGAACAAAATTTAAGATGTTTTGGATGAAAACCGGGAGGCTTGTGACTCTCCCATAGACTGCCAAATAAATAACAGTGTCAAGGTACAGAAAAGTAAGCATTGTCAGAATACTCCATCTGCCATCAGTGATTCAACCGTAATGCTATGAAGCGACGAGAATACTTTTTGTACGCGAAGAAAAATAACTTTATTCAACAATTTGTCTCTTCTGTGTCAGCCGCGCCACACGGATGAGCTGTTTTCTTTCAAATCAAAGTGTAAATACACATAGAAAAAATATCCTTGTGTTGCGGCTGAAACAGAAGAGATTGGTTGTCTTTGTGTACAAAAAGTATTCTCGTTGCTTCATAACGTTACAGTTGAATCACTGATGGCAGATGGACTATTCTGACGATGCTTTTCATGCTTTCCTGGACCTTGACACTGTTATTTACTTGGCAGTCTATGGGACAGTCACAAGCCTCCCGGTTTTCATTCAAAATATCTTAAATTGTGTTCCGAAGACGAACGAAAATTTTACGGGTTTGGAATGACATGGGGGTAATAATGACAAATAATGACAACATTTTAATTTTGGGGTGGAGTAACCCTTTAAAGACGCTCTATAGTGGACGGTTTGAATGCATGATCATATTTGCAAAATACATATTTGTCCTATAATCTGAATGCGGTTTGGTAGCGTTTGCTTGTAAGCCTGTTTTCCCAGACACTCTGGAGAAGCCTCTAGACTGCTGCTGCTCTCATACAAGTCTTTGTCTTCCTTTCTCTCTGGCGCTGTTGAGACGGTGGGACACAGGGTGGGCTTTCGGCATGTCTGTCTGCCTCTCTGTCTCGTGAGTGCTCTCCTTTTCTGACAAACAAAGCTGCATGTAAATGTTCTTCAAGCAGAAGCTGATGCATTTCTGATAGGCAAAGCACACACAAAAAAACTCCTGTTGTGTTTATTCTCTGCAGTTTTTACCGGGTCCTATATGAGCACAGTCTTACAGACCTGTCAGTATGAATTGCATCGGCAACAATATCATTGCAAAATTTTAAAGAGATGTCAATGGCAATTCTCACCTGTATTAGCTCATGTTTTCCTACTTTTGTTTGATTTCCAACCTCATCATTTACATACAAACACATGTCAATCTCGACAGGCTCCTGTACACACCCACACAGAAATATTACAGAACATACACTCTTAAAAATAAAGGTGCTTTATGATGCCATAGAAGCACCTTTTTGTCTAAATGGTTCCATAAAGAACCTTTAACATCTTAAGAACCTTTCTGTTTCACAAAAGGTTCTTTGTGGTGAAATAAGATTCTTCAGATTAGTAAAAGGTAAGAAAAAGATGGTTCTTTAAAGAACCTTTGACTGAATGCTTCTTTGTGGAACCAAAAATGGTTCTTCTATGGCATCGCTTGAACCTTTTGAAGCACCTTTATTTTTAAGAGTGTATATTGTGCAAACAGGTGCCAAAAACCAGGCTGGATTTATTGCATATTGATAGAGCCTTCGCTTTGACTCAACTATGACATCATAGAGCTTTTGGAGTGGTGCGATGACCTCATTCTTAGCAACAGCAGAGTATCCAGGCAAAATAAAGGGTGACATTTTAGAGAGTCCAGACCTCAGAGCGCTCAAATGCAAGTGTGTTGGCTGACGGACGTTTTGGCCCCCTTCAGGAGCGGACACAAAGGGAGGAAATATCCTGACCCTTGCGGTAAGAGACGGTGCCGAACCGGCAGGAAGGGGTGGGGCATTTGAGCCGCCACTCACTTCCTATGCTATTTATCTGATTGTTTTTTCCCCAATGCCAGCGATCAGCCCTGCAGCTGGGCAACACGGCTCGAGAACACTGGCACTCGCACAAAACACAAGCCTGAGCTAGAAACATGACGGGAACAAACACTCCCTAAAACAAAAACAGCCCAATTCAGAAACTTCAGAGCAGAAGCTAAGAAGTAAAATCCTATTTGTTTTCTACACAGATGAACTAACTTTGGCGTATAGATACGTATTAGCATGCAAATTTCCTTCGGAAGTCATAGTTAGTGTTTGACAGCCAAATCCTCATCAGATTCACAGCAAATTAAAAATGTATTACTTTAAATCAATGACTAAATGCCTGTTCACACCAAGAATGATAACTATAACGATAACTAACTATAAAATTTGATTAGCCTAATGGTTCTAATTCTAAAGCAGCCTTTGACCATGAGGTGAGAATTACCAGTATTTCTCCACTTTAATCTTATTCTGTAAACATAAATTATTAATCATAATTGACGGAGACACTTATTATATATTTATTATGTATGTTGATTAGCCCAATGAGAAAGTTCTGTGCAACTACCACTAGGGGGCGAAATGCAACAATCATATGCAAATGTCGAAAATATTGTCCACTATCTTCAGAGAATGTCTACCTTTGACTATCAACAGACACCAGAAGTTATTCATTTTCAAGAGTATTACCAGAGCCGTGTGGAGTTACGATCATATGTGTATGTGGAAAGTTCAGATCTGATTTGAGATTCGAATGCAATTAAATATTTGTCCTACTGCTGCTAGACGATATGTGATCATCCGTATGTGACCAGATGCGATGTTTTCTAATCGAAACTATGAGCGTGAGTTAAGTACCAGCATTTTTTCACTAAAACATTATTCTTTAAACACTATCATTGCAAAATGGTGGTTGCGAATAATTCAGGCAGAAATAATTATTGTATAATTATTTAGCCATTTACTGGACTCAAGCCATCCTAGGTGTATATGACTTTCTTCTTTCAGATGAATACAATCTGAGTTCTATTATAAAAATCTCTAGCATCTGCTAACTGTCATAACACGTTCATAAGAGAGTGGCATTCCAGCAGATAGGCATAGTGTAAGCTCTGGTGAGAAGTGTTTAAATTTCGATACAAGCCAAGAGGAGACTGGTTTTCCTTTGGTGTAAACAAAACTTGGTTCTCGTGAGACTAGCATATTCTCACCAGAGCTTACATTACACCTATACGTCATCTGCAGAAACGCCACTCTCATGAAAGCGCGAAGGACTGTAAGGGGAAGGCAGTGGCAGCGTTTCACAAAACCATGGGGTATGGCGCGGAGGGTAATGGGGGGAGTGATTGGGGGTGTTGAAAAATAAAAAATTTCATGGCCCACTCTACTGAAATACAGGGGGGAAAGGAAAGAAAGGGGAGAAAAGTCAGTAATTAAACAATTCTGCGTCGTCAGTGTTGGTTATGTATTAGACACTTGCACTTAACATTATATGAAAAACAAGCTCAAATGGAGTTAACAAGGTTTTTGGCCGGCGAATGAGGAGATCTGTGTTTTGTCTGTCAATAGAACGGCTGCATCTGAGGCAAGTGCATCACATTATATGCTTTCATCAACTTTTACAGGTTATATAATGTTTATTGTTGCTATATGGGCACTTAGTTTTTCTTACTGTTTAATACACTTGGCCAAAATCTCATGATATAAACTATTAAGCGCTTATGTACAGGATATTTAAAACGTACAAAAGTATATTGGCTAGATGGCAAATAATCTACTTCTCCGGTCTTCAAACACACAAAACATTAGCATTTACAGACATAGTGTTTGAGTAAAGAAAACACAGTACTATTAAAACATCAGTTATTTATTTACCCTTGCATTGTGAAAAAGCAGAGATCTGTATCCTCCAGGCTGTGCATGCGCGTCAATCTGTTTTACTGACAAGCTCTTTTTAATACTTATCATTGGTTAAATATTTCTAAAACCCTCTGATTTAAAATAACAATAACGAATTATAATAGAGATAATAATTTTTTATGGCACACCTGAGCTAGGGTATGGCAACTGCTATACGGAAACGCCACCCCTGGAAGAAGGTTGAGATTACGGTTTATAAAGTTTCAAATACGGATATTTTTCTTACACAAATGCATTGATTGGCTTCAGAAGGCCTTTATTTTTGTAATATAACTCCGACTGTATTCGTCTGAAAAAAGAAAGTCATGTAGGCTATGCCTAGGATGGCTTGAGAGTAAATAATGAGGTAACTTTCATTTGAGTGAACTATCCCATTATTTTAAGGTTTGTATTGTACCATATTTCAGTTACACCATTAGCAATGTTACCTTTTTGTACAATGATTCATAAGTTGGTTGGTTTGGCTCATGACTTAGAACTCTTGCTTGTTTTTTTTTTTATTTTTAGGTCACATGCTTAAAGTTAAAAAGACTATGATATAGCCTACTTCTTGAACCAAGGGCACAGGAAAAGTGTCTGGTTACTGGATAATCACTTTATATGATAATATGAGAATATCAGGCAAGTCACTGTATAACACAGGCAAAAGTCTTAACATCTACCAATGTACAAAGAGCGTCTCTGAAACGAAAAAAATAAAAAATGCAACGTACTCTGAAAAACACCAGAAACACGCTCAAAGTAAACACGCAGATGGACTGGGAGTTAAACACACACCCCTCTTCTGCACGGGTGGAAATGTCAGCGCATGCAAATCCCGCGCTCAGCGTTCCGCGCGCGCACACCGTCGCGTTCGCACATGCGCGCGGCAGCGCAGTTACCCTGGAGACAGGAACTGCACCTGATTAACATGCTGCTTATAAACGCTAATGAAGCACACGCTCGCGCATGCATCTCGCCCGTAACAGCCTCCTACAGCAGGACGATTATGAGAACGGAAATATAATGACTAAATAACATTATACCGCTGAGTTAATTACACTGTCTCAGTACATTAGCCTTTAGATAAAATTAACTTAATTGATGAGAAACTTTATGTACTGTAAAAACACAGGGAACTTTAAATGAGCCTTCACTATGCTCTCATGGTTACTTTTGCTTTCTGTCCAAGTGAGCAACAGGATTTTAACAGTTTTAATGGTTAACTTGTGGACCTAAACTGTCTATTTATTATTTATTTATTTTTAAACGAAACATCAGCAGTAAAGGATATTTAAATAAATAGCAGAATTAAAATAACATCATAATAACAGTAAAATTAATTAATAAATTATACTTATTTATAAAGGAACTCTCTTTCTCTCTCTCTCTCTCTTTCTTTCTCTCTCTCTCTCTCTCTATATATATATATATATATATATATACAGTGCC
The DNA here is from genome assembly GCA_024542945.1 of allo-octoploid hybrid of Carassius auratus x Cyprinus carpio. Taxonomy (NCBI): domain Eukaryota; kingdom Metazoa; phylum Chordata; class Actinopteri; order Cypriniformes; species allo-octoploid hybrid of Carassius auratus x Cyprinus carpio. The sequence goes on from CM044998.1 coordinate 4,699,070, forward strand.
TTGCGAAAGTATTCAGCCCCCTTGAACTTTGCAACCTTTTGCCACATTTCAGGCTTCAAACATAAAGATATGAAACTGTAATTTTTTGTGAAGAATCAACAACAAGTGGAACACAATCATGAAGTGGAACGAAATTTACTGGATATTTCAAACTTTTTTAACAAATAAAAAACTGATAAATTGGAGCGTGCAACATTATTTAGCCCCTTTACTTTCAGTGCAGCAAACTCTCTCCAGTAGTTCAGTGAGGATCTCTGAAGGATCCAATGTTGACCTAAATGACTAATGATGATAAATAGAATCCACCTGTGTGTAATCAAGTCTCCGTATAAATGCACCTGCACTGTGATAGTCTCAGAGGTCTGTTTAAAGCGCAGAGAGCATCATGAAGAACAAGGAACACACCAGGCAGGTCCGAGATACTGTTGTGGAGAAGTTTAAAGCTGGATTTGGATACAAAAAGATTTCCCAAGCTTTAAACATCCTAAGGAGCACTGTGCAAGCGATAATATTGAAATGGAAGGAGTATCAGACCACTGCAAATCTACCAAGACCTGGCCGTCCCTCTAAACTTTCAGCTCATACAAGGAGAAGACTGATCAGAGATGCAGCCAAGAGGCCCATGATCACTCTGGATGAGGTGGGAGACTCTGTCCATAGGACAACAATCAGTCGTATACTGCACAAATCTGGCCTTTATGGAAGAGTGGCAAGAAGAAAGCCAGTTCTTAAAGATATCCATAAAAAGTGTCGTTTAAAGTTTGCCACAAGCCACCTGGGAGACACACCAAACATGTGGAAGAAGGTGCTCTGGTCAGATGAAACCAAAATCGAACATTTTCGCAACAATGCAAAACGTTATGTTTGGCGTTAAAGCAACACAGCTCATCACCCTGAACACACCATCCCCACTGTCAAACATGGTGGTGGCAGCATCATGGTTTGGGCCTGCTTTTCTTCAGCAGGGACAGGGAAGATGGTTAAAATTGATGGGAAGATGGATGGAGCCAAATACAGGACCATTCTGGAAGAAAACCTGATGGAGTCTGCAAAAGACCTGAGACTGGGACGGAGATTTGTCTTCCAACAAGACAATGATCCAAAACATAAAGCAAAATCTACAATGGAATGGTTCACAAATAAACATATCCAGGTGTTAGAATGGCCAAGTCAAAGTCCAGACCTGAATCCAATCGAGAATCTGTGGAAAGAACTGAAAACTGCTGTTCACAAATGCTCTCCATCCAACCTCACTGAGCTCGAGCTGTTTTGCAAGGAGGAATGGGCAAAAATTTCAGTCTCTCGATGTGCAAAACTGATAGAGACATACCCCAAGCGACTTACAGCTGTAATAGCAGCAAAAGGTGGCGCTACAAAATATTAACTTAAGGGGGCTGAATAATTTTGCACGCCCAATTTTTCAGTTTTTTATTTGTTAAAAAAGTTTGAAATATCCAATAAATTTCGTTCCACTTCATGATTGTATCCCACTTGTTGTTGATTCTTCACAAAAAATTACAGTTTTATATCTTTATGTTTGAAGCCTGAAATGTGGCAAAAGGTCGCAAAGTTCAAGGGGGCCGAATACTTTCGCAAGGCACTGTATATATATATATATATATATATGAATAAAAAGAATGGCTATTATGATTTAAAGATATACATTATAAAACATTATTTATAATCAAGGAAGTCTTACAAAAATGACATACTGCTAATTCCTCACCTCATAAATTGTTGAATTTAATTCATTACTGTGTGTCCCCAAGGAAACAACTGGAGATTTTTGCAGTAAAATGTGATCATAAAATATAAAAAACTCGATAGATTTCATTCTTACGTGGACTGAAATGATGTGTGGCATTGAAAGGCATTCATATCTGGCATTTTCTCTTGTAATGCATGTCGTTCTTGTGCTCACAGGTCTGCAGATTCAACTTCTGGAAGTACAAAAAAAAATATTCAAACAGTTATTAATGCACTTTAATTCATTCGGACAGAGGACAGTATGAATGCTGAGAAAACTGGGTTGGTTTTTACTTGGCTTCACTTCTGGTCTGTTCTTGTCAAGGTCCTTCACCTGTTTTTAAAAGCCTCTTCACCATCGCTCTACATGAGCACAGTAAAGCGCCCGGAACAAACGCCGTATACATTAAATATTCAGGCCTCAGGTGACAGACTGACAGGTAACAGGCCACCTTAAAGGCAGGACATGGAGGAACTGCACTCTCTCCTCTCCCTTTGGCTCGAGTCTTCAGTCTGTCTGTTCATCTGATGGTCGATTGTGCTTCCTGTGGCTCCATCCTGCACTGAATAATGCATGTGAGTGTTAAGAGAATCCGAAGACACGTGTCCCACTGACACATCGGATCACATCACTCATCCACAGCATCTTAAATCTCATTTCTCCCACCATCAGAAGGTTCGGTTATCTTCTCAAATGCCAAATAAAGATGTTCTTGTGTTTGTGTTGTGAAGGCTTTTCCTTTAGATTATAACTCAGTCTGTGTCTCTATTTGAAATGTAGATCTGTGTTCTTGGCGCCCGTGTAGTGACTGAAGCGCAGAGGCATTCGAATGGTTTGCCAGCTTTCATTTATCAATGTCATTTTATTGTGTCTGTTTTCTTCAGTAGTCTGGCTCTTGATTCACAGCCCCTCCTCCATCTGTAGTCTCCTTTCTCTCTCCAGACGTTTAGTAAATGACGCGCAACAGAGCCGCATCTCATGATGTTCCCTGCTCCATCTACTGGACCATCCGTGTCAGTGCACTCACTTTATGTATGCAGTAGTCTCAAAGCAGTAGTCTTACTGTAAACAGTAGTCTCAAAAGTAAGTCTCAACCAGGTGTGTGGAAGCTCATCTCTGACAGAGTTAAAATATCGAGAAAAAAAGGTAATCTCACAATTCTGACATTTTTCTCAGAATTACCCGTTTAAATCGCGCTTGTATGACATAAATTCCAAATTCTGAGGAAAACTTATTTTAGAATTGTGAGATGAAAATTCTGAATTCTGAGAAAAAAAAACAAACAAACAAACAAACAAAAAAAAACTCAGAACTGCACAAAATAAACTCAGAATTGCAAAAAAAAAAAAAAAAAAAAATGTTAAGAATTGTCAGATATAAACTCAGAATTCAGAGGAAAAAGTCATCAGAATTAGAAGATGCAAATTCGGAATTCTAAGAAAAAAGTCAGAATTGTGAGAAGTAAAATTAGCGAGATATGAATTCCGAGAAAAGTCAGAATTGTGCATTTAAGAATCAGAATTATGATGATAGAATTGCAAGATGTTAAAGAGATGTTATATCTCTTGAAATTGCATTTATTTAAAAGAAGTCGAAATAAAGTTATAAAATAAGCTAAACCAGCTGAAAATCAAGGTTTTTTCTTTTTTAAATTTACACGTCAACAACTGCTTTTTGTCTTTGAAACAAAAAAACAAAAAACAAAAAAAAACAACACAGGATTTCCACAGTCTTGAAGCCTTATTTCAAAGTCTTTAAATGCCATTAGAAATTCTATATTTCTTTTCTTTATGCCAAGCTCTAAAACATGCATTGCACTGTTCTTTTGGAAGGGCTGCACATAATGTGTTAAAGTCCACTCAAAATTGTGAAAACAAAAACAAAAATGTAATTATTTGTTTATTATCCTGTTGTTCCAAACCTGTCTGACCTTCATTCTTCCAAGGAGCACAAAAGGAGAAATTCTTAAGAATAGTCTGCGTTTTTAAGATTATCAACATTATTGTATGACTAATTTTTTTTAGGTTTATACTGTATATTATTATTATATTGTTAGATTTCAGAAATATTTTTAAAGATTGAAGGATAAAGGATTCTTGTTGACACATGGGCAGAAAAAGCTTCAGTGATTCAGTCCACAAAACAAAAATGCAGAATATTTGATGTTGACAATCACAGATGCATTTTATTTGTGACTTTAAGAGCTGAGATTTGTGTTAAAATGTGTGTGTATTTATGATTATAATGAACAGCATTCGTATCAACCATTTTAACGGAGAGTAACTTGTACACAAAACCACAAATACACATTCAGAGTAGTCTCTCCAAATAAATTACCAACTTAAAAAAGTGCAAAATTGTGCATTGTAAAAAAACAAATATTCCCTTTGTTAAAAAAAAGAAAAAAAAAAGAATGCCATTTATGACAAACACAAACCAAATGCATCTCAGCTTACAGTTAGACACAATAAGTTAAAATATTCAAATAAAACAGCATTTCAAGTACTTTAAATCACAGATCTCATTAAAACATCTTCCAAATAACAGCAGTAAACTCAATGTGTCATGAAACTACACCAAAAAAGCATTCTGGGTAAGAAACAATTACATAAAAGCGAAGCCGCTGTCCTCCTCACCACAAAACAACAAATCTAATCAGATTCAGAGCACTAGATGAAATCAAGCATGAACGGATCTGATATTAAACTGCCACAAGCTGGAAGTCCATGACTAACATCATAAATATAATATACAGAGAGCTCATAAATAACACACAGTAATCAGAATAATGCATTGGAAACATTCCCGTTCAGTCCTGCATTCAGCTGGTATTCGGTCCCTCATGTTTATGGTTTCTCAAAATTAATCGAGCTAATAACTTGTAATTAATTGAGCTAAGCATTAATAGACAGATATTAGCTTACCATCGAGCAAAAACTCAGAAAACATCAAAGCATCTCTGTGTCAGTCGAGTAACTCCCTGATGGACTGACAGAGTCAATGCAGAGAAAAGCTCTCAAGATGCCCAAGGCTTTTCAAACATCAGTGTACGTGTGTGTGTGTGTGTGTGTGTGTGAGTGTTTGAAAGGAGCAAATGCCCCAGGGACAGGTACGATACACTATCCACATTAATATTAATGACAAAATAAACCTGCAAGCTATGCTTCCTGTTAAACACACACACACACACACATACTCGCTCGTGTGGAGAAACATCTGAAACAAAGCACTGACTAGAGAAGAAATAGTGACATTATCATCCATATGACACTCCTCTGCCGACAAAGCACTAATATCTTAGCATGCATATGAAACGTAAGGAATATGTAATATATGCACACAGAAAACTGTATTAAAAAAAGATTATCTAAAAATGAAAAAAGTCTAAAATCATAAAATACACAGCTGTAAACGGAATAAAAATAATCAGGTGACTCTCACAAAAACTGTCAAGAAAATGTGCAGGTCACGTTCCAAAAAAATTGTGTTTGGCTCCTCCAGGCCTCTAGATGGCACATTTCCCTTTAGCTGGATCAAGTTCTGATCACAAAAGCCGAGATGCTCATAAATACCCAAAACACATTCAGCTCATTAATTATAACGCATTTAAAAGCTGCATGCTGAGATGCTCTATTAGTGCAGCTACAACCTGTAAACAAACAAACAAAGAAGAGCATGTTCCCTTCTTTCCCGTGTGTGAGAGTAATGAAGTGTTACCCAGAATCCCCTTCACACAGTCTCTCTAGTTGAAGCAGCAGAAGAGCGAGCATGTGGACTGGTCTGGGCTGTGGAAGTTACCAGAGGTCGGTGTGTCGGTGCATTCGGCGATGAACCGGTGCAGTTCACACACCTGCGGCACGTCCTGGGTTTGTTGCTGAACACAAAACACACACAGAGAAAACCAATCAAAACAGCGACATGTCTGTCAGGAGATTTTAAACTTTTAATTGTTTTAGGTATACTTGATGTCTTAAAAAGCACACAGAAGCCATTTCCACCACTGAATAAAAATAGAAATAAATTAAAACAGGAATTGCGACTTTTTAATCTCACCTTTAAGACTTCTCCCAATTGCAAGATATTCAGGGTTTACATCTCGCAATTAATCCCCCCCCCCCCCACCCCCCCGCATGGAATAAAAAAAATAAAAAGCGAATTGCAACATTGTCTCACAATTCAAACTTTTCTTCTCACAAAGTTTGTATCTCGAAATTCTGAGGAAAAAATAAATTCTAACTATGTTTCTTGCAATTCTGAGAAAAAAGTCAAAACTGCAAAATATAAACCATTCTAAGTTTACATCTCGCAGTTTATATTTCGCAATTCTGACTTTTTCTTAGAATTTTGTTTATATTTCACAATTTTGAGTTTTTCTCAGCATTGACTTTACATCTGGCATCTCAGCACTTTTTCTTAGAAATGTAAGTTTACATCTCGCAATTTGGACTTTTTGCTTAGAATTATCAGTTTACATCTTGCAATTCCAATTTTTAAATCTCACAATTCTGATGTTTTTCATTGAATTCTGAACATCTTACAGTTAAATAAGATTGTGACACAATTCTGACCTTTTTCCTTGCAATATCGAGTTTATAACTTTGATGTTCTGAGTCAAAACTTCAAGTTCATTTAATATTTAAATTAATATTTAAGTTTTTCAAGTATATTAACGAACTACATTTTTTATTATTTTCCTTAGTTTGGTTTAGTTAAGTGGACTCACGGTGATGGTGTCGTAGGCTCCGGTGATGAGCGCGATGAAGAGCGACAGCACCATGTAGATGAAGAGCGAGATGAAGGTGTAGAGATAGACCTGACTGAACACCCACACCAGCGTCCCGCTCTGCTCCAGCTCCGAGAACGTGGCAAACATGTCGTCTCCATTAATGAGAGAAAACAGACACTCTGACACCGTAGAGAGAGAGCGGAACTGAGAGAGACAGAGATCAGAAGACATGGACATGTTAGTAAAGAAATATATCTTGCTTTATCATGGTAATATAATATTGAAATATAACATACTTTAGCGTGGTAATACAATATTGAAATATAACATACTTAAGCGTGGTAATATAATATTGAAATATACTTTAGCGTGGTAATACAATATTGAAATATAACATACTTAAGCGTGGTAATATAATATTGAAATATAACATACTTTAGCGTGGTAATACAATGTTGAAATATAACATACTTAAGCGTGGTAATATAATATTGAAATATACTTTAGCGTGGTAATACAATGTTGAAATATAACATACTTAAGCGTGGTAATATAATATTGAAATATAACATACTTTAGCGTGGTAATACAATATTGAAATATAACATACTTAAGCGTGGTAATACAATATTGAAATATAACATACTTAAGCGTGGTAATACAATATTGAAATATAACATACTTTAGCGTGGTAATATAATATTGAAATATAACATACTTAAGCGTGGTAATACAATATTGAAATATAACATACTTTAGCGTGGTAATATAATATTGAAATATAACATACTTAAGCGTGGTAATACAATATTGAAATATAACATACTTAAGCGTGGTAATACAATATTGAAATATAACATACTTTAGCGTGGTAATATAATATTGAAATATACTTTAGCGTGGTAATACAATGTTGAAATATAACATACTTAAGCGTGGTAATATAATATTGAAATATAACATACTTTAGCGTGGTAATACAATATTGAAATATAACATACTTAAGCGTGGTAATACAATATTGAAATATAACATACTTAAGCGTGGTAATACAATATTGAAATATAACATACTTTAGCGTGGTAATATAATATTGAAATATAACATACTTAAGCGTGGTAATACAATATTGAAATATAACATACTTTAGCGTGGTAATATAATATTGAAATATAACATACTTAAGCGTGGTAATACAATATTGAAATATAACATACTTAAGCGTGGTAATACAATATTGAAATATAACATACTTTAGCGTGGTAATACAATATTGAAATATAACATACTTAAGCGTGGTAATACAATATTGAAATATAACATACTTTAGCGTGGTAATATAATATTGAAATATAACATACTTTAGCATGGTAATACAATATTGAAATATAACATACTTAAGCGTGGTAATATAATATTGAAATATAACAGTTAAGAGTGGTAATATAATATTGAAATATAGCTTACTTTAGGGTGGTAATATAATATTGAAATATAACATAGTTAAGAGTGGTAATATAATATTGAAATATAACATACTTTAGCGTGGTAATATAATATTGAAATATAACATACTTTAGCGTGGTAATATAATATTGAAATATAGCATACTTTAGCATGGTAATATAATATTGAAATATAGCATACTTAAGCGTGGTAATATAATATTGAAATATAACATACTTAAGCGTGGTAATATAATAGTGAAATATAACATACTTTAGCGTGGTAATATATTGAAATATAACACTTTAGCGTGGTAATATAATAGTGAAATATAACATACTTTAGCATGGTAATATAATAATGAAATATAAGCGTGGTAATATAATATTGAAATATAACATACTTTAGCATGGTAATATAATATTGAAATATAACATACTTAAGCGTGGTAATATAATAGTGAAATATAACATACTTTAGCGTGGTAATATAATAGTGAAATATAACATACTTTAGGATGGTAATATAATAGTGAAATATAACATACTTTAGCATGGTAATATAATAGTGAAATATAACATACTTTAGCGTGGTAGGGTCCCAGGACGATCCAGCCACAGAAGCAGTAGCCCAAGTAAATGGCAGCAGCGCAGGAGCAGAAACGGATCACGCTTGGAAACGCGGCTCGTAGAGTCACGATCAGAATCTGACAACAGATCAGACAATTCACATCATCTGTACATTTTAATATCTTAATACCATGGTAATATTTGCAATATTTCCAGAGATCCATAGTTCCTCAAAGAGAGAGGAAATGTGAATCTCAGAAAGCCTGTCAAAATGTTGTATTTCAAGAAACAACAATCGATGCTTGAAATTAAATACATTTTAAATTAAATAGATTATTTTTATCCATTATTTGTATTTCAGCTAGTTGTCAAAGCAACTTTTCTCATTTTTAATTGTACTAAAATAGCTAAAACTTAAATTGAAATAAAAATGAATAAAAACTTGGCATATAAAATAAATAAAAGCTAGTAAATGACAAAAACAACAAAATTACAAATACTTTAAAATTAAAACAAAAAATACAGAAATAAATCATTCAAAACATTAATAACAACTATAATCGTATCTATAATCGAGGAATAATGCATAAACTCACGTTGTATTTCTGAAAGAAGCTGAAATATCGTAAAACGCCGACCCACACCAGCAGGGTGGAGGTTCCCATCAAAATACTGCAGACGTCATACGACGACAGGTTCTGCAGCACAAACACAAGCACCAGTCAGCTCACAGCGGGACCTCCAGCACTCGAGGGTAAGCGTGTGTGTGTGTGTGTGTGTGTTACCTTGGTCTCGATGGCGATCTTGATGAAGGAGGCGATGATGGTGAGAACGTCGCTGATGATGAGCAGCAGATACCAGCCGTTGATGAACTCCAGACGGTCGCCCCAACTCACCGACCGGCCCAGAGACTGACGGAAATAACACACAAACTCCTGCCAACACAGACCCATCGTCAGCTTACATCGAGAAATAACAACTCAGGTAGGGCCCTATGAAATCAGTTCAGTTCATTTTTTTCCTGTTTGGGGATTACATTTCTCATTTTTTCTGGACTCAGTTTCTAACAGTTAAATTTAATTATAGTCATCAAAAACCAAATCATGAAATCATATAACCTGTACAATAATAAAAAAATAATAATTTAATTAGAAGATATTTATTTATTTGTTTTTTTAGGGCTCTATGAAATACATTTTATTTTTCCCAACATTTACTTTTTTTATTTTTTATTGTCTTTTATCTGTTAAAAAAAAAATTGGACTCTATTTTAATGGTTTAATTAAATTTTAATAATAAAAAAATCATGAAACGTCTACAACATTTAACAAAAATGACATTTTACAGCACTACAAGTTGTTTGTAAAACAATTATTTTATAATCAAGAAGCATGTCTAATCAATTTAATTTATAACAACAACTTCAGAATTGATTAATTAATTTTTTTTAACAATAACATTTTTACAATATGTTTAGTTTGTTCTGACATTCTGTGTTATGAATTTTAACTTTTCTGGTACTCAGACGAAGGCATGAAACATCAACAATTTAATTAATGGTTTAGTCAAATGAATTCCTTTATTTATTTTATTTTTTTGCAAACAAATTGCTGTGCAAGAAAGGTTTACTGCAAAAATTAAAAATTAAAGTTTGAAATATTATTCTTATTATTATTTACATTAAGAGGTACTTTCTACTGTACAACAGTAATATATTTGTCACAATTCCAAGTTAAATCAAAGTTTTATTTACCGTGAACTTTTATTTATTTTATTTGCGGCTAAGTTTCTGTGTATATGACATGAGACTGTGTATTCTGTGTATTTTTTTCTCAAATGAAAGAGTGAAATACTCTTGAGGAGATTTTCAGAGCAGCTCTGGAGATGATGTTCATGTGTTCATATAGTGAGACAACAGGTTAAAAACCCCAAGATCATTACGTAAACAAAACCATGCCATTCATTCACACAGAGACATGCTGGATGTGCTGGATTCATGTTTAAATAATGTTTTTGTGGTTTAATATTCACAGAAGTCCATATCTCCATCTGATTTAAGTGAGATGACATACATTTGATTTATTCATCCAAAATTGAACAAATTCCTAAACATTCCACATTACAGCATTTGTATGACTGGATTGTGTTTCCACGAGTCCCAAGGCCCTACTTACATGCTGCAGGACGATTCCTCTGAGGATGGAGCGTCCACACAACACCAGAGACAGACCGCAGACCACCGCCACCAACACATCGAACGCCACGCGCGCGTAACTGTCCGCTGGACACAGACACAGAGACACGTTCAGCTTCAGCAGGATCTCAGAGAGACACAAATGACTGTCTGTCGTCTCACCGTGTCCCGACACATTAGTGTGACTGCACTCTTTAATGGACGCCTTGTTGAGCAAACTCAGCTTGACTTTACCACTGTGAGCCTTATTATCAAACAGGATCTGAAACACAGGTGCCATATGCAGGACAATCCTATTCCATGATATAACACACTGTTCAAACGTTTGAGGTCAGCGAGTGTTTCCTGCTCACCGAGGCTACACACAACTGTACTCATCACTGATAATAATCAGAAATGTTTCTTCAGCAGCAAATCAGTATATCAGAATGATTTCTGAAGGATCATGTGACACTGAAGACTGGAGCAATGATACTGAAAAATCAGCTTTGATCACAGGAATACATTACAGATATCTCATATCTATTACAAATAATATCTCAGTTTTGCTTGATCAGATGTAGCCTCAGTGAGACTTGAAACACTGAAAATCGTAAAGACTCCAAACTTTTGAATGATAATATAATACAATTTCATGAAAGGTTATTTGATTTTGTAAACTGAGTTTAGTGTGCGGTGAAATCTGTGCGTACGGTGATGGAGAAGGTGTAGCAGTCGGGAATCTCGTTATTGATAATCGTCTGGATGTTTATCGCCTTCAGCTGAAACTGGATAGTCACATTAATCAACCTGAGGAGAGACAGAAAACCACTCAGAGAGGAACTTGAGCAACAATTATGCAAAAAACGGCACGTTTACACGGATCAACGATCAGTGTGTGTGTGTGTGTGTGTGTGTGTGTGCGCTACTGAGCTACAGTTACTTCAGCAAAAAAAAGAAACTGGCTGAAATTGAGCTAAACCACCCTTTTTGGAGAAACACAAGCACTAAACCATTCATAAGTAGCACAGGTATATTTGTAACAACAGCCAAAAATACATTGTATGGGTCAAAATTATCCATTTTTCTTTTATGACAAAAATCATTAGGATATTAAGTAAATATCATGTTCCATGAAGATATTTAGTAAAATTCCTACCGTAAATATATCAAAACGTAATTTTTGATTAGCAATATGCAAGGCTAAGACCTTCATCTGCACAACTTCAAAGGAGATTTTCTCAATATTTCCAGCTTACTTCTTCATTTTCAAAAAACTGTACCCTTATGACTGGTTTTGTGGTCCAGGGTCACATTTGAAGTGAAAAACAACTGATAAATAAGTAAATAATGTTCTATTTGTGTTGGTCTGTGATTATTGTATTTCATATATAAACAATAGAAGTGTTTAGAATGTCCTCATAGATTAGTTATAGCCTATTATACACGTTATACATTAACATGTGCGTGTGAATCTCACTTTTGGAAATTGAGGGTGATGTTCTTGTAGTGGTCTTGCGATGGATTCGAGGGGTCTGGTGGTGGATTCACTCCGATACAGTCTAAACCAACAACAAAAAAAAACAGACAGAGAATAAAAGCACTCTGATTGAAAACGCCTCAATTATAATCACTGATGATTCAAACGCACAGCGGCTTTGTGTTGCCAGGCAACTGTAGAACTTCAGTTTGAGTTTGTAGAACAGAAATCATCTGCTATGAACCCTAGTGAGACGACTTCTTAGGGAGCATCTGCAGGAATCACTGCTAATGCTGAACACTATTCCAGCGTATTTCTTCAGCGCTCTCAGATAGATTGGTTTGATTATAGTAATTATAGATGATTATCAGGCAGCATCGTGTGTATCCTTTGTGGAGAAGACAATCCCAGAATCCATTTAAAATGAAGTCAGTTTAATTTAACCAAGATGGTGCACAAGTCTAAAGAAATGAAAAATGTGGCATGTAATGGAAGTTGCAACCAAATTTACTCCCATATTGTGGAATATTTCATAGAGAAATGACTGTTGAACATGTTTTCCATCGTTTAGTGAATGCATTGAAAAAAATAGCACTGTAAACAACAGGAATGGAGCACTGTTAAAAATGTTTTTCTTACTTGACACTTCTGTCTTGATTTCCATTACAAATATCTAAAAAGACATTTACTTGAGAAGAAAAATGACTTACATTTTTTAGAAAACAGGCTTAATATCTAATTAAAACTGTGTTTATGCTTAAAACAATAAAAATATATATATTGGTAAGAAAAATATTATAAATAATAATAATAATAATAATAATAATAATAATAATAATAATAATAATAATAATATACCAAATTATTATTTTGAAATAAAATTAAATAATTTAAAATGATTTAAAATTAAAGATATTTTTTTCTTTATTGAAGTTTTTTTTTTTTAGAAAACAAGACTTAATATTTTACAAATAATAATAAATAAAATCATTATTATTTTAAATAATAAAAATTTAAGGAAAAAAAAGAGAGACATTTTCCACTTTAATTAAGTTCAATTTTTCATACTCCACTAACAGATGCTTTTTCTTGTTTTAAGCATAAACTCACTTCATTTTAAAACATTCTTTCAGAAAACACTTAAAATAAATGTATCTTGATATAAGAATATTTTTTTTCGATGCTGGTGCTGGAAATCAACACAAAAATACTAATCATTTTTTGCAGTGATACAGATCTGAATGCGATATAACATTTTAATTAAAGATTACAAGATTACAAAACACTAAATCAATAAAAGATAAAAGCACAGATGAAACGCATCACAACATAAACAGTAACATGCATCAGGAAAACAAGTGTGATTTCAAGCTGGCTTTAATAAATAAATCTATATTACACCCAATAACGAAATGCATCAACTAAAATAGTTCAGTATAATTAATTACACACTATTCTCTCTAATATTTGTGTGTCTTGCATATTTATGTGCTTTGTGTGATATACAAAAAAGGATTTTCTGCCCACCGGTGACGACGTGAGGGTCGATGTCAAACGTGTCGTTAACCGGGTCGATGGTGCCCTTCCTGTAGTAGCGCTGGCACAGATAGAGGGCGCTGTCGTTCAGAGCCGAACCTCGAACGTATGCGTACCTGCCGACCGACGTCTGCGGCAGAGCCAGATACTGAGAGAGAGAGAGAGAGAGAGAGAGAGAGAGAGAGAGAGAGAGAGAGAGAGAGAGAGAGAGAGAGGGGTGAACTTTTGCTAAAATGTGCAATAAAAGCAGAACTGTCTGGGATACTATATTGCATACGGCATACTGCTTGGTGCAGTATTTGTTTAAAACTGTTGGCAGTATTCATTATTTACTGTACAGTATGCAGTAAGCATTACACTAGCACTGATTTGAGAAAATAATCCTAAAATAATCAGATAAAGCAGCATAAATAATCACTTGCTTTATTGCTGCTCAGCGTTTCGACACGCAGGTCAGTGTTTCAACATTCATCTGATGTGCTAATGTTACTAACATCCTGTTTAGCCAACAGTTACTGAAACAACACTGACTGTAGCAATCAATATAACCTCTTTAGTGAGTTCAATTCATTTCATTAATGAAACTATTTATTAGGCTACACTCGCATTAGAGTTTTAATGGAGTTTAATGTTTTTGAGAAAAGCCTCCTTCTGCTCACTGAGGCTGCATTTATTTGATCAAAAATACAGTAAAACTGTGAAATGTTATCCAGATTTTATATAGCGGTTTTCTATGTGAATGTAATGTAAAATGTAGTTCATTCCTGTGATCAAAGCTGACTTTTCAGCATCAGTCTTCAGTGTCACATGATCCTTCAGAAATCATTCTAATATTCTGATTTGCTGCTCAAGAAAGATTTCTGATTATTATCAGTGTTGAAAAACAGTTGCTGCTTCATAAATCTGTGTAAACTGTGATGCATTTTATGTTTTCAGGATTCTCTGATGAATAGAAAAGTTCACAAGAACAGCATCTATCTGAAATAGAAATCTTCAGCAGCATTATAAATGTTTTATGTCACTTCTCATCGATCTAATGCATGCTTGAAGAATATTAGTATAATGTAAGTGTGCGGCTCAGTACCTGCTCGATGGCGTACTCAATGTGATCATAGACGTCTCTCTGCGTGTGGATACACAGCGGCTCGGCCGAATCATCCACATAGTCTCTGAGGAACAGATGCCTGAAGGAGTCTGTGTTCTCTTCCTTAAACGCCACCACCATCTGATTACTGAGACCGAACAGCACCAGCTGACGCACACAGAGACATTAACACACGCACAAGCTTAATACATTACAAATATACTACGTGCATTTAAAGATGTTACATGATGCTGCAACTACAAGGACATTTAACTACAGTAAAACAGTAACACAGTGTTAAACATCTCAGTAAATGGCTCTGAAAGCAATCAGGTATTAATGAGTGGCATCTGCCGTTGCTAAATGAGGAATAATGTGATGAATATCATGGTTGATGCTGGTGTGGGTGCTGTTATGAACCTGTACAGTGACTATGATGATCTTGAGCAGCTGAAGGGCCAGTTTGTAGGGTTTGCGGCCTTTGGCGTGGTATTTATCACACGGGCTCATGAAGAAGTACTTCAGCTTCCTCCTCAGGGCCTCCTCCTCTTCCTCGGCCCGCGGCTGTGACCTCGGGGTGCTCACGTCCAGGGCAGGAGGGCTGCCGTGACACCCACCGTTCAGATCGCCGGAGCCGTACCCCATCACAGGGGCCAGCAGACGCTCCGTCTCTGAGGAGACACATACAGATGGATGAGGGGGATGGATCGATGGTGAAATATCTGGGCTGGTAGCATAAAAATGGAGGTCTGAATCCCTCACATTAAAAAAGTTGCAACTTTTATTTTATTTTTGCACCGGTAACATAGCTACTATTATGTAGTTTTACTATGGTAAACTATTGTAACCATAGAGATAATAAAAAAATATTTATAGGATAAGTGCTAAATGTAGATTAATGAAATATATATATATATATATAAAGGGATTAACATGGATATTTATTGTTTAGCATGATTAAATATCTTATTAATAAGCATTTTTTTTATTATAGCTATGTGACACTGAATAGGTTTATGCTCAGTCCTGACGATATACCTGATAATGTAACCTCACACGCATTGATATCTAGAAAGATATCAAAGTTTCAGCCGTTTCCGTGAGATATAAACAAAACTGCGCAGATTAATAACGTGATATCAAACCTGTGCCTCCGCGAGCTGAAGGTCTGGAGAAAGAGCTCGCCATTGTGCGACCATCGATGAGCAAAAACAGATATTGGTGGATAAATCACGATGATATTGTGATCGATGGGTTTAGGAAATAAAAACAGACTCGGGTGAAGCGCATCGCTGCAGTCCGAGCAGGAGCAGAAAACAACACAAACGTCATCAGACGCGCTGACCACAAGCGCGCTGTCAAAATAAAAGTCCCCCAGCGGCCCTCTCGAAACATGCGTGAAGCGTTTGCAAGCACACAGCATGTATGATGCTGTATGCATATAAAAAAATGCATATAAAAATTACCATGCATCTTTATTACAAGAGAAAGGCAATATACAATCTTACATTTTATTTGGAAAACATTCATAAAGAGCTTGAGGAAAAATGCTGGTTTCACTGATTCCTCACTTTCTTTATTTTTACATTTTGATTGTTTGGTGCATTTACTGTATACAATTACACAGACGAATGTAACCATATAGTCAAGACCGAGGAAAAAAAAAAAAAATAATATTATACTATTTTAAGAGTCTATGGAAGTCTATCCCAGATTTGAAAAATAAAAATAACGTAAAAAGTCCTGAGATATTTCCCATTATTTCTGAATGACATGTAAACGTTCAAAATGTCCAGTTTTCAAATGTTTTAAAATGTTATCCCTTATGCAAACGTTATGGGAACATTCCATTTTACATTCAAACATTATGGGAACAAGGGGGAAATGTTCCTACTGGTTGAACGTCACGTTGCGTAATGAATATTAATGAGCCAGGCGTTTATACACACGCGTTTCCGCTCCGACCGACATTCTTCACGCAGAAACGCGGCGGACAACATGTGCAGCGCTGGAGTGTCTGGGTCAAATTAATTTAAGGTATTCAGGTTGTTTTCATAATATTGTTTACTGTAGAAATGTATTGTAAGATCTTGAAACAGTGCATAGATAAACGTTTGGTCGTATGCGACAGGGGCGCAGTTACCACGTGTTTACCACGTGGCCATAGCAGAGTCGCTTAAAGGCATGCAAAATGGTGTAAGAAAATGGCTGTAATGATAATATAATGCATTTATAATGAAAGCCTGGTACTTTGTAAAGAAATTTTGTACTTTTAAAAATCTCTTTGACTCCCGTTGAATGTTAATAGACATAATATCTGCATACCGGTGTGATTAGCATCAGTTTAGTCCTTTGAAACCCGAATTAGTTTTGAATGTGCACACAACTAGAGCCCTGCGTTGCTTGTCGTGCATTGTAGGGTGTAGGATGTGTGCTACAGTACAGCAGGGTCTCTGTTCTCTTCTCTCTGATCTCGTGAGAGCTGAGACACTAAAGATTCTGCTACAGATTCATTCTGGAGTGTTTCATTCGAGCTGCTTCTAGATTTCAGATTAATATAGGCGTGTGCTCACTGCAGACCATTTCATGCATTTATTTCTGTTGTCTTGCAGGACGATGCTGAGCAGATGGAAAGGCAGAAACCGGGTTGTAAGTGCTGCTCTTGTCTCCAAACACACAATCAGATGTTTTACTGTGACTTCAGCATGAGAAGAAATCATTTTGACCAAGATTTGATCACGACAGACCCTGGAGAATCTCTGAACTTCAAACACGCCAATAAATAAAGAGCAATAAAACATTTACAAAGAAAGTGTCCCGAGTCAGTTTATAATCTATTTTTGGTCTCTCATTGTTTTGTTTGATCTGATATTAATGCATCTCATTGAATAGTTTTAATGCAAGTTATTTTTGAGTGCATTTTGTTAGAATTTATCCTGAAAATGATCTGTTTCAACCATAGACTGTATAAAAACGGTTTTAACACTCACATGATCAGAAAAAACACTCTTCTAAATATAACTAAATAAAGCTTGAGTTAAACATTTAACAAATAAAGTGAATTGAATGTTTATATATGTAAAAAAAAAAAAAAAGACAGAACTAGAAGAATTTAGGAATTCAAAAGGAAGTGTGCTAAAGATTGTACCAGCTTGACCCACACTCCTAACCAGCAGGTGGCAGTAATGAACCTTAAAGTTACATGTCAATGTCAACTCCTGGAAAAGTCAGATGATAAAAACAACTTTCCTTGTGGTGTTTTATTCAAAATTATGATTTATGGATACAACTATAAGTAAACTGATGATGATGATTGTTTCTATATGGGGTGACTTAACAGACTGAGTTGTAGGTGCTCTCCAAGTATAAGGTGCTGATGAACTTGGGTTACTTCCAAGAAGGACACCTGCATCCAGTGGGAGGGATGAGATAAAGGTTATTATAAACATGGTTCAAACTTGCAGGATTCCAGTTAGAAAATATGCACGGGGAGTAAAAATGAATTGTAGAAAACCAGAGGAGGGAAATCAGTACAACTGTGATAGCATTGGCCTAGAGCTTATAAGAATAAGGTATAAAAGCTGATGCCTGGACAGATTCAGATGCAGCAGCTCTCATCTCGGCTTTACTGTTGTGTTCAGAGAGGTCTTATTTTAATTTCTGGAACTTTTGCTTTTTGAGATCCATTCACGATAATGAGAAGACCAACACTCTACACACAAAACTAAAAACAATCAGCAATTGAAGAAGAACACAGAGATTCGCTTATGACTTTCGAGAAGTTTGTTTCTGAACAGACAGCAGGTCTTTGTGATTCTCACGGTTGTTCAGTTTTGAAACCATCGTTCAGAAAGGGAATGTAAAGATTGCTAGAGCTCAAACAGTGAAAATGGCTTCACCATCTGAAGAAGACTTTTCTTGTCCTATCTGTCACAGTTTCTGTTTACAGTGTATTAGACAGTTCTGGACTGTCTGTGGGAGAAATACTCAAAAGCTCCTTCTCCAGTAGACGTCAAAGAACTTCTGCAAGCCTCTTTTGAAGCAGAGATCATCAGGATCTGAGCAGTATACACAGTGAGGAACTCAAACTCTTCTGTCTGGAGGACAAAAAGACTGTTTTTTTTTCTTTTTCTTAAGCATGCAGAGATTCACCGAAACACATCAATCACACATTCAGACACGTGATTCTTACATCCGAGGATGAAAACTATTATGAAATACATGAACATACACCAGAAATCTTTGTGGTCATATACAGATTTTCTCTTAAAATTCTAGGAGGAGCTCAATACAGCGCTGAAGACCTTACAGGAGAAACTTAAATACAAAGAAAATATAAAAAAAAATAATTTGTGAAAGCAATTTAACACATCCAGGTGATAATTAATTTCATTTTTCTTTATTGTCTGAAACGCAGAGATTTAATTTTTTAGTGGACATCTTATTTTATAGTGTACATGATTTTACATTCATACCATCCTTTTCTACCAAATTAAATAGAAGAAAATGCATTTTCAAATCATTCTATTCTGAACAAAAAAAATTTTTTTTGCATACATCATGGAAACATTTTAGTTCTAGCATTCTTAAACTCAATACATTTGCTTTATGTGCTGTTATGTTTTTAAATTGGTACATATTAATGTATCTTATAAAGCGCATTAAAATGTTACTGTCATGTAGAAGAGAACCTGATGAGATTTATGTATACTTGCATCCACAGAGACAGAACATCTACTACTACACTACTAGTACTTCAGAAAGTTAAAGTTAACTAACAAACACTCACTTCATGCTGCTCCAGAATAAGCTGTCTTTGAGATGATTGAAGTGAATGTGATTTGATTTCAGTCTCAAGCTGAGCACACAGAGCTTCAGATTAAACAGCAGTTTGAGAAGCTTCATCAGTTTCTCAGAGATGAAGAAGAACAATCACTGCACTGAGGGAGGAAGAGGAGCATACAGCACTAAAGACACACAAGCACTGACATACTGATGTTATACAACAGGTTCACAAAGAAGTTAGTTAATTTATTAACCTTAAATATTATTAATTTATTAAACATACTGTAAAAAGTATTGATTAAGTATTTATAAGATTTTTTTTCATATTATTGGATAATTTCAATAATATGAAAATATCAAGTCACTTTATTTCAGTCACAATATATCCAGATATTTTCAGGAATCCCACACTCATGGAAAACCTGGAAATATCAGAGAATTTTAAAACTGTGATATGCAAGTCTGGAAAAGTAATGGAAATCAATAAAAACTTAAAGGCAATGAATGTATTTATATATATTGTAGTCATTACACTCTTTTCTATAATATAATACACAAATATGTGACTGTGGTTTCAGTCATGAAAAAGTGAAATCCCAGTAAGTTATTTTATCCCCGAATGATATATTCCCAAATTAAACTAAACAAAATTATAAACTGAATGCACACTTTAAATGTATGCTTAATTAAAATCAGCAGCATGACTCTGTGAGCAGTGGAGTCTTCAGTGAGACTTTACTGACATCTAGAGGTGAAAATGTACAGCTGACTCAAAAATGAACACTGATAGCCATTGAGAGAGCACCTCTGGATGGTCAGTGCAGGTCCAGTGTTTCTGATGCACACATACAAAATGAATGAAGCCACACTGGTCTCAGAGCATCTGAAGGTCTTCTGGGAAATACAGTCTCTTGGATTCACCATGCAGCTGACAGACAATCCTAAGAAATGATGACTGAATGGCTTTCCATTGCTGATTGACTAGTGCTGCTCATAACCTGAATCCAGATTGGCCCACCCTGCTGAAAAAAACAAACAAAACACAAAACAATAGAAACCATCACAGAGATTCTAATGGTTTCCACTACAAATACCATTACAAACAATCAACTTTTAACCATTAAAACAAAAACCCTTTGTAGTGTGTAATTTAGTGGTTTTAACAAGCCACCAACAGAAGGTGACCAATTACCCAACGAAAACAGAACATTCCCCTTAATGTTCCCGTATGGTTCCCAGTTGGTAATTTTTTTGTGAACCAAATAACAACATTTTGGGAACGTTCCCTGTACCTTCTTTTTTAATAACCTAAAAAGAACCTTCCCAGAATGTTCCCTGCAGATTATTTTTAGGCTTTATTTTTAAAACTTAGAGAGAATGTTTCCAGAATGTTCCCTGAAGGCTATTTTTAAGTGTTCATTTTATAAATCAGGAGATTAACTTGGCCATTGAAGAATATTCCACTTTTTACCTTCAAAAACTCTTGGGTTGCTTTTGCTGTATGTTTTGTGTCATCGTCCATTTGTGCTATGAAGCGCCGCCCAATCAACTTTGCTTTATTTGACTGAATGGGCAGAGAGTATATCTCTATACACTTCAGTCACATCATCAATAAACAGCAGTAACCCAGTGCCACTGGGAGCCATGCACGCTCATGCATCACACTGCTCCTCCATGTTTCACAGATGATGTTGTGTGCTTTGGATCATGAGCCTTCCCCATACTTTATTCTTCCTGTCATTCTGGTACAGGTTGATCTTAATTTCAGCCGTCCAAAGAAAGCTTTTCCAGAAGTGGTCTGGCTTTTTTATATGTTTTTTTTGGCAAAGTCTAACCTGGCCTTGTTTGCACCTTGTGTTGAACCCTCTGTATTTGCTCTGGTGAAGTCTTCTCTTGATTGTAGACTTTGACAGTGACCCGTCTACCTCCTGGAGAGTGTTCTTCTCTTGGCTGGATGTTGTGAAAGGGTTTTTCTTTACCATGGAGAGGATCCTCCGATCATCCCCACTGTTGTCCTCTGTGGACCTCCAGGCCTTTTGATGTTGCTGAACTCACTAGTGCATACTTTTTTTTCTCAGAATGTACCAATAAAATGTTGATTTGGCCACTCCTAATGTCCCTGCTGTCTCTCTAATAGATTTGTTTTGATTTTGAAGCCTAACAATTGTCTGTTTCACTTGTATGGAGAGCTCTTTTGACTGCATGATGTGGTTCACAACAGCAGCTTCTAAATGCGACTGGCACACTTAAAATCAACTCCAGACCTTTTACCTGCTCAACTGATGAAGAAATAACAAAGGAATAGAACACATCTGTCCATGAGCAGCTTTTGAGTCAATTGTCCAATTACTAATGATCCCTTGAAAAAAGGAGGGGGTGGGGGGGGGTGTCTGGACATATTAAAGAGCTGTATTTCCTTCACCTTTCCCCCAATTTTGATGAGAATACCCTCAAATTAAAGCTTTAAGCCCATATTCATTATATAACTGTAACTTGAATATGTTTTGGTCAGCAGCCAAAATAATACAAACTGTGCCTGTGTCCAAATATAAATGAACCTAGCTTTATATATAGTATATAGTTATATCTGTAAATCTAACTCTCTAAAGCTTATTCACACCACCAGTGACACAGCATTCTTTAGACAATTCAGTCACAAATTATATATATAGTCTTCTTGTTGTTAGCAATAAGATTAAGATAGAAGTCACTATAATTTGACTAGTTTTCTCATTGTAAGAAGTAACATTCTGCTGTTGGAGAACTTTTTTTATATAAACTACAGCAGAATTTTAAGTGCATTAAATCATTAACCAGATAAACAACGCCTGTTCTGTTGCCAACAGTCACTGTACCAGAAGTAAACAGTTCTCTATTGAAATGAATAGGATCTTATCTCTTTGTCACCGCATGTTACTGATTACACAGAACTGAAGTAGCAGAACTGACTCTGTCCATCCATTCATATTCTATTCAAATCATGCAGCAAAGGGTCAAAGAGCATAAGATACAAACAGACAAGATAATAAAAATGCAGAAAGTCCACCCTCTTACAACACTTACCAGGAAGAGACTGTTTCATTATTTCTCTATCTGTTATGCTGCCTCCTTTCTGTATCTCTGGGGGGAAAATAAAAAAGGAAACAGTGAGTGGAGAATAGAACTTTCAAATGGTTAGTTTCTGAATAGACAGCAGATTTTGTGGTTTTCATGCATGGTTATGTTTTGAGAAGAGGTTTAAACAAGTGGATCTCTTGACAACAGTGAAAATGGCTTCACTAAATGTATCCGCAGAAGAACTTTCTTGTGCCGTGTGCTATGAAATCTTCAAGGATCCTGTTATTTTATCATGTAGTCACAGTGTCTGTAAAGAGTGTCTACTACAGTTCTGGAGAATCAAAGAAACTCAGGAGTGTCCTCTCTGCAGGAAAAGAAGTTCAAGAGATGATCCTCCATATAATCTTGCTTTGAAAAACCTTTGTGAGCCGTTATGGAGGCAGAGAAATGAGAGGTGTTCATCAGGATCTGAGGAGATCTGCAGTTTACACGGAGAGAAACTAAAACTCTTCTGTCTGGAGGACAAACAGCCGGTGTGTTTAGTGTGCAGAGATTCACAGAAATACATCAATCACACATTCAGACCCATTAATGAAGTAGTTTCTTCTTACAAGGTAGGACAGTATAATGATTTTGAAGGCTTTTGTGTTTGTTTGTTTGTGTTTTTTTTTTTTTTTTTTTTAGTGTTGTTTTATTTTTTTTGGATTTTGTTCTGTTTTATATACAACATAAAAAAAAAAAAAAAAAAAAAAATATATATATATATATATATATATATATATATATATATATATATATATATATTTCAACACTGAATAACAAATATCAATCAAATTACAAGATCCAAAAATGGCTTTCCTTATCACTATTAGGCAGGAGATTAATTTTTTTTATAGCTTCATAACATGACGTGTCTGGACAAAGGTTCATTAACAAACTTCAGCATTTATTTCACACATAAAAACACTAAAATATACAATAAACAATATAAAAACAAATAAATAATCAATCTTGTGTAACGCATTACCTCTCAGTTACAATTATGCTCGTTTTCCTTTGCTTTTTCACAAGCTTGTCCTTAATACATGAACACAAGTAGACTAGCACTGTAAGGAAATGGTTTAATTTTCCTCGTCAGATCAAAATTCAAATTTCAAAATCATTAAAATCTGGTTTAATGGCTAGTTGAGACAAACAAGGTTAGACATTTTTGTCTACATAAATATAATAATAAAACGTTCATATGAATATTAATTCAAAATACAAATCAATACTTTTAATTAAATATAGCTTTAAAATGTAAACATACTAAATAAAAACAAAATAATAGAAATTAATGTTGAATTGTCTGAAAATCACTTCCAAATTTCCCAGTAACTGATGTTTTAGAGATTTTCGCTTTGTCAAATTGTAGGAGGAGCTCAATACAGCACTGAAGACCTTACAAGAGAAACTGACACATGGAGAGAAGATGAAAAAAGAGTGTGTGAAAACAGTTCAACACATCAAGGTGAGGAAACAGGATCAAGACTCAAATACCCAGCAATCTCAACACAGTTTATCATCATAGATATTGGACACACTTAGGCTTATGACTATAAGGATGGGGATCAAGAACCAAGAAAATCTAAATCATAAATTACTTCATGCTTTGTAAAGACATTCGTAGTGTGTTGACTGAGATGATTAAAGTGAGTGTGGTTTGATTTCAGTCTCAAGCTAAGCACACAGAGCGTCAGATTAAACAGCAGTTTGAGAAGCTTCATCAGTTTCTCAGAGATGAAGAAGAAGCTACAATCACTGCACTGAGGGAGGAAGAGGAGCAGAAGAAGCAGATGGTGAAGGAGAAGCTGGAGGAGATGAACAGACACATCTCAGCTCTTTCACAGACAATCAAAGACACGGAGGAGATGATGAGAGACAATGACGTCTGCTTTCTAAAGGTCTGACTTCAGATCACTGATTGATTGATTGATTGATTGATTGATTGAGTTGTTGATAAATGGTGTGTTTGTTCTGCAGGAGTTTACAGTCTCAATGGAAAGGTGAGTGATCTTCTGGTGTCTCTGGTCTCTCTGCTTCTGATCCAAAGCCACTGCAGTTCTGATCCTGAATGTTCTTCCAGAGTCCAGATCTCATCACAGCCGGATCCACAGACACCTTCTGGAGCTTTGATTCATGTGCCACGTTACTTGGGCAACCTGCCCTTCAGAGTCTGGAAGAAGATGCAGGACATCATCCAAAACAGTGAGTCTGGAGAAGATCTGTGCTCTTACACATACACTGAAAATGTCATAAAAGCAACTGTTGATTGTGTCTCATCAGCTCCTGTGATTCTGGATCCAAACACTGCAAATCCCGATCTCATCGTGTCTGATGATCTGACCTGCGTAAGACACAGCTGGAAGAAACAACCTCTTCCTCATAATCCAGAGAGATTTGACTATTATTCCTGTGTTCTGGGTTCAGAGGGTTTTAACTCAGGAACACACTGCTGGGATGTGGAGATTAAAAAGAGCCGATGCTGGAATCTTGGAGTAACTACAGCATCAAACCAAAGGAAGGGACGTGATTTCTTTAGCGCTGATGTCTGGAGTGTGTGGTATGGATTATATGAACCATCTGGTTTTCCTGTGGAACAGGATCTTGAGCGTGTGAGAGTTGATCTGGACTATGACAGAGGAACAGTGTCATTCTCTGATCCTGTAACTAATACACATCTTCACACATTCACAACCACCTTCACTGACACTGTCTTTCCATTCTTCCGTTGTTATAGGTTTTCCCCTCTGAGGATCTTACCATTATAATCAATAGCTGAAGTTAATATCAAGTCACTTAATTTCATACACAATCTGCTCAGATATTTTCAGAGCTACTACAGTCAAGGAAAACCTGGAAATATCAAGTCATTTTTAAGCTGTGATAGCTGGGCCTGAAAAACACATGAAATTCAAAAAAAAAAAAAAAAGTGAAAAATCATGCATTTCTTTAATATTTAATATATCCATGTTGTTCCAGACATGCATGACTTGCTTTCTTCTGTGGAAAACAAAACTAGAAAGACATGGTGTGATGTAATGCACGGAACCAAACATGCTGACTGATGCAGGTTATTGCTGGCGTTTAGTGTCAGGTCAGGTAGAGAGAATAACAGATGCATTTGTAGCCATTCAGTGCGGGTCCAGTCGCAATGTTCAGTGTTTCTGACGCAGCAGTCATAAGTGAAAGTGAAAAAAGTGAAAGTAACGTGACATACAGCCAAGTATGGTGACCCATACTCAGAATTCGTGCTCTGCATTTAACCCATCCGAAGTGCACACACACAGCAGTGAACACACACACCATGAACACACACCCGGAGCAGTGGGCAGCCATTTATGCTGCGGTGCCCGGGGAGCAGTTGGTGGGTTCGAGTCTCACACCTCAGTCATGGTATTGCCGGTGTGGTGGTTATACAAAAAAAAAAAAAAAAAAAATGGATTAAAATAAAAAGGGATAAATCCTATTAAATCTAATATATTCCTTGAATATTTGTTAAATTGTGTAAATGATATATATTGTCTTTGACGATTGATTTTGAATGTCTTGGTACATGATCGGTTGATTAGTTGATTAGTTTTGCCTTGTTAGTGAGTGTTCGCCTATGGGGGGGAGGGGCGCGCTGCTCAGTTAATACACAGCTTCAGAAGAAGACGCAGCAGCTCTGTCTCTTGTGTTTTTTCTTAACTGTTTATTTCCCCTCATCAGGTATGAAGTGTACATAAATGCATGTAAGTTATTGTCAACATGTTAACAGTAGTATGCAATGTGAATGTGATTGTTTACGGTGTTGTAAGAGTTGTTTCCGAGTGTTTGAGAATTGTCATTTCGGCTAGTTATGCTAATCGGAGACCATGGGGTTGTAACGATATGTTTGATAATGGAGTAATTAAGTAAATTAACTGTCAATTAGTGTGACAAGAAATGTCACAAAAAATGTAACATTATATATGTCTCTAACTGTTTTATTTTTTAAGATACTTTGTTTCATTACCATATATAAAATGTATGAAACCGTAATTGTGTGAAAGCTGTATGTATATTTTTTTCCCTTTCATATATAATGTAACGTGGATTACTTAATGCTATATTATTGTTAATTTTCACTGATTGCTATTTGTGATATGACAATGGTTATAAAAAGGAGATACTTCAATTTTTGCACTTGCTGTTCAAGTTAATACACAGCTTCAGAAGAAGACGCAGCAGCTCTGTCTCTTGTGGTTTTTTCTTAACTGTTTATTTCACCTCATCAGGCGGTGAGGGTGCTACATTTTGGAGGCCCCAGGGAGGATGAATGCAGTGCGAGTGTGCAGTTCCAGTGATGACAGCCCGCTTCCAGTGCCATTCAGCCTACTACTCAGCCCAGGTGACCAGTGGAGTGAAGACGTTCAGTGTCCATGTCAAGCTAGGAAGGAAAGTGCAAACAATCTGAGGTTGATCTTTGATACCAGGAGCGCTGCAGATTTCCAACCAGCTAAGGATATTTCTTCTATCACTTTGCACACATCTAAAGACTGAATAACCCATGGATCACCTAGAAGACTTGAAGCTTGAGGTGATAGGAGCATATGCCCTCTCAAAGGACCTCTCAAAGGACCATCTTCTTGAATTATGTGAGTTTCTAAGAATTGAGTGTGAAAATGCCATTAACCAAAGCCGTTCATTTCTTATTTCTGTGATTGTGAGACACATTGAGAGAGAGTCATTAGTGGAGCTAGAAGATGCTGGTATGCCAGAGCTTTTGTGTCTAAAAGATAAAATCAGTGAAATTCAGAGGGTTAATGAAAACAGTGATCCAGAAAAACACACAACACAGACCTCTAAGAGAGTGACTTTAGAACCAGTAGCAGAAACTACAGAGCAGGAAAAACTGCAAAAAGAAATTGACACACTACAATTAGCTCTGCAAAAGCTAATCGAGCAAAAACAAGGAGCAGCAAATCACACATACCAAAACACTGGTACCCAACAGAACATAAACATACCACAAAGCCCTTATGCACTACAAAGCACAAACATACAGCAAGACACAAGCACATACCTGCATCCAGTGCCATCTCGACCAGTCATACTTCCTTGGAATAGAGAGCTCAAAATATCAGGACAAATCGGTGAGCCTCGACAAAAAGTCAAACTCACCTTTTCAAGTTTGGCTCATCAAATTGAGCATGGACTGAGCAGGGGGGTTTCAGAACTTGTAATAGTGGATGCAGTAATCAGAGCAATAGCACCAGGCATGCAGCTGCGTAGCTATCTTGAAGGAAAACCGAATCTAACCCTACCCATTCTAAGACGTATCCTGCAAGCACATTATATAAAGGTGTGACTGAATTGTACAAACAGCTTACCTCAGGAGTACAGAGTAGTAAGGAGACTCCACAATGTTTTCTTGTTCGGAGTCTTGACTTGAGGCAAAAGATCCTGTTTGCTTCCCAGGAGGCAGAATCTAGTTTAAAATATGACCCGAACCTTGTTCAGAGCATGTTTCTCCACACTGTCCTTACTGGTTTACAAAATGATAGCATCAGAAGTGACCTGCAACCTTACCTGACGAGAACTGATGTGAGTGATGAACTTCTTTTGGACAAGGTCAATGTTGCTTGTGCAAACGAAACAGAGCATCAAAACAAGAAGAAGCTTCTATCCCAACAGCATCCCACCAAAGTGAATCCTGTGCAAGTTAATGAAGTTGCTGTTGAAAAGAAAGGAAACACACAGTGTCACAAAAACGCAGAGAAACTTGAACCTGACATTTTGAGTGAGTTAAAAGAAATGCGGTCAGACATGGCATTGTTGAAGGATCTCAGTGTGGAGGTGTCTCAAATTAAAGAGTCCATACGACAGCCTCAGATCATGTCCATGCAGTGTCCCACCCATGTTAGGGATCAAACCAGCATGCAACCACATCAGTCTCTGTACCCACCTCTACGTTATCTGCAGCCCTACGACAGAAGAAGGGTAACATTCCAACGGCAACAGTGGCTCCCTGCACAATGCTACCACCCTCCTCCAGTCCATTTGTGGAAATGTTTGGCATGTCAGCAAAGTGGATTGGATGTGTACTGTACTCATTGTTTTAGATGTGGCAGTAGCGACCATTTTCTGACAGGTTGCAGAGAACGAGGGACAGGGAGTGACCAGCTGTACATTGAAGTCCCCACAAAGCTGTGCACACTGTGGTGTCATGAATCCTGGCCTCATCTTGTGGCAATGTGCTGCCTGTAAGCAAACACTGTATTGCTCCAAAGCTTGTCAAGCTAATCACTGGACAGAACATAAGAAACAATGCAAACAATTTTGCAATGTTAATATAAATTCTGCCATGCTTGAAAGGAAACCAAAAGCAAAAAGGTCTATTTGTACTGCTTTCGTAGGGAAGCAGTGTCTTGTACCATGTTACATTCAATGCCAGCTTGTTGATGCATTATGGGATACATCCTCAAGTGTGTATAGAGGATGAGGTGTGGAAAAATGAGAATTTACCAAATGTGAGACTGAGGGCTGTGACAGAGGTCATTGACACACCTGAAGGCCTCCGTCTCGTGGCGGTCAACGGACAGGATATACCTTACATGGGGTGGATAGAAGTGACTTTTGGTTTGACATTAAATGAAAAGAAAGCGAAAGAACTCATCATACCTGTGTTGGTGATGAAGGTCAGGCAGCTTTGTCATCCTATTATCGGATACAACGTGTTTGAGCTAATGCTAAATGACAATGAATTATTTCGGCCAGCCACCAATAAATTTCTGAGAACAGTTCCCCCTAGTGTGGAAAGAGAGAAGGAGCATGCTTTTGTTGATCGAATTCATGCAGAAATCC
This sequence comes from allo-octoploid hybrid of Carassius auratus x Cyprinus carpio, assembly GCA_024542945.1. Lineage (NCBI taxonomy): Eukaryota > Metazoa > Chordata > Actinopteri > Cypriniformes > allo-octoploid hybrid of Carassius auratus x Cyprinus carpio. The sequence goes on from CM044998.1 coordinate 4,728,540, forward strand.
CATGCGAATATCTTGTCAAAACGAGAAAGGAAAATGTTCAGGTGCCAAAACACACATCGGTACAAATTGAATGCAGAGTGCAGTCTCACCGACCAAAGGAAGACATATTGCTTATCTTTGAGCCTGACGTTAACCCACAATGGACCGAGGGGTTAGAATTCTGCGAGACAATAGTGACCCTGCAGAAGCATACTTCTCCACACATAATCATCAGTGTACAAAGTCCCACAGATCATGACCTAATGTTACTGGGCAAGACGTTCATAGGGACAGTACAACCAGTACAGTCTGTGTATCCAACAGCTGCTTTTGAGAATCATGGCTTACCTTCTCTGAGGATCAGTCAAATAAAAACTGAAGCCAGCCATGCCTCTGACACCACATGGTTTCCGCCCGTCAACTTGAGCCATCTCGGTGAGCCTGAAAAACAAGTTGTTCAACAAATGTTAAAAGAGGAAGCAGCTTCATTTTCCAAATCTGAGACTGACATAGGTTGCCTTGAGAGGCTGCAACTAGCCATCTCACTGAAAGACACTACTCCTGTTGCACGTACATATCAGTCAGTACATAAACCCCTCTACCAAAAAAATGAAAGACTATCTACATGATCTCATTGCACAAGGATGGATACAAAAATCAAACTCACCATACGCTTCACTGTAGTATGTGTCCAGAAAAAGGATGGCACCTTACGCCTGTGTATTGATTATAGAGAATTGAACCGGAAAACAAATCCTGATAGACAGCCCATCCCCCGTGTACAAGACATAATGGACAGTCTGGGAGGGAACTCTTGGTTTTCACTTCTGGACCAAGGAAAAACATATCATCAAGGCTTCATAGTCAAGGAAAGTAGACCATTAACAGCCTTTGTAACACCGTGGGGCTTGTATGAGTGGCTCCGGGTACCTTTCGGTCTGATGAATGCTCCTTCAGATTTTAAGCGCTGCATGGAGGAATGCCTGGATGAGCTAAGGGATAATATATGCGTTCCTTATCTGGATGACACCTTAGTCTTCAGCAAAACCTTTGAAAACCATGTAGAGGATTTGAGAAAAGTCTTGCAAAGATTAAGGCAGTATGGGATAAAGTTAAAGCCTAGTAAATGTGAGATGTTTAAGTGTGAAGTGCGGTACCTTGGGAGGATTGTGTCTAAGGAAGGAAGTAAAATGGATCCGGCCAACACAGCTGCCGTGACAAATCTGAAAGAGAAAAGACCTGGTACAGTTGGGCAACTGAGAGCAGTCATGGGCCTGCTAAGCTACTATCAGTAGTATATAAAAGATTTCTCAAGGATCGCGGGACCTTTGTATGACCTGCTGAAACAAACTGAGACTAACAAAGAGGAGTGTAGAGAGACAAGGAATCAAAAGTGGAAAGGTAAGAATGGGGGATTGCCCTCTCAAACGCCAATTGTGTGAACAGACAAGCACCAAGAGATACTGGAGAGACTGATAGACTGTCTGGTTGAGCCTCCAGTTCTCGCATTTTCCGACTTCTCACAGCCATTCGTACTTCATACTGACGCATCAAATCAGGGACTTGGAGCTGTTTTGTATCAAAAACAAGAGGGAAAGCTTAGAGTCATTACTTACAGGTCTCGAACTTTGACAGCTACAGAAAAGAAGTACCACCTCCACTCAGACAAGCTGGAGTTCCTGGCCCTGAAGTGGGCTGTCACCAAAAAATTCAAGGATTATTTGTACTATGCACCCACATTTACTGTGTATAGTGATAATAATCCGCTAACCTATGTCTTGACCAGTGCAAAGCTAAATGCGGCGGGATATAGATGGGTGGCAGAACTTTTTGTGAAACCGGATTTTCATTTTAGCATCAAATACAGGCCAGGCAAAGAAAATGTGGACACAGACACCCTATCTAAAATGCCCCTGGATGTTGAGACAATAATGAAAGAATGCACAGAAGAATTACCATCTGACTGTGTCGAAGCAACCATCCAGTCGGTAGAGGCACCATATGCCAACCTCTCCTGGATTGCAATGATTTCTCCTGATGACACCCTGACATCTGAGCATGTATGTGAGCCATTGTCTGTGGATGAGATCAGACAAGCACAGTGCAATGATGACCACATTGGACCCATTTTACAGTTTAAGATGTCTGACAGGAAGCCAACGAGACATATGTTTAAAACTTTGAGTGAACAAAGTAAATGCTTACTGCGTAGTTGGGACAAACTTATCCTGGGAGACAATGGTATCCTCCATAGAAAAATGAACACCCAGACACAGCTAGTCTTACCTGCGAAGTACAAGCAACATGTGTTGAAAGAATTACATGACAACATGGGACATCAAGGCCTAGATCGGACAATGTCCTTGATCAGAGAAAGGTTCTATTGGCCAAAAATGCACTATGATGTTGATCATTATGTGACCAAAAGTTGTGCTTGCCTGAAACAAAAGAAACCATGTAAGGAGACCAGAGCACCTCTCCAAAATATTGTCACTACTCACCCATTCGAACTGGTTTCAATTGATTTCTTACATTTGGATAAGTGTAAGGGGGGGTATGAATATATATTGATCATAGTTGATCACGAGATTCGTGCAAGCATATGCCACCACTTCTAAGTCTGCCAAAACAGTTGTTGATCGGTTATTTAATGGCTATGCTCTTTAATTTGGGTTTCCTCAAAGGATCCATCATGATCAGGGAGCAGAGTTTGAAAACCAGCTGGTTGCACAGTTGAAGAAGAGCTGTGGTGTTGTGGGATCGAGGACCACCCTGTATCACCCCTAAGGAAATAGTCAGGTTGAACGTTTCAATCGAACGTTACTCCAGATGTTGAAGACCTTGACCGAAAAGCAGAAAACCAACTAGAAAGAGTCACTAAGCAAACTTATCTTTGCGTACAACAGCACACGATGTGAAGTAACAGGATTTTCACAATTTTACTTACTGTTTGGAAGGTCCCCAAGGTTACCTGTGGATTTGCTGTTTGGCTTGACCTCAGGGACAGGAACTATGGACTACAAGGAGTATGTAAGGAGATGGAAGCGAGAAATGCAAGAAGCTTTTGAAATTACCAGACCGACTGCGAAGAAGTCAGCAGAAAGAAATAAGAAGAATTATGATGGGAAGGTAAGGAGTTCCATATTGTTTCCTGGAGATTGTGTCCTAGTGCGAAACTTGACACCAAGAGGTGGGACTGGGAAACTTCGCAGTCACTGGGAAGATGTGGTACACACAGTAGTGCGTCAAGTGGGAGAAGAAGGTCCGATTTATGAAGTGAAACCGGAACAAGGAAAGGGAAGATCCCGTGTTCTTCACCGTAATCTCTTATTGCCTTGTGATTACCTACCATTGGAGGTTGAACTCAGGAAGGCGTCAAAGACAAAGAAAACAGTGAACGAACCAAGGCTAGAAGACCAAGAAGAGCCTAGTCCAGAAGAAGGGGAGAATGAAGACGATGATTACTACTACTTACCTGGGGTCAAATAACAGCAACCTGTGGAAGAAAACAGCGGGTTAGATAACATATACTTACCTGATGTCCAGCCCAGCGAACCTGAAGAGGAAAGAAGAGAAGTTTATCAAGAGATGACGAATGAATATGAAACAACAGTCCAAATGGAAAATGAAGGCTTATCTCAACAGGAAGTAGATGCAATGAATGCGGAACAACCTGAAGTAGAACCTGATGATATGGCAGATGCTCATGTAACTCCAAATGAAAGGAACAGAGAGGGAGAACAGGGGTACAGATGGCCTAGGAGAGAAAGGAGACCACCAAAGACGTTTACCTATGACTACCTTGGCACTCCGGCATGCGATAGAGTAGAGCATTTAAACCCAGGAACATTTCAGCCTATTCAATATGGGATGCAGAACTTGACCCAATGGACTCCCCCAGTACCACCATATCAGCCTGTATATTTATACACATATAAAGATTTATATGCATACTGAAGAGAATGGATTAAAAGGTGAAAAGGAAGTGTCCATAAGGAAGACATGAGACTATGCATTTCCCAAAATAGATCTTTATTGATGAACTGTAGATACAATAACACACAGTACATACACAATGTAGAACATTTAGATAACAAAAAAAAAAAAAAAAGAAGGAGGGTGTAATGTCGGGACGACATTTATTTTTGAAGGGGAGAGTGTGGTTGTTATATAAAAAAAGAAAATAAATAAAATAAAAAAAAATGGATTAAAGTAAAAAGGGATAAATCCTATTTAATGTAATATATTCCTTGAATATTTGTTAAATTGTGTAAATGATATATATTGTCTTTGACGATTGATTTTGAATGTCTTGGTACATGATCGGTTGATTAGTTTTGCCTTGTTAGTGAGTGTTCGCCTATGGGGGGGAGGGGCGTGCTGCTCACCTAATACACAGCTTCAGAAGAAGACGCAGGAGCTCTGTCTCTTGTGTTTTTTCTTAACTGTTTATTTCCCCTCATCAGGTCTGAAGTGTACATAAATGCATTTAAGTTATTGTCAACCTGCCAACAATGTGAATGTGATGTGTTTCCGAGTGTTCGAGAATTGTCATTTCGGCTAGTTATGCTAATCGGAGACCATGGGGTTGTAACGATATGTTTGATAATGGAGTAATTAAGTATATTAACTGTCAATTAGTGTGACAAGAAATGTCACAAAAATTTGAACATTATATATGTCTCTAACTGTTTTTTTTTTAAGATGGTTTGTTTCATTACCATATATAAAATGTGTGAAACCGTAATTGTGTGAAAGCTGTATGTATTTTATATATTTTTTCCCTTTCATATATAATGTAACGTGGATTACTTAATGCTATATTATTGTTAATTTTCACTGATTGCTATTTGTGATATGACAATGGTTATAAAAAGGAGATATTTTATTTTTGCTGTTCAATTTCATACACAGCTTTAGAAGAAGGCACAGCAGCTCTGTCTCTTGTGGTTTTTTTCTTAACTGTTTATGTCCCCTCATCAGGCGGTGAGGGTGCTACACCGGCACAAGACTCAAACCCACAACCTTAGGGTTAGAAATCAAACTCTCTAACCATTAGGCCACGACTTCCCCAAGTCATGCACATAAGAACAAATGAATGAAGACATGCTGATCTCAGAGAGTGTGTCGCAAAATCATCTTCAGTGCAGGGACATTGGGGTGCGACACTAAAGCATGGTCACAGTGTTTGCTGCTTATTTGGTAACATTTTACAATGTGAAAGAATTGTTACTGTAAATTTAATAGCATTTATACAATCCTTAATACTTCCTTTTTTAATAGGAAGACATGTGTCAGACTGAATGAGAAAGCTTGAAAAAATATCCTGAATCCTGGAAGACCTAAAAAAGGTAGCTTAAAGTAGCTTGTGTTAAACGGATGTTAAAAAGAGTTTAGAAGTGACCTAGTGTAACGCAGAACACACTCTGAGTTAACTCATCTCTTCTGATGTATGTGTTTGTGTGGTTTGTGCTTCATTCGGTTTAAATAAGGGTGTTTCACACTTAAAAGGGTTAAAGGATTAGTTCACTTCCAAAATGAAAATTTTCCGATAATTTACTCACACCCATTTCAACCAAGATGTTAATGTCTTTCTTTCTTCAGAAATAAGGTTTTTGAGGAAAATATCCCAGGATTTTTCTCCATATAGTGGACTTCAATGGGGATCAACAAGTTGAAGGTCCAAATTGCAGTTTCAATGTAGCTTCAAAGGGGCTCTACACGATCCCAGCCGAGGAATAAGGGTCTTATCTAGCGAATGTTTGCTTTGATCTGCACGTAAACAATGCATGTGTGTGGTGCTGTTGAGGCAGAACATGCATGCAGAAAGCATGTGCATGCATCGTAGTACTCTCTAAAATGGTGCTAGGGTGACACGGAGAAGAAGAATGGTTGGATAAATCAATGTGACATATCGAATCAAAGTACTGTGAGAGCGATTTGAGAGCAGTCGGCTGAGTCATAGAAATATAAAATACATAGATGCCCCATTTGGCCACTGGATTGTATGTCAATGGCCCCACCATACTGGCCTGGGCAACTTGCTGTAACTCTCATTAATGGACTGAAAAAAGATGCCTTCACCGTTCACTAACATTATAAAGCTTGGAAGAGCCAGGATATTTTTTTTAGATATAGGTCAGATTATGTTTGTATGAAAGACACCTATAGGGTAGTTTGAGGGTGAGTAAATCATGGAATAATGTTCATTTTGTGGGTGAACTATCCCTTTAAGGATTGCCTTATAATTATTAAGCATTTTTTAAGACCAGACCTTTTCTATCTGTTTCCATCTATTTTAATAGAAATAAATGCATTTAGTAATTTGTATAAACATGGTGTACTGACAGAAAATCTGTGAAATGCTTATATATAATTAAATGCTTAACTTTTTACACCCCAATAAAGTAATTTTTTCAAGTTGCCAGACACAAATATATATAATGCTGTCCATTTAAAATGAAGAAAACTTGTGCCTTTTTTACTATAATATAAAATTTCTATAAGGACATTTATTCTTGTGTTATGAATAATAAAAAAACACACACACTTTTGTGTTATTTATGGCCTGATCTTGTTGTGATGCCTGCTTGCTTTACCCGGGCATCTTTAGAATCACTCAGACTTAGCGCGACTGCATTTTGCCACCTTGAACTCCTCCACAACAGATGACAGAGGGAGCTGCAGTGGTCCTGATCAAATGTAGAGGCCCACTGAAAAGAAGCTTGGTAAAATCGCCAACCACATCTACAGGTGCTTGTTAATTTTTCTCTCAATGCCATCCACAACTGTTAGAGAGAACTCATAGACTGTGAGGAGCCAAATAAGCCTGGGCAGAAGGGCATGCTGATACAGCCAGGATTAAAAATTTCCAGGGAGTCCGGACCTATTGATCTTCTTCAACCACTCTTCTGTTTGGCACCTTCTGTCACCATCTTTCAGTGATGCATTGAACCACTTCCCCAAGCACTTTATAGGGCTGTCCTCAATGGATGGAATGACCTCACCTTAAACTTGCAGGCCAAACTTACTTGTGACTCTGCCCTTCCTGATGACCAGCCTTCTGGACTTCCTGGCCTTAAATGACAACCTTGCCCAAGTGACTAAATTTTCCAACTTTTCCAGTACCCAACTTTATCTCGCTTGAATATGTATCACAGTTGTTATTGTTAGATCATCTATAAAACCCCAGGGCACTGGCTGAATAATGCCTGACTCCAGGACGGGGCCACAGGTTATGCCTTCTGCTGCTATTATTAGAAGGTTTATGCCCATGATAAAGAGGGTAGGGGAGATGGTACATACCGTTGGGATTCCCTTCTGGAGTTCCTGCCAGTTGGTTGTCCACTGGGCTGATGCAAACCTCAGTTTAATCCCCCTAGATAGCTGATGATCAGTTCTTGAATAACAGCTGGGATGTAGTAATGGTCGAGTCCAAGCTGGATGAGGTAATGAGGAATAGATCCATAAGTATTTGTTAGATCCAACCAGACCACTGTTAAATTGCCTTTCTTCTATTTAGCCTCTTAAATCAACTGGCTGATGAGACAGATTCTGTCTCCAATTACTCCAATTTAAATGACCAGTCTCACTACTAAGAACTTGAAATTCATTGTCATAAGGAATTGTGAAAACTCACACTTGCCAAGCATAGATATTTTTTTCTTGGTTAATAATTGTGGAGACATCCCTAACTATTATTTATTAAATTATCATTATTATTATTATTATTATTATTATTATTATTATTATTTGCTGTGCAGTGAGTCTGAAGGCCTTGATTAGTTCAAGTTTGTTTAATCAAGGTTAAACTGTGCAGGACAGTGGCCCTTCAGGAGCAGGTTTGGGCACCCCCGCCCTATAGGTAAAATGTTTCTAGAATCAGGGGGCACTGAAAAAGTAAAATTTGTCAATGTACAGAAGAAGAGAGAATTAGGTAAGTGCAACAGGGTTCTTTATTAAACAGTTTCTCAGTAGGAGTGAAGTGATGCAAGGCAGCAGGTAAGTATCTCATAATCTGAGTGGGTAACTTGGCTGGTAACAAAATTTAAACAATGTCCTTTTCCTTCCTAGGAGTGGCACATGGCAAAAACAGGAAGAAGGCTGGCAAAGACAGCAAACTTGCAAGGAGTCCGGAGACTAGCAAGGCATCCAGGTAAGTGATCTTGAAGTGAGATCAACGAGACTAGACAGTGCAATGAGTGGATCGAGTATAAACACATTACCATGTTTATAGAACAAACTTGTTTGTGTTTATAGTGCATACTTCTGTTTTACCGGAACATTGTGTTCATAGTTTCTCTTCCTTTGTTTCAGATCTCATCCAACCACATTCCTAAACATAAACTTTCCAGTGCTTGTTCTACTTTATATAAAAATGGAAGATTATTTAGATTATTTTAAGATAATTTTTCCACATAGTGCTTGTTTGTGTTGAAAAAGATTAATCATTATAGAAATTCAATCGTAATTAATAATAGCATGATAAACTGAATATGTCACTCAGCTTCTGTATTTGGATATATAGCATTTTTAAATGTTCACTATTTGATCCCATGTATTGATATAGTTGATATTTTCTATATACATGATGAATTACTTTAGTGGACATCAGTGAGTCTCTCTCATGTTTGCCACAGTCTCAATCATGATTCAGTTATGATATTGTGCAATAGCATAATTTATATTATTGTGTGGTGTAGTTTGTGATGCTAGTACTTTTAGAACTAAATAAAGTAGAATGCAGAGTTCATAATCAGTTCACTGTATTTTAAACCACTTTGTCATCTAAACAGTGTAGTCATTAAACAGAAAGTTACAGTAAGTCATACCCTGCAGAAAAACCTGTTTCTCAGGTATGTAATCAGGAAGATATATAAACCATTTCCCTTAAAAGAAGGAACTCAACTGTTGAGCTCCAGTGCATATCATCTCTCTGTCTGTGTTCATATACAGTGAAATGGCAGAAGCCAGTATCGCATGGGCTGAGGATCAGTTCTGCTGTCCAGTGTGTCTGGATCTGCTGAAGGATCCAGTGACGATTCCCTGTGGACACAGTTACTGTATGAGATGCATCACAGATTACTGGGACCAGGAGGACTGGAAAGGAATCTACAGATGTCCTCAGTGCAGAAAAACCTTCACACCAAGACCTGTTTTGGGTAAGAATGTGGTGTTTGCTGAGATGGTGGAGAAACTCAAGACAATGAGACTCCAATCTGCTCCTGTTCCTGCTACTCCTGCTGCTCCTGTAGTTCATCGCACTGGATCTGGAGATGTTCGGTGCGACTCCTGCACTGGAATTAAACAGAAAGCAGTGAAATCCTGTCTGGAGTGTCGAAGCTCTTACTGTCAAAATCATCTTGAACAGCATGAGAGTCTCTTCAGAGGTAATAAACACAATCTGATGGATGCCACTGGACGACTGCAGGACATGATGTGCCCTCTACATGATAAAATGCTGGAGATTTACTGTCGTACTGACCAGCGATGTATCTGTATGCTGTGTTTGGTGGACAAACACAAAAATCATGACACTGTATCAACTGGAGTGGCAAGAGCAGAGAAACAGGTACTGCTCCATCCTGGATCACTTAAGTGACAGTTAATGTTGTTTCTCTCTTCATTTGGTATATCATTTTTCTCTCAATCAGGGAAACTGATTGTGTTTTAGACAGGTAGACATTGTGTTTTTGATCGAATAAAGTCAGACTTAAGTGACTAACAAGAGACATGTTTACAAAAACATTTATTAGATTTATAGATATATCTGTTTTCTGCAGAGACATTTTGAAGAAACACAGAGAAACATCCAGAAAATTATCCAGCAGAGAAAGATAGATCTTAAGCGAATGAGAGAGGCTGTGGAGTCTCATAAGGTGAGTTTGGATAAGTTTAAGAAGTCTCCTTCACACTCCTAAAAATAAAGGTGCCAGGAAGAAACAATAGGTACTTTTGCACCGGAGGAAGCTTTTAATAGTTTCTAGAACTATTGGCGGAATTTAACGCTTTTTGGTGTGTTCGTACCACAGGAACTAGTAATGTATTGTTTCAATTGTGTAAATTGTGTGTTTACTTTCCATTTCCGTTTTCACGAAACCTACAACACACAACAAAAACAGCTTCAAACACAGCATCCTCCATTCACTGGTTTTTGATGTTTGTAAATGCCGCGAATAAAGATGTCGCTGTTGGACGCTTCACAGTTTCTGTGGTGCGAATGCAACCAGGAAAATGGCCAGAGGGAGAAACTGGTTCTCTAGGAACGACCCTGCTGGCTTCCTAGAACTTAGTTCCTAGAACTATGTGGTGCAAAAACATCTAATGCTGTAGAAGAACTTTTGATTCCCTGAAGAATCTTTCAGTGAAAGGCTTATTAAATAATATTTATCTGTTTTTTTTTTTTTTTTTTTTATACCAACTGCACAAGAATGATGGCAGGACTAACCATCTGACCTAAAAATAAAGTATTAGAGTAAACCACATCTTAATAAAACAAAATGCACTGTAAATTTCTAAACTTAAGCTAGAACATGAAAACACACACCAAACAGGGGTGATGTTTGCACTGCGCTGTCAGTCAATGAAACTGGAATAAAGAGGGTGGCTAAAGAAAATAGTTTGTGAAAAGGGCTGCATTGTGGTCTTGTCTTAGTGTAGGTGCAGGTCCACCATCTAATCTGGATATGGCCCAGATCTGGTTGACTGTGGTAAACTTGTGTTAATTTCTTGTGCTAATATTAGCATAAGTGCCATTCTTCTAACAATACTTCACATTGAATGTGGGAAATGTTCACAGTTCATTTAACCTACTTCATGCAGCCTAACATACCTTTAACAGATTTAAATTGAAATTTATAGAAATGTTATAGTGTGTATGCCAGAGATGAGATGAGAGTTTTCGGCGCTAGATAGGAAAAGGATCTACCGCCCACAGTTCACATTTCATTTTATAGTGCTTATTACAATACACATCATTTCAAAGATGCTATGCATAAAATTATTTTGATACTGTTGGTTTTGATATTGTACATATTATCAAGTGGCCAGAATTTTGAGACCACAATAGATGTGAACTACTATGAAGATATGCTATGTGCTGTGTTTTTCTCCAATAATTAAAGCTTCTATTATTTTAGAATTTAGTTGTAGGAAAGTACTAGTCATCCAATTTTTTATATCAACTATTTCATTCCATTAGTCATTGGAATTTGTATGTTTCATCAGGGAGCAAAGAAATATAGAGCTAAATACAGATGTTTCTTAATGATATCCCCTAAGGGTAGCATATACAGGGTGAAAAACAATTATCCTAGTACTGAGCCTTGCAGTTCTCCTTACTGAAATTGATAATCAGATAAATATGTTTTGAACCATGTCTATGTCAACATAATTTTTGAACTTTTTTTAACACCATAAAGAACCTTTTACACAATAGGCAAGTTCTTCACCCTACACTCTAATGAAGAACTATTTAAGAACCTTTATTTTTAAGAGTTTTTTTCAAGACTGGAGCTCGATGTCTCTGTGAGGTACCATTAAGATCTGATTGTATTGTTTGTCCTACAACAGCGCTCTGCACAGACAGCAGTGGAGGACAGTGAGAGGATTTTCACTGAGCTCATTTGCTCCATTGAGAAACGTCGCACTGAGGTGAAGCAGCTGATCAGAGATCAGGAACAAGCTGCAGTGAAACAAGCTGAACAAAGACTGGCTCGACTGGAGCTGGAGCTTGATGATCTGAGGTGGAAAGAGACTGAACTGAAACAGCTTTCAATCACAGATGATCACATTCATTTCCTCCAGGTAACAGAGACCTTATTAAAGGGTTAGTTTACCTAAAAATGAGAATTATCCTATGTTTTACTCACCCTCAAGCAGTGTTAATTTTGGCAGGCGTTTTTGATTTAGTCTTAGTCTTAGTCTTGAGACGAAAATGCTTAATAGTCTTAGTCACATTTTAGTCATTTGAGTCTTTCATAGTTTTAGTCTAGTTTTAGTCGACGAAAAGTCATTGCCTTTTAGTCAACTTTTAGTCACTACTTTTAGTCAATAGTTTTAGCCAAACTGTAGTTACCAGAATTTATTTTGGTAGCGATTTTATATGTAGTTTTCAAATTAAAATAATCATTAATTCTTCTCTCTTTAGACCAAATCAATTAAGCTTATGAGAAATTTGAATCAAGGACTGAATTTGGAAAATCTTGAATAAATTATGACAATTTTCATTTTTGGGTGAACTTTTTCTTTAAGTGAAAAAGGAGCAACTTATAAAAATAGTATATATATATATATATATTTAAAGAAGCACAATAAGACAAATACAATAGAGATACAAATTAAACTCATTTTTCAGATACTGTAGGTTTTACTTAACATGTATACATTTATTTAACATCTTTTCTTGGTTAACATTAATGACAGATAGGTATTTAATTTGGAATGCTGTCCTTTTAAGACGGAAGGCATGCATGAAATACTGACACACGTTCAGTTTTCACCCACCTGTTCACGTTCACTTAATCCATAACCTATTGTATTTACGTGAGATACTCTACACGATAAACATTTGGACTGCTGTGTGTGTATTTGAGCGCTGAGAACCAGTGTTGGGGAAAATTACTTTTAAAAGTAATGCATTACAATATTGCGTTACTCCCCAAAAAAGTAACTAATTACGTTACTTAGTTACTTTTTATGGAAAGTAATGCATTACGTTACTTTTGCATTACTTTTTAAATATGAGCATGGCTTGATTGTTTTTAATATAAGAAGTTCTATTTATAGCAAATGTAAAAGCCCTTTCACACCAAGAAGTGTGATGAATAAACCTCAGGCTGAAGGAAAAGTAAACTCATGCCTGTACAGTAGCACACAGGAGAAGAAGGTTCAACACTCTTCAGCAATAAAAAAAAACAATGAAGCACAACTGTTAGCTTATCTAAAGTCATTTTTGCTTATTAGTATCTATTAGTATCTAGTATCTTCTCTCAGTATGGGGACGGGAGACTTGTCTCTCAATAAATGGAAAAACAAAGTAACTGGCGTTACTTTTTTGAAAAAGTAACTCAGATATTTTCTTGTAAATTAAAAAGTAATGCATTACTTTACTAGTTACTTGAAAAAAGTAATCTGATTACGTAACTCAAGTTACTTGTAATGCGTTACCCCCAACACTGCTGAGAACTGATCGCGCGCTGTATATGAGAACTGAGGAAGTGGGGCGTGCGCGCGCACGACAGAGAGAACACTTCTATCAGCGTGATTTCGCCTATCCCGCCTTCACTAACTTAATCGACTAAGTTAATCGACAACGAATTGTGACTCCCGGGAAAAACGGGACGTCTGGTTACCTTATCCATACCCTTTCGGGTGCTGAGGCCATTGTTTCAGATCGCTAGTTCGCGTTTTTGTAGTCTGTCCATCCACTGCGGCTGCTATACTGACTACATATATTGCCCCTTATCTGATCGCAATCCAATGACAGGGACGCACATTTTGAAAGACAAAAGCCTATAGGATGCATTTTGAATGTCTGGTAGTCCTCAAATAACATTATAGTCCAGTCTCGTCTAGTTAACGAAAACGCGGCATAAATTTCGTCATAATTTCGTCATCAGATATTATTTTTAGCTCGTCAACGTCTCGTCTTCGTCACAGAAAAAATGTTCGTTAACGAATATTTTTCGTCGTCGTCTTCGTTAACGAAATTAACACTGCCCTCAAGCCATCTCAGGTGTATATTACTTTCTTCTTTCAGACAAATCCAAGACAAATTGTCCTGGCTCTTCTAAGCTCTGTCATTGTAGTGGGCGGGTGTTTCTGTTCAACAGTCCAAAACACATTAAATTAAGTGCATGCATCCATAATAATACATGCCTCCGACGGCTCCGGGGGGTGAATGAAGGCCTCCTGTAGCAAATCCATTTGTTGTTTTGTTTTTTTCAGTAAAAAAAATCCATATTTCAAACGTAATAAGCACTTTTCTATCACTTCTGCTAACTGTCATACACGGTAGCAGTTCCGGCGGATGATGTAGCACGTTGGCATTGCATGAATAGTGACGAATGTGGAGAGAGAACAATTAGTCATTAATAAGGAGCACAAAACGAGTATTTGTAAAGAAAAATGTTGGAGGATTTTGATATAAGCCAAGAGGAGCCTTGTGAGACAAACTCGTGAGACTAGCATATCTCAGAGGCATGCGCGCGATGCATACGTCCTACATCCGCCGGAACACTTCCACATACGACAGTCAGCAGAAGTGAGATAATTTTTTTTATTAAGTTTGGAATATGGATATTTTTCTTACAAAAACACATGTATTCACTACAGGAGGCCTTTATTCATTTAGCTTGTTTTGGACTGTTAAAACAGAAAACCCCGCCCACGACAAAGATAGAGCTTAGAAGAGACAGGACAATTTTTAATATAACTCCTATTGGATTTGTCTGAGAAAAGAAAGTCACTTACATCTAGGATGACTTGAGGGTGAGTAAAATACAGGCTAATTTTCATTTTTGGGTGAACTAACCCTTTAAACATAGGACTGAAGACTACAGGCTTCTCTAATTGCACAGAGGTAATGTTTTTGTGTTTGTGTCTATAGAGCTGCCCATCTGTCTCTCTCTCTGGATCTACAGACAGCTTCACTGTCAGTTCTCGTCCCAATTTTGATGAGTTCGTGAAGTCTGTCTCTCAGTTCAGAGATAAACTGCAGCAGTTCTGCACAGATGAAATAGAAAGGTTATCTAAAACAGGTAATAATGTTTTACTCTCAGAAAAGAGTTGAGCACTGTTCATTAAATCTAAAATGGTAGTACCTTAATTCTTGACTTGGGAATTAAAGAGTTTGCACTGATGCACAGATGTTCTTTGGTGTTCATAGTGAAAACCGTCCAGGTCATTGTCCCGAGTCATCAGTTTACAACTAGGAAGGAGTTTCTACAATGTGAGTTACAATGAAAATACACACAAACACTTGTGATCACTGGGAGACTTTCTGTGCTAATTGATGATGATCTTACCAGGGGTTCATTCCAGAACCATATAAGGTCATTGGAGTGAGATGTAAACTGGCATTTTTGTTTTTTGGAAACATTATAGGCATAGACGTGTGCCTTTCAGAATGGAACACAGCCATTAGATAGCAAGCAATTTCTGAGAAACACTGTTGAAAGTAGATTGGATTGAGCACCAAAACACATAGCTAGTCAGCAGTAACACTCATGATGGAGGAGGTGCCTGTGTTGCATAGCGTGTTTGTGAATTTGGGGGTGGAGTTATCAAAATAAGGACGTGATCCTTTGGTAGGGGCGTTTTTGTTTTGGATTTTAAACATCAACAGTGTTTTTTAGAAATCACTTACTGCACCTTAAGTGCATTCAACGACATGTGCCTATATGCAGACTGATCGACTTGAAGCAGTGCATGATGGTTAGAAACTTGAGACTTGGCGATGCCATGTCACTGTGTGCGACGTATTCCATAAAAGTATTATTTCATGTAAAATAAGGAAATCAATGGGCTTTTTTATCTGAGTAATCAATCACTTCAGTCAGAGTCAGAGAGATTATAATTATTATGAAATGATGATACTAATGAAGAGACCCATTAATATGTTATATTATTGATGTAAAGTCATGAGTAATTATGTGTTTATCTCCATCAGATTCCCGTCTGTTGACTCTGGATCTGAACTCAGTGAATTATTGTCTCCGTCTGTTTGAAGAAAACACAGTGATCACTTACTCTGACACACCTCTGCCGTATCCTGATCATCCAGAAAGATTTGATTCTTGGAGCATGGCGCTGTGTAGAGAGAGTGTGACTGGACGCTGTTACTGGGAGGTGGAGTGGGCTGGTGATGGGGGATCAGGAGTAGATATAGCAGTGACATATAAGAGCATCAGCAGGAAGGGAGATGGTCCTGAGAGTGCAGTTGGACGTAACAATCAATCCTGGAGTTTGTTCTGCTCTCCAGACTACTGCTCATTCTGGCACAATAACATTGAGACTGTTCTTCCTGTAACCCATGTGTCCAGTAGAATAGGAGTGTATGTGGATCACAGTGCAGGGATTTTGTCCTTCTACAGTGTCTCTGATACAATGAGTCTCATCCACAGAGTCCAGACCACATTCACTCAGCCGCTCTGTGCTGTGTTTGGATTTGATAGACAGACAGCTGTGAAACTGTCAAGACGATTAAACAATCCAGATGTTTTACATATTCTTAATCCAGATATTCTACAGGCTTTGTTACTTCGCAGAATGATGATGTCATGAGGTGTATTTTTCTACATGTTCATAATACACAAGTCTGTCATTTCTCTTTTGCTGACTCAGTTTGTTTAAAAGAAATTTAGTTTCTGCATTAGCCTATTGGAACATTGTGTGCATAGTTTTTTTCTAACCACAGTTAAAGACATCTCTAACATCTCGTCCAACAGGATTTGTCATTTTCTGAAAGCTCGATGCTTCTGCTACTTCTAAATCATTAGTATGAACATATATTTCAGATTTTTCAGGCTGTTTTTAGTGCACTATTATTTCTCATATGCTGTTGAAAAAATTATTTGGCATAATGGTTTCTTCTGATAGGATTTATTGTAATGCTGTCAAACTATTAAAGGGATAGTTCACCCAAAAATGAAAATGTTGTCATTAATTACTCACCCTTGTGTTCTTCCAAACCTGTAGGACCTTTGATCACCTTCTGAACACAATTTAAGATATTTTTGATGAAATCTGAGAGCCCTCTGACCCTCCCATAGGCAGTCTCTACTGCATCATCACGAACATGTGGCGGTGCCGGCGCTAACGTTGACGTTGCCTCATTTACACTCAGGCCTAGTAGCGCCATATGCATGTGTGTATGTATATATATATATATATATATATATATATATATATATATATATATATATATATATATATATATATATATATATAAAAATGTGTGTGTGTGTGTGTGACAACATCCCAGCTAATTGATTTTTTTAAGAACATTTTCTAAACATACCAATTTTCTCAATGTTAGGGTTCTTTAAAAAAAAAAAAAAAATTTTATACACTTTTAAGGTTAGTATGATGTTCCTGAATCATTCTTTCAGCTAAATTTTGAATTAACTCAATATTCAACATCATAAAAATCTCCTCAAAAATGCAACTCATGGAGAACAATGTTATAGTGACATGATACAAAGCAAAATGACCACTATTCAGGTCCAGTCTACATAGCGTTAAAATAACACTGACCACTGTGTTGCTGTTAATTAGATAATTAAGTGATTAGTTAAGTGCTGATTGAGCACTGAAAAAACAAATAAACAATGTGAACAGAAAGAGAGAAGGAACAACTATAGTCATGGCCAAAAGTTTTGGCGGTGATATAAATTTTGTGTTTTGCAAGGTTTGTTGCATCAATGTCTGTACACTAGCATTTTCAAATGAGATTAAGAACTGTGGAATTGACTGACCATGAACCCAAAATGTCAATAATGATCACCACTTCACTGTGACTCTTGCCCTGTGTCATGGTGTTCCATCATGCTGGGAAATGCATGCATCATCACCAGTTTGCTCCTGTGTTGTTGGGAGAAGTTGCTCTTGCAGGGTGTATTGATGGCAGTGTTTTGGGGCAGGACTGTGACAGAGCCCATTCTCTTGGATGAAAAGCAACCCCACACATGGATGGTCTCCGGAAGTTTTACACTGTCTGCATGACAGGTCTCATAGGAGCATTCACCTTTTCTTCTGTGGATAACTGATTTTCCAGACGGCCCGAATAGATGGAATGCGCTAGCTAGCTTACCAGAAATAATGGCAGATAAAATTAATTAGCATATAAAAATACAGCTTGTACTTTATATATTACAAAGTCTTTTGAAGTAATGGAGTAAGTAGGCTATGCAGGCCCGGGGCCAGGACACACGACTTTGGGGGGCTTTTATATTTCTAAGGGGGGCCGAATTGGGGGGGGGGGTATATTATTTAGGTAGCACTTTACAGTAATTAACTAACACGTTAATACACTTTAATACATTAACATTAACTAATCTAACCATATTGTAAAGTGTTACAATTATTTTTTATTAAATTATATATATATGTTCACAAAAACATTGTTAAATTAAACAGAAAAGCAAGCAAGTGAGCATGATTTGGCGTGGCAGCCAATACAAATAATAACCGTTTCCTTACCTAAATCCTGCGTAAAGTGCGTTTGGACCAGGCTCGGTTAAAGAATCACATATGTGCTTCTGAAATTATTATCTTTTTTTATATAGTGTAGTAGTTAGCTTTGTCTGTGTCATACATGGCCACTTGTCAAGCATGAAAAACACAAGTTTTATTTAAATTCTGAATATATTATCATAAAGAGCATGCAAAGAGTGCTCCCTTCAAATGTATTAAAAACAGTCGCTTATTCATCACGATTTCACAAAGTTCCAAAAAAAAAAAAAACGAACGTGACCACACGATGAAACTTTTTTTAATGTCTTTGTTAGAAAGAAGTTACGAGCGTGATAAAACTCAGCGCTGGACCAAAAAAAAAAAACAACGATAACTGGAGCGGAGAGTGCATGGATTCCAACCTAAGATCCTCTGATTGGCCATTGCGTTTTAGAAATCAACAAACCTGTATGTGATTGGCTACATTGTTCACCTCTGCGAAAATGCATTGTAAAATGCATTGGCTATGAGGCTATGTGTGAGGAACAGATTGTAACTGAAATCATATATGGTGGTGTTAGACTTCTCCATTTGTCTAGTAGACTCCAGTGATGTTCAGTAGTGTGTGTTTTTCAAAAGCATCATTAGCTAGCTATGGACGAGTTTGATTTGAAGTGAGCAGTTATTCGAGTACTGTGCTGTGTGTGGTGCATTGTGGGATGTCAGGTTTGTGCTACAGCATGTCTCTGTTCTCTTCTCTATGTCCTCATGAGAGCTGAGGTGCATTAGATCCTGCTACAGTTTTATTCTAGAGCTTCAGTGCAGCCAGACAAGTCACCTTTATTTATATAGAGTTTTTAAAAATACAGATTGTGTCACAGCAGCTTTGCAGTATTAAGCATGAAATAGTGTGTACTATAATATTTTTAATGGGAATAAACTGTTGTTCCATATTACAGTAGTTGCACTGTAGAATCACAGCTTTATGCATGCAAATCTAGCTGCCAGTTGTTTAATGTAAATTAACAGGGTTTTTTTTACAGTATGGTTCTTGTCATCTATCACCACACCGCAGTATCCCCAAGTAAAGCTATTAACTTTGCACCAGTAGTAGTCTTCTCCATGCTTCCCACACGTACTGTCATATTGACAATATCTACCCTGGAAGTTCCTTTCTTCCTGAGGTGAACAATACATTTCCCAGCATTTTCCATCTTTATCAATACTCTTGCACTTGTACACGTACAAGTCATACTTGCAGTCGTCTATACACTTTGTTCCGAGATGAGTAAAGAAAGTTTTTCCAGCACTCGATGAACAGAAGAGGAGGAGCAAAACGAGAGAGGTGTGTAGATACCCCATTATTTCTGTGAAGAGGAGAAAAACAAGTGAAGAGTAAAAGGCAACATATTGTAATGTTTGGACTGATCAACAGTGTTGTGCAATAATGTGTTACTAGTAACATTAATAATATTACTTTCCCCAGTAACAAGTAGGGTAACTATTTACTAAGATATGAGGAAGAAAATATGAAAAAAATGTCTATTAGCACACGATTATAAACGATTATAAACACACTTAGCCTAATTATTATGAAAATACCATGATTGAATAATACAGATAAACTATACATTGTCACCAGTGCCGGCCCGTAGGGTTTTGAGGTTCTAGGCAAAGTAATGAAAATGGGCCACACTTGTGTAAAAATTGTCATAGCAATTTGACAGGTGAAGAGAAAGCACATAAAATGACAATTTCAATATTTAAGCACAAGTGTGTATTAAGTGTAGCACATTCAACTTACATATGTAAAAATATTTAAACAGATTTTTTTTTTTTAACTGCAGTGCAAGTGAGGTTGAGTAAATAGATCGGCCTATACATGAAACACAAATAAATAAAATGTAAATGAAGTATACAAAAACTAAATAAAATAAGCAGAGCATAAACAAAATAAACATTCAAATATGCATAAAAGACAAGAAATGCAGCTGTTCGGCTTGTTTTTAAGGCCTGATTGGTGATCACAAAAAAACTTAATTTCATTAGACACTGTATCCGAGTCTGTAATTATTTAACATAACACACTAAATGTGGCTCTGTTTTCCCTCATATGACAAATCCGTCTGTGATCATGGGCATCATTGCATTTATTAAAACAAGTACTAATGTAGTTCATTCGGCGCGTAACACTTTATGGGTATTCTAGCCGTTCAGTGTACATCGGTTGTACACTCGTTTTTGCAGTGCATTGGGATTGAATGTGTGCACTCGATAATGTCCACTATGGTTTCAGACACCACTAAAAATATTCATTTTATACCTATTTAAGGTTACAGGGGGCATTTCGGACACAGCCCTAGAAATTAAATCGACAATCTTGTGGTCGTAGGGCCCTCTATTAAAGCTAGATGGGACACAGTTGTGGCTACTGGGCATGTACACATCAATATTGCGTAGCCTAATTTTTGTCACGTTGAACAACAATAATTACTGTATTTGTATTACTGTGAGGGGTAGGTTCGGATTGGAGGTGTAGACAATAATAAAACACGATCTAATAGGTAGCAAATTTAATTTATTGTTACTGTTCTGCAGCAGCTGCAGCCCCTATGACCTTCTGTTGGATGGGCCGGCACTGATTGTCACAGTCGAGTGTTTATTGTCTTTGTTTTATCATTCAAAACGTTTATCTTCTTTTTACTCAGTTAAAGTAAAAAAAGTATCGATTTGGCATTGGTATCGTAAAAAACCCAAACAATACCCAACCCTATCGTCGGTGATCACCACGAGACGCATGTCCGTTAGAAACATTCTAGACTTTCTCCAGTGTTTCGCCTCATGTTTTTTTTTTTTTTTTTTTTTTTAAAGTGCAAGCAGTATTGTGCCATCAATGTTGTTTATGGTCTTTTAAGGTCAGGGTCAAGGTTCAGTATCCTGTGGGTTTTATTTAAAACAATTCCAGCTGCCAAATTTCAGATTGTTTTCTTCTGTTTTCTGAGCCCATCTACTAAACATGAGAACTGAGAAGCTAAAACCTTCCCTTCTCTTAAAAAAAATAAAATAAAATAAAAATATGTTCCTTTTAATAAACAAATCTGATTATTCAAGCTTAAAACATGTACCCAGAGGACGTTAACATAAATTCACATGGACCTGCACATCAAAGGAAGTTCATAGCTCAGTAATTACAATAAAATGTATTGTTAAAATATTAAGGTGTTAAGGTGTATAATCCAAAAACAGTTGCACACCAATAGGTGGTGCAAGTGGACTATTTAATTTGACATCAATTATTCATCAAGTCATCACAAATTCAGGCGAAACATTATGAACAATTAAAAATGATTGTTATTGTACAACAAATGCAGATAAACCAAAATGCAATTCACAATACGTAAGACTGGCCTTGCATTTTGAAATTGGAGTTAAAAAAATATGCAGGTTATATTTTGTTTTAAATATGTAATGCAGACCAGTGTTTAATTATTTTAACATGTTTCCCGATTCCTATTTCTGGCACAGACCTGTAAACAATAATTTACGTACAGTAAATAAGGTTTTTTATTTTTATATATATGGTTTACCCTAAAACCAGGTGTAAAAAGAAAAATGTACAATTGAAACAATTGAGACTCAAACTCCAAAAGAGCTTGTTTTGTCAAAATTCTTACATTTTCTCGCATTTAAACTGTTGGTCTGCATCAAATTGTCAATAATCAATTTTATAAAAATGAGAACCACCATCTTATGTTGTTATTTAAATAAAGTCTGAATTTCTACACAAATGTGTGAAGCATGAGAATTATACTCACCATGAAAAAGTTTGATCTTATCTGTGATTCTGATTTGCATGTAATGTGTGTTTTGTGTTGTGTTTGTCTTTTATACAGACTTTGTACTGAATGACAGCAGACATTAACTATTGCAGCTATTTCAGGATATCACTTAATTTCTGAAGAGCTATTAAACCATTTGTTTGACACTATATGTCAAGTTTTATATTTTTAGTGGATTTCATGAAATTTAGCCTACATTAATGGACCATAGATATCCATGTCGCCATATGACTATATCATTAAAAAGTGAAATGGGAGTGTGTGTGTGTGTGGGGGGGGGGGGTTATATTTATATCTGCTGTAAAGTTTAGGATTTCAGATCGCTTTGAGAATAAGTCTATTTTCTGTGTAAATTGCCTTAAACCATTTAAATTCAAAAACTAGTATTTATATTTTGTTAGTAATGTGAATACATTATTACTGTGAACTTATTTAATTTAAGTCCACTGAACAAAGAATATTTCTTAAAGGGGACCTGTTCTGCAAAATGTACTTTTGTATTGTTTTTGTGTCCACAGTGGTTTACAGCGGTAACCAATTTAAATCAGAAACTGCTCCTACAAGATAGCGGTGGGTGATATAACCAAAATCTTACTGAGAAATTTTATTTCACAATACAATCTCTTTTACAATAATGACATATAATAATCTTTTACAATCATGTGGGGGGTCTCTCCTCAACCACCATCAGGTGCATAGCTTTGTTGAGAACAAGTCTGAACCAGTTCTGTTTTTATTTTCTTAGTGCATTGCATACGGTAACCAAAATGTGTTATTTGGTTTGCATGTTTTGCCTTCCTGTTTTAGAAGTGTGTCTGTCTAAGAAGTGTCTCTGTTTACAGCTGTACAAGGAGTTATTTTTCTCTCTTCAGTTTCTTCCTGTTTAACACTTTACACACCCTAGACATGCTGTGTAAGAAGATGCATGAGCAGAAGACTTGACTCTGAGTGTCTCATTCATTGTCCCTGAAGTCAGTGTTCTACTTTGGTCTGCAACTCCTGATGAAATTTTAATTTTATTTTGACAAAAGTGATGAAGGATTTTGAAAGTCTGATGGTAATCAGTGTTGAGTGCTACTGTAAGGTTAACCCTGTCTGCTTTAAATGTTTGAAAATGAACAGTTAGTAAGTAACTGAAATAGTCACACTACTTATTACATTTTAAACAGGGTAACTTGCATCTCTAAATCTTGTATCTAACTCGTATCTCTTGTAATCTCTAACCTATTACATTTTCGTCCCAAGTAACCTTCCCAACACTGTGTAACCTCAAAATTGCGTATTTTAAAAGCAGAATTGTGATAGAAAAAAAAAATAGAAAAAAAGTCAGAATTGCAAGATTTAAGTAATATTGTCTCAAAATAAAAGAAAATTAAATAAAATAATAAAAGAAAAATAAAACAGTAAAATAATAAAAAAGAAAGAAAATACATTTTTCCAGATGTTGAATATAAGCTTTTCTGTCTTCCAAAGGTAGCATGCAGCAATGCTGATGTCATATACACACGAGAAGTGAGTGATATTATGATCATGATTGGATTGTTTAAAATCAGTAGGATTTTAGGCAACAGATCAACAAGTGGATATAAACTTGCACTGCAAATGGCTTTAATGGGAAGCAGTTACAAAAAAATAAATAAAATAAAATAAAAAATAAACTAACTAAAATCTGAAACCTACATGACAAAAGTGAAAGTGAACCACAGCGCTGTTTCCTTTACATTACATAATGCTATTTATTTTTGTGACCACTACCACAACGTAAATCATGTTGAAAAGCTTTGAGTAATCCAGGATTAATAATTCATTAATTAAAATCTAGGAAGTGGCTCGGGAAGTGTCTCATTGTCTCAGTTTCCCAACATAGTCGTGGCCTAGTGGTTAGAGAGTTTAACTCCTAACCCTAAGGTTGTGGGTTCGAGTCTTGGGCCGGCGATACCATGACTGAAGTGCCCTTGAGCAAGGCACTGAACCCCCAACTGCTCCCCGGACGCCGCAGTATAAATGTCTGCCCACTGCTCCAGGTGTGTGTTCACGGTGTGTGTGTGTGTTCACTGCTGTGTGTGTGCACTTTGGATGGGTTAAATACAGAGCACTAATTCTGAGTATGGGTCACCATACTTGGCTGTATGTCACTTAACTTTAGAAAAATCAACAAGTCTGCCAACCCATACAGTTGTATAATATACTATGAAATTGAAGAGAAAATTTTATATAAGTTACTTAAAAGACATAAAAACAGTAAACAAAATGAGAATTTCTATCACAGAACAAGGCACAGTGAAGGACAATACAACACTGATCAATACATGGTTTACAGTCCATGAGAATAGTGCAAAAAGACTGCAGTATACATACGCATTATAATAAAAGACATTCAACTTTCTAAAGACCTGTACCGTGAGTAAAAACTGACTTTTGCTCTGATTATATCTAAAATCTTGATGCAAGTCATGACTGTGAACAAGAAACATGTCTGATGTTTCTGATCATGAATATAATACGATAGTGTTAAATAATATAAAATGAAACATTTACTTGTTTAACATCTTTTATTTTTAATAAACCATGAAAGCAAGCAACACACATTCCAACAGCAACTATATAGATGTGTTTAGAGCTGAACTGACCTCTCAGTGTGAGATAAAGAGGATGTGAAGTTTCACAGTATCACAGCATCACAGCTGAAACATGCCTCAATGTGCTTCATTTACAGGATGTCAACAGACATGAATAACACTCTTCTGAGAATTCAAACGACTGAGAACACAATGATATTTCTCTAAGAAGGCATAAGAAAACTCAAATCCTGAAAAACAGGACTTTTATAATTCTGTAATGAAGTGTGCATGGTTTTCTGGGTGTTTTTGCTAGATGAGCGGCAAGGTAAGGACTGATACGCTTCTGTTTATGTTATACAAATCCACTTTTTATATATAAAATATGTCTTCAAACTTTCACCTGAAATATTGATTACTATTTCTTTTAATGCTATGCTTCGAGTTTAATACTTCTAGAAATGTTTTGTTTTCTAAAATAAAATGTAATAATATAAAACATAAATCTAGAAATAAACAAAAACAGTGCAATACAATGTTAAAGGAAACTTTTCACATTATGCAAGTTGTGTAAAGGTAAAACACGCTATTGTCTAAACAATATTTATGGTGACATTTTCATTGGGGTTTATCGGAATTAGGACATTAAAAATAATGTGTTTTTAATACCATAATATTTTATGTAACTGAAAAACTCTTTTATAAGTCTTTCAAAACAAGATGATATTTAGGTCTAAAAAACACCTCTGATCTATGCGAATCACATGGGTCATCCCTCAGAGGTCGGGAAATACGGAAATCCATGAAAATCACATCCCTGTTTATTGTTCGCTTCTGTGTTGCTATTTATTCTAGTCTGCCTGTTTCCTGAAGGAAAAAAAAACATCTGATCTCTGATGTAGGCTAATGAATAAAACCTTTTTTTTTTATTACCCGAAATTTATTGGTGTTGTTCTTGTATAGCTAATTCAAATTATAAATTATATAACTAAAGAAAATTAATAATTAATTAGGTGAAGCTGTGCGCTTGAATTTGTCATTGCATGCAATGTGGTGAATTATTAGTGCTCATTATTGTCTATAGGCTTTTTGAGTAATTTAAATAACATAATAATGTATAATAATAGCGTATTACACAAATTACATACAAATTATGTGCCTAAGTACATAAACATTGTCCTATAAAAAGTAACATTACCCTTATTTCTGCATAATTTCTCTCTCAGTATAGCCTTTAACTCTGAATTAATGATTTCCCCCTTTTATTTAGTGCCTTGACTTGATGCAAACTTTGTAAAGTTGTTTAGATCTCTTCTATAGCGGCCAGGAGACAAACATGAGACCCCCAGATTATTCAGCTAAAGAGTAAAATCTGAGCACAGTGTGTGATGATGTTGAGATCTCTATTATAAACTTTTGAGGAGACAAATGTGGGACTATCAGAGTCTTTAGCAAAGGAGACAAATCTGAGCACAGTGTGTGATGTTGTTGAGATCTCTTTTAAAGCTTTATGGGGACAAATATGAGACCACCAGAATCTCTAGCAAAGGAGAAATACCCAACTAAGTTTGCCCTGTCATGGGCCAGGCCAGAGAGAGCCACCCAGTCCAGGTGAGGGTGGGGAATTTCCCTGTTCGCTTCGGACAGGAAGTCCATGAGTAATGGGAGGGGCCATAGCTAGGCATACAGAAGAGGGATTATCTCTGCCAGCCATAGAGCCTTTTAAAATACTTTATAAAGTACATTATAAGATCAGTTTTTTATGTGTTTCGTTCTATGTGTTTGTTGTGTAACAGAACTGACATTAAATCAGATCAGCAGAAGTTTGTTTGATGTGACAGATCTCAGTCTGCTGATGTGAGTATATCTTTCTGTCTCTACTGAATTAACTAAAGTCCTAAAGTTAAGCAGAATTATGACACAAATTTAGTTTTTTTCAGAAGTACCCATTATATTTCCCTGACGAACAGACTCTTGGTTAAAGGTGCTGAAGACATAACAACACCAGACTGAGTCAAGACTGATTTTTCCGAGCTTTGTTCTTAAATCTCTGTTGCATCAAGATGAATCTCGAGGAATTAGGAGGACCTGATGTTACTTTAGATCACATAGTTAAGGATTTGTTATCATTTTTTAATGGGTTCGAGTGCTTGCATGAAGCGAAAAGAATGATTGAAGAGAGATGTGCCATTAAAAAGGAGCCTGAACATAAATGCTGGCCAGAAGATAAAATCAAACAAGCTTGGGAAGAAACAATAAAAGAGGATATAAAATCAAGCACAAGAAGACACTGGGCTCGTGTGATAATGTTGCAGGTGGTTAAAAGTTTTGTTTGTGATACGTGCAAACAAAATACAGCACAGAAGAATCGTCATGCTACAACTGATGAACAAGTCTGTGACATCAGAAGAACCCCAGAAGACGGATCATCTCAAAGCAAAGCTGAACCTGAGACAGTGGGAGCTGCTGGAGGACATGAGCAGATGTTTGGAGAAGGAAAAAAAGTATCTATAGTATCTAAACTTACAGAGGAATCTGGTGCTACATTAGAAAGTCAACTTTCAGCTGTTAGCAAAGATGAAGCTCCATCACCTGCTGAAGTAAATTCAAACAAGTGTGAAACCAGGAATGCTGCATTGGTGAATGAGAATGAGGACACTTTAGTTAAAAACAGTGAGCAGCAAAAAGATATTGACTACTATGAGTTTTCTGCAGCAGATGTGCATGATAAAGAGAATGCGTGACTGAAGAACAGTGTGACTGATCACAGACTGGCCATGAGAAATGAAAAGGGAGTTTGCTTGACTAAATCTGCAGTGATTTTGAGTTAAATGCTAGAAATAAGTTTGACAAGCTTATGTGTATGTATTTCTTTCTTTTTTATATAAAACTACTTTCATTATTATCATTTATATTTTAACTTAATTCAAATAGCACAGGACAGCAGTGCACACAGAAACCCCGACACCGAGTAAAAAGCATCCATTGTGGAAGCCTTGTGAAGTGTTTTTGAGGAAATCCAAATTGTACAGTTCTGCTAATTTTAGGTAAAGGTTGTCTACTTTGAAGAAGCTAAAATATTACATAGTTTTGAATCATTGTATATATTTTTTTGTTATACTTCATTCCCATTTTTCAACTTTGTGTTTTAAGTTCTGATGACTTTTTGTATGATTTTGTATTAACAGAATTCAGTGAGTCTGTGTTTCAATAAGCAGTTAGATATTTGCTCACATTTATATCATATCTAGTTCTCTGTCCTGTTCCTTAAAGATTTCTTTCTGCTGTCTCTCTGGTAATTGTTTTCCGAGACAAAAGCACACGTTCTCCTTCAATGTGACATACACATACATAAATAAAATCAAATCAAACTAAAAAAATCTGACTATTAATTTGTATTTTATTTTGTCAGGCTCATTGTTATGGAGAATGAAACGTGCAAAAATGAAAGAAAAAAATAAAAATAAATAAATAAATAAAAATCCACATTTCCTGGATATAAAGAAAGAAAAAAATCTGTTCGGCATTAATTTATTTTTTTGAATGTAGTTCTGTATTTATTTTCCTCACAGTCATGGGAAACCTGGAAATATCAGGGAATTTGAAAATTGTGACACCCAGGCCTGGAAAAACCAGAGAAAAAAGTTATAGATTTTCTTTAGTATTTATGTGTTTTATTCATTACACTCTTTACTACAATATGAACTGAAGCGTTACATTGCACTGGATTAAAACTAATTATGAAAGTTTCAAATAAATTATGTTAATCCAGTGAAATATGTCTCTTTGCTAATTTTCTCATATAATAATATATAATTCTTTATCTTTTTAGGAGGGTAAGAACCTTAATTTTCCTCTTGACCACAGATGGTGACAAAACCTCATGACACTTTGGCGACATATTTGTTAGTGTGCTAAACTTGAAAAAAACTCCAAGAACATTCTCATTTGTAAAAACATTAGATATTCTGTCACAGTGTCATTCAGTTTGGACTTTGTTTTCATTTGCATTTTTTCCCTGCCTGTGTTTGTTGTCATGCTTTCTAATTTGATTAGTCAGCCCATTCAGCTGTGTCTTAATTAGTTACAAGCAAACAAAATGTGTGTAAACTTTTTTTTTTATTAGTTGTTATCAATACAGCAGCTCCCTACACGCAGAGTACGCAGTTTGCGTAGGGCACCAATTCCCAGGGGGGCACCATTACAGAGCCTGATAATTGCTGTTGTAACACTTACAGGACGATCAAATCCTTGATTAATATTGACCAAACATTTAATTCAAATATCCACTTAATCTTAAATTTTTGGTCACCTTTTTGTGATAGAAAAGCTAGCCTCTATAATTTCTTCAACAAAAACATGGGAACATCACAACCCTTACAAAAACTAATCCTTGTTTTTATTGAAGTAAAATTTTCTTGTGTGTCATTTCTGAATGCTTGAGATTATAAAATCAAACATACAACTGTATTAGTGAAATAGCCATAGGTGAGAGTCTAGCTACAATTGTAATTTATAAAGAATAAAATGTAATTACAATTTAGTAACTTAATTTTATATTTTATTAAAGTTCTATTTTGACCCCTATAGTAGTTTCTTTTTATTTTTATTTTTTACTTCCATAATAATTTGGGGAGGGGGCACAACAAGACAATTCTGCTTGGGGCACCCATTTGACCAGCAGCGGCCCTGCTTGTTATTTAAGCTGTTATTTAATAATTCCAAAACCTAAAATCTATACTGTAAACAGCTTCATAAGTCATCACAACCTAAAACTGAGTGTAATAATTCGGTCTCACTCCGCTGTAGTTGTTATATTGTTATGTTATATTATTATAATGTTTTCCTGTTTAAAGTGTTGAATTGCTTTTCCTCTTTCTGTAACTATAGGCCGACTTTCTTTATCATTATGAAACATTCCAATTCAGTAAATTTATTGAATTTGTTTACTTTAGCATTTTAGTACTGTACATTTTTGTGCCACTACAACTGAATTTTTAATTGTGTCCATTTGATTCTTACAATAGTATGTTGGGTGACGATCCCCTGCATGCTAAACTAAAAAAAAAAAATGATGTGTTATAGTTTATCAGTATGGACATTGGGACTTCTTCTTCCCCCATCTTCCCCATTATACCAATTCACTGAACAAGTCACTGAACCAGTGAAGTCTACAAATAAACATGTTCAGTTTTTGTCGTAAATTAATAATTAATTCCATTATACAGGTTAAATGATCAGCTGTTCATTGTCATAAATTGATGTTAAAGGTTCTCTTTAATCAATAACAATTATGTAAAGTAACTTTAAAGTTAGTATACAAATACTTGATACAGCTGTTTACACACACACACACACACACACACACACACACACACACACACACACACACACACACACACACACACACACAATTATGTGATTCTAGTGCCAATGCCAAAAGGAAAAGCTGATTTTTAATAACAATTTATTATAGGCATAGGCAAAAGTTAGGAAACTCATTGGTCATGCACCTAATACCTAATGAACCTAATGAAAATACAGTTACAGCAATTAATTCATTGATCATAATTACTTTAAGGTTATTTTTAAAAAGTGAAAACCAAGTAGGCTAATTTATTTGTAGAAATAACAGAAATACTTAAATTAATCTATAGGTTAAATGATCAATAAATAAATTGCTGTAGGCTTTAGACCGCTGAGGCTTTGATCTGAAGTGTCTAGTATGTGCAGCGTTCGTGCGCGCATCCCTAGACTAGCTAAATTGTCACACTTTAATAGTATTTATAGCTCCTAACAGGCTGTGTGACTATGAGAAGTTATTACATCAAAATGTACGTCAGTATGCAGTTTTCCCTATTGCTCGCGTGCCAGCGATTATCCCTCTGCATGCCACTATTGGCACGCGTGCTGTAGGTTGCCGACCCCTGGTGTAGACATTAATAAAGCACAATCTAATAGATACCAAATTTAAATTTTTTGATACTTTCCGGCCGCAGCTAAAAAAATGTCCTTCTCTTAAAAAAGAAAAAAGATGTCACTCTTTTATTAAACAAATCTAATCATTATTCAAGGTTAAAACATGTAGGGCCTACCCAGTAGCTGTAAAAAACATCATAATCCATCTACTCATTTACATTCAGGCTCATAGATGCACATGGACCTGTACAAAGGAAGTTCATAGCTTAGTAATTAGAATAAAATGTATTGTTAAAATATTAAGCACAACAATTTAAATGTGTGCCAATAATCCAAAAACAGTCATACACCAATAGGTGACGCAAGTGGACTATTTATTTGACATCAGTTATTAATCAAAAGTCATCACAAATGCAGGTGAAACATTGTGAACAATTAAAAATTATTGTTCTTGTACAACAAATGCAGATGAAACCACAATACGATTCACAATATGTAAGACTGGCCTTGCATTTTGAAAAGTAAAAAAAAAATAAAAAAAATAAAAATGCTGGTTATATTTTGATTTAACCTGCATTCCTATTTCTGGCACAGACCTGTAATTTACGTATTACAGTATGTGCGTTGTTATT
Source organism: allo-octoploid hybrid of Carassius auratus x Cyprinus carpio (assembly GCA_024542945.1). Classification (NCBI taxonomy): domain Eukaryota; kingdom Metazoa; phylum Chordata; class Actinopteri; order Cypriniformes; species allo-octoploid hybrid of Carassius auratus x Cyprinus carpio. The sequence goes on from CM044998.1 coordinate 4,759,641, forward strand.
TTTATTTTTATTCTTAATCTTTAATCTTTTTAATCTCATCTTGATGCAGTAAGAGTGTCTTAAAATACAATCATACAATATGCTTAAGTAACTCACTTTTCATTTAACAACACTTTCTGGTATGAAATGCAACAGTAGAGGGAGTCTGGGAGAGGTTTGAGTTAAATGCTGTCTGGTGTTGAGAGGCTTATTAAGAGTTTTTGTGCATATTAGTATAATGAAACTAAACACACATTCATTTTAATGTCATAATTTCCATAAAACACCAGTGAAAGTGCCACCATAAATATTGTTTAGACGGCAGGGTGTAGTCTCATCTTCTCTTTTCCATGCACTTGTTTATTTTTAGATTTAGGCCTATACTGGATTAATTATTTGGAAACCAAAAGTCAAACTAACTACTATAACTACTAAGCCATAGATTTTATATATAATATGTGAATTAGAGAAAATACTTTTTTGTTACATAACAGAATTGAATTAATGTTCTTACCTGAATTTAAATTCACGGTCTTAGAGAAATAAAATTTGGTTCTCTATCACAGTTCTCTAAAGAGGTTTATTCATATATGTTCTCCAGTAAATGAAGCACACTGAGGAGTGTTCGTTGCAACACTGAAATTGTAAATCATTGGCAAGTTTCCAAATGAGCATATAGTGCGTGCAGAATTATTAGACAATTTGATATTCTGATCATTTTTTTTTCCAAGCACATTTCACCAATTCCATCAATCAATCAAAGTAACTACTAAGTTTATTTATTTTATAAACACATTTTATAAACTGCTATTTTATTTAATCATTTCTAAGTGATACATAATTGTGCATGAAGGCTGGAAGTAAAAAAAAAAAAAAAAAAAAAAAAAAAACGGTGTGCATGATTATTAGGCAGGTTTACTTTTATAGATAAAATGAGCCAAAAAAAAAAAGAGAGATTTATCTCAGACTGAAAGTCAAAATATGTTAAACGCCCATGAGAAGGATGCAATACTAATGCACTAATAGAATTAGCAAAGTTAAGGCATGACCACTGGACAACAAAATGCTTATTGCGTCAGCACTGTCAGAAAAAACAGGTGGAGAAGAACTGCATGTTAACTACAAAAGAATTATGAATGAATGTGAAGAATTAGATGTCAAACCATTAGGAACCATTTAAACTCCAGCACCACCATTTTCTAGAACTTCAACTCTTGTTACTCTTGAAGGACCAGCATCTCATCCTCTTGTACCACTCTTTCAATAATTTATCTTCCAGAATCTGGCAGTAAGTTTTGGGAGCTCATTTTTAGTTTATTTCTGAAAGATAGACTTTTCAGGATAAGAGATCAACTAAAAATGAGCTCCCAAAACTTACTGCCAGATTCTGGAAGATAAATTATTGAAAGAGTGGTACAAGAGGATGAGATGCTAGTCCTTCAAGAGTCACTCTTTATATATAATCAGTATATAAAGCCTATAAAAATCAGTCTTATTGTATTTCACAACACTTCAGAGTGTTGTGTCTCTGAGAACCTGACACAATGCACTTCTGAAGACTCCAGGAAGGCAGTTAACATATTTCCTTTTCCTCTCCACTAGCCAATCAAAAAAAAAAAAAAAACATTGTATGCTATGGAGATATCAGATTTCTGCTCGCTCTTTCTAGTAAATCACATGACTTACAAGAAAATGACCATAGAGGATCGGGGTGGGGCGGGGACTTTATGTCTTTAACATAGCTGAATTTATGATTCATAATCTTGATTTTTTTTTCCTCATAAGACTGTAGTCTGTTTCCACATAATCACCTCAACCATAATCAACGCACTGTAAAACTTAAAAATCTGTTGACATGCTGTTAATTATAGATTTATGAACCGGTTTCATATAAATGTATTTTTACACAATTTATTCATTTTATTTTCCTTTTTTGTGTGTGTTTTAATCTGTGTTTGCTTCCAGGGGCGGTTTCTTCATTAGAGCGATAGGGCGATGCACCACCAAAGTGTGAAAGTTAGGGATTTTTTCCTATCACATTCAACCACAGTGTTATGCTAGCTTTCACTGTTCTAGACTGTTTGTTGTCCAATCATCGTCAAGTCACATTCTGTTGTGTGCCACCCCAAGAATCACCTCGAGTGTTCCCAAACCGCAGGCAGGGTTAAGGCTAGAATGGAGACAAACTGTGGCTATAATGGGCATGCACACATCAATATAGTGTAATTTCTGTCACACTGTACAACAATAATTGTTATTTTTACTTCATTGTAAAGGGTAGGTGTAGACATTTATAAAACAATCTAATAGGTAGAAATTTAAGGTTCATTGTTATTTTTTGTTCGAAACTGTATCCCTTCAAGTCACAACCCAGTCAATGCAATGCAATCTCTTATATATGAGTTCCGGCAGGGCTAGAACTAACATGCTTTCATCATCATACATAACCTTAATTTGTGCAGCGATTAGTGGGAACAAACATACCTCTAATAATAAGAAATATGAAGTCAAGACTAGTCTGCATGAGAAGAGAAAGAGTTTAGCTAAATTGTTAGAAAACCCAAAGTCGTTCTCTCTTTGATCCAGTTATCCAGTCTAATCTGTGCATAGACATTCTTAAAATATAGACAGATATACAGACAAATGATAATTTATGAAAGACCTACATTCTCTTTTCAGTAAATCACATGATTTCAAGTAAATCACATGAATAACTAATGGGAATACTGTAATGCAGGGCCGGCGCCAAAGGGGTGGTAGTTAGTGGGACATATCCCATGTCAATATAAATATTACTGTCAGTGTTAGGTAATCGGTGCCAAACCAGTTAAAACTGGATACATTTTTCAGTGGTCATTCTGTGTTCTGTTCCAAGGAAAAACTTGACTGATAACTTTCTTTGTTTCTACAGATAGACACAGAGAGGCTTTAAGAGTTAGTTAACCCAAAATTAAAATTCTGTCATTTACTCACCCTTATGCAGTTTCAAACACATAAGACCTCGGTTCATCCTTAAAACACAAATGAAGATATTTTTAATGAAACCTGAGAGATTTCTCTCTCTCTATCAGTTGAGCTCAGATGACCAAAAATTTGAATATCCTAGAAGGTCATAAAGGGGTTTTAGAAAGTATTCCATAGGAATTTTTTTTTTTTGGCTTGTGAAGATATACAATTGCTTTATAAGATGCCAAGTAAATGTTATAAATTCATAACCATTTCATCTCCGTGTCTGATTTGAAGTGGGCAGAATACCCTCATTTTTACCCTTCCAGTCAAATATTGCTCTGCTTCTCTTCGGGTGGTTCTTGGCCTCCATGTTGTGCATTAAAATAGTTTATGTAGAGCTAGCGTGCATTATCCCTTATGTGGCATAAGGAATTTACATTTCTTGGATGAATATTCCATTCTAGAATGTTATGCCTTTATTTTAATGTGTTAAAGATTTCACTGTGATGCAATAAACACTTAAAAATATTTGATTATCAGGTGAAGAAATTGCTTAATATGTACAATTTAGATTTGTATTTATCTGGATATTTAATTTAATAACAGTTCAGGTCAAAAATTTGCATACACTTTGCAGAATCTGCAAAATGTTAGTTTTTTTCCAAAATAGGAGAAATCATACAAAATGCATGTTATTGTTTATTTAGTACTGATCTAAATGACATTCACATAAGATGTTTACATGTAGTCCACAAGAAAGAATAAGTTGAACTTATAAAAATGAGTCCATTCAAAAGTTTACATCCACGTGACTGAATGATCCTGTCACAGGTCAGTGATGTGCAAACACACGGTGACAATGGAGAGCAACAGAAAAGTCCTTTAAAGAGATAAATCCAGGAGACAAAGCAAGTAAACCAACTTGACAGAGAACTGAAAAAGACTACGGCAGAACAGGACTTATATGCATGAACCAAACAAAGGGAATAATGAGATGATTTACAGACAATAGGTGAACTGAATGAAATAATTAGGCAGCTCAAGAAAACTAGGTCACAACAGAGAGAACAGAAAACAAGGCATACATGTAACAGATCCACAGCTTTTTTTTTTTTTTTTTTTGTTTAGTGATAGTTGTTCAAGAGTCCCTTGTTTGTCCTGAATGGTTAAATTGCCTGCTGTTTTTCAGAAAAATCCTTCAGGTCCCACATTTTTTTGTTTTTCCAGCATTTTGGTGTTTGAACCCTTTCCAACAATGACTGTATGATTTTGAGATCCACCTTTTCACACTGAGGACAACTGAGGGACTCATATGCAGCTATTACAGAAGGTTTTGTTAAATGTGTAGAATATCCTTGTTACTGTTAACATGAGCAAAAGTGGGTTGAGTGTTTTTTTTTTTTTTGTTGTTTTTTTTTTAGTGAAAAGGGCCATGATACTGAGTCAATTGTGCTCAAGAAATGATCTGGTGATAACAGATCCCAGTTTGTAAAACAAGGAGAAAACAGTGTTGAATTTAAAGAGTGAGAATGAAAATGAGATGATAAAAACCAAATTGTATAAAACAGAAAATGTGAATGACTGCTCATTGTGATAGTGTTCAAAAGGGATGAGACGTCGACTGACTCAGTAGTGTGTCGTCACTAGACGCACTAGACTATAAACTTCATAAATAGTCTATAAACTATTAACAGACATGTTGGTATGTGGCTGGAAAGCTCTGGGTCAGATAGATGGGATTGGAGAGGTCCTGGGAAGACTTGTAACATGTGGGAAGTCTTGTGGGAAGTTGCTGCTGGAAGAGGTGTTAGTGAGGAAAGTAGGTGAAGCTCATCCTGAGTGGGTCCTAACACCTTAGTATGGTGTTAATAAGCTGCACTGAAAAGTGATATGTATGGTTAATACAAACCCTCTGGTCTTTCTGAAAAAAAAAAAAAACGCAGGAAATAGGTGAAGGTTGGTGAAAATTGTTCTTATACATCTGAATGCATGTATTGCTCCTGGAAAGCAGCCTTAAGGAATTATCCAGATGAGGATATCTGTTTCCAGAGCCACATGTCCTTGACCATATAAAGTCTTGTTTTTGTCTTTTGTATTACATTTCTTTATGATTTCGTGTATAATCCTTATTGGTCAATCATTACACCACCTTTTTTTTTTTTTTCTTTGTGGTTTTTGTTTGTGGACAGAGACTTGTCCCCGTGGATTCCTGAGTGAAAGGGAGACTGTGAATATTCTATTGTAGGGATGTAACGATTACCGGTTTGACGATAAATCATGAAAAAATTCCCCAAGGTTAGTATTACCGTTTCATCTTTTTATTATCATTAAAACCGTATTAGATTACCGCGATTTGAACAACTGGCGATAAATGAATAGGCTACTGTCCAGCATAAAGCACAGTTTTCAGTAGGCTAACAGTCGCAGGTGCCCACAGCAGAGTAGTTTCGTTTTGAATCAAAACAGGGCGGAAAAGCTGGGAGGTTGTAAAAGAGTGACAAGGGAATTATTCAAATGAATATATGAATTAATTAATTATATGAATGTACCTCTGAAGGTTTTGACTGTCATCAGAAACGATTTGATGGCATTTTGTTTTCATCTTTGATCCACGTAATAGCTCACCTAAAGCAGCGGTTCTCAATTCCAGTCCTCCGCTACTGCTCCGTCACGAGCACAAATTATGCCTACTCATGCATTAAACATAATTAGGGACGAATGCGCAAGGTTAAAGCATGTTGTAAATTGTAGGCTACAGTTTGTTAATCTCCTAATTTGCTGCTACATTGCTGCACATGGACGGAGCACACAATCTTGCACATAATGTAGCCTACAGATCGCGCGCATACATTCAGGAATGAAGAAAAACTATAAAGTTACAGCATCTCTCTGTTTCTGAAGTGACTACCCTAAGCTTTGCAATAGTAGAAAGAGACGTTTTTGAGAGCAGTCAATTAATCATTTAATATGGACTTGTCTTGGGCTAATTGCAGTGTTCCAATGTTAAAACTATTCTTCTAGTATTATATGCATGTACAGGTCCTTCTCAAAAAATTAGCATATTGTGAAAAAGTTTATTATTTTCTATAATGTAATGATAAAAATTAAACTTTCATATATTTTAGATTCATTGCACACCAACTGAAATATTTCAGGTCTTTTATTGTTTTAATACTGATGATTTTGGCATATAGCTCATGAAAACCCAAAATTCCTATCTCAAAAAATTAGCATATCGTGAAAAGGTTCTCTAAACGAGCTATTAACCTAATCATCTGAATCAACTAATTAACTCTAAACACCTGCAAAAGATTCCTGAGGCTTTTAAAAACTCCCAGCCTGGTTCATTACTCAAAACCGCAATCATGGGTAAGACTGCCGACCTGACTGCTGTCAAGAAGGCCATCATTGACACCCTCAAGCGAGAGGGTAAGACACAGAAAGAAATTTCTGAACGAATAGGCTGTTCCCAGAGTGCTGTATCAAGGCACCTCAGTGGGAAGTCTGTGGGAAGGAAAAAGTGTGGCAAAAAACGCTGCACAACGAGAAGAGGTGACCGGACCCTGAGGAAGATTGTGAAGAAGGACCGATTCCAGACCTTGGGGGACCTGCGGAAGCAGTGGACTGAGTCTGGAGTAGAAACATCCAGAGCCACCGTGCACAGGCGTGTGCAGGAAATGGGCTACAGGTGCCGCATTCCCCACAGAGAAGCAGCACTGGACTGTTGCTCAGTAGTCCAAAGTACTTTTTTCGGATGAAATCAAACTTTGCATGTCATTCGGAAATCAAGGTGCCAGAGTCTGGAGGAAGACTGGGGAGAAGGAAATGCCAAAATGCCTGAAGTCCAGTGTCAAGTACCCACAGTCAGTGATGGTCTGGGGTGCCATGTCAGCTGCTGGTTTTGGTCCACTGTGTTTTATCAAGGGCAGGGTCAATGCAGCTAGCTATCAGGAGATTTTGGAGCACTTCATGCTTCCATCTGCTGAAAAGCTTTATGGAGATGAAGATTTCGTTTTTCAGCACGACCTGGCACCTGCTCACAGTGCCAGAACCACTGGTAAATGGTTTAATGACCATGGTATTACTCTGCTCAATTGGCCTGCCAACTCTCCTGACCTGAACCCCATAGAGAATCTGTGGGATATTGTGAAGAGAAAGTTGAGAGACGCAAGACCCAACACTCTGGATGAGCTTAAGGCCGCTATCGAAGCATCCTGGGCCTCCATAACACCTCAGCAGTGCCACAGGCTGATTGCCTCCATGCCACGCCGCATTGAAGCAGTCATTTCTGCAAAAGGATTCCCGACCAAGTATTGAGTGCATAACTGAACATAATTATTTGAAGGTTGACTTTTTTTGTATTAAAAACACTTTTCTTTTATTGGTCGGAAGAAATATGCTAATTTTTTGAGATAGGAATTTTGGGTTTTCATGAGCTGTATGCCAAAATCATCAGTATTAAAACAATAAAAGACCTGAAATATTTCAGTTGGTGTGCAATGAATCTAAAATATATGAAAGTATAATTTTTATCATTACATTATGGAAAATAATGAACTTTTTCACAATATGCTAATTTTTTGAGAAGGACCTGTATTTTTCGTTTAATATAATTTCTGAACAAAACTGATTTTTCAAGCATAGTGAAATAATTTAGCTGCGGGGCTGATGTTTCTGATCAGTGGAGTGAGGAGTGGAGTGATTTTTGAATGCTTGGAGCGCGGAGGGGAAATTGTTGCCGCTCCCCTCCGCTCACATACTCTGGTGCGAGACGTGAATTTAAATGTCCGTGTGTGAAGACGTTGCGCAGCGCCAATCCATGAATGAATGTTCCGAAGTGAGGTAAACTTCAACAGAGGAGGCAGCAGGGAACACTGTATAGGGACCATGTCAATGTGAACACAGTTCATGCACGGAGCTCACTTCTAACGAGCTGGTTATCTGAATCAGGTGTGTTAACAAAGATATACGTGTGAAATATGCAGAGCTGGGGGGCGCGAGGACTGGAATTGAGAACTGCTGACCTAAAGGAAGTGTTCTTAATAGCAATGCTGTTGTGATCACCGCGGTTTATTAAGCAATTATAATTTTGACTTATATCTTTTCTTTATTTAAAGGCTGAAATGTGAGGTTTACCTTTTTATTAAACTTTTTCAAAGCTTTATTTGAACATTTACATTAGATATCTCAATCTTGAAATCTTGAATATTAAACTGTTGTCAGTCAAGTTGTCATTTAAAATCCGGACATCATTGGTAATGTTATTGTTTTAGTGATTATGCAAACAAAAAGTCATTTTATTTGTTGTTTGCTGATTTTTAAATATAAAAATTGGTTAAGTGATTTATGTTTATGTACTTTTTTAACATCTCCAACACATTATAACAATACAGTGATAATACTGATAACCGTGATAATTTTGGTAACTATAATCGTGATAAGAAATTTTCATACCATTACATCCCTATTCTAGTGGCACCAAGAGATAAAGAGTTATCACTTCTAATAATTTCTCAGAAAAGGAAAGGTCAACTTTTAGGTTCAACATGAACCACATCTGTCCTTGACCATATAAAGTCTTGTTTTTGTCTTTTTTGAATGATGTAATGTATAATCCTTATGGGTCAAACATTACTGTACACCACCCTGTTTTTTGTGTAGCCCATGCATTCCTGAGTGAAAGGGCGACTGACAATATTCTGGCAGCACCAAGAGATAAAACACTTTCTCAGAAAGATAGGGGTCAACTTTCAACTTTAACTTTTATTTACGTCCCCCAGGAAGCAATTAGTTAAGGTTCACTAGGAGGTGTGGTAATAGACATGACAATGACAGAAAGTAATATTTTATTTATTTAATGACTCTTTTTATTATTAATGATCTTTTATTATTAAGTACTATGAATAAAGACCAGTATCAGTGATAATTATGATACTGATGCCTCCATTTAATGGATATTGTACCCAATTTCTTGTATTAAATTGAGTAATTTTAGTCAGTCAGCATTATTAAAAGCTGTCTTTTCCCACTTTTAAGTTCATTTTGCATGTTTATTTTCATGATAAATGCATAATAAAATAACTAGTTAAAAGTGTCACCGTGTGGTATGTACAAGAAATAGGACTGGAGAATCAGAGTGTGATTCAAACACAGAAAACTTTAATAAACAACTCAGCACATAACACATAAAGAAACTCAGAAGAAATGAGGTAAAAATTCAAAATGTTTAGTTTATTCCTACATGATATAGTTAAGTAATATACCATGGCAAGTGAGCTATTTTGCTGAATATTCTCACGAAAAAAAATAAAAAAAAACCTTAAAAACACATACAGTGTGCATGCATTATGTGAAGTTTAGTGTGCTCTTTCACTGCATGATTCAGTCTATTAAAATACACTCAGAATTATCAAAAATCCAAGACCTGGGGGCAGAAAATGTATTTATTTATACCACTTCATATAGTTAATCAATGTCACATAAAGAGTCCGGTTTTTCCAAAAGAGACCCATATTGCCTGTGTTTGCACTATTTCGACAACATAAATCAAAACAAAACCACAGCCACTGATCTATAATAGAGATCAGTGACCACAGGGCTATTTTGCGTCTCAGAGCAACACGATGGTGTTTAGTTCCTGAATGAATCAAACATTTAAATGATTCGGTTCAATCGCATAGACTCACTTACTAACAGTGACTTGCTGCCGCCTACTGGCAGTTTTAATTTCACATTTAAAGTACCTTTTTATTACTCAAATAATTTCAAAAAACAGTATTCAGCGTTTTATGTTTAATATATCAAAACATTATGCATTTGTAAAAATAGGCCTTTGTAAAGATAAATAAAAATATGCAGATGTTATGATGTATGTAAAAGCTGACAGAACACTGATGAAAATATTGCTTCAGAATAGTTACTGTAAATATGTGATTGTACTGTATCTTTGTAACATCCGCATCTGCCATTCATTCATCCAACCGCTAGAGGGAGCCGTCTCCCGAATACTGAACACTGCTGCTTCTTCTCTCATCACTTCCTGCCTGCACCTGTTATAAGCCATGTTGTTTGTGCATTATGTTGCGAAGTATTGCCAGTTTACCCTGTCTCTACCAAGCGTATTTCATAGTCATGGATTGTTTGCTTGTGTATGTCTTTTGCCTGCCTTTGACCTCGTCTTTTGGATTACTGATTTGGATGTGTTTGCTATCTGGACAGCTGCTATTGTTTGCGACCCTTTGCCTGCTTATTGACCACGATATCTGCTCTCCGTTTACATCTGTTTGTGCTGTGGTGCTTAATAAAACTCTGCACATGGATTTAAACCCACCACTGAGTCAGTCCTCGTTACAGAACACTTTGCCTGACCAGAATCCAGAAGAGTTGACGCAACTACAGGCCGCGTTCACTTATCAGAGCGAGATGATAAAGGAGTTCCAGGGCCAACTCTCTTCTCTGCAAGCTGCAAACGAACACCTAACACGCTACATTCAATCCCTCCCACCGACCAGGCCTGATCCGGTAAGATTTTCTCTACCAGATAAGTTTGATGGTTCACCTGAAAAATGCAGGGGATTTTTGCGTCAGTGCACAATCTATTTTGGTAGCCAGCCTGAGGCATTTCTTAGAGACTCGACTAAGTGCTCGTTTATGATGTCATTGTTAACGGGAAGAGCTCTCGAGTGGGCATCAGCTGTTTGGGACCAGAATGATTGTATAAGAACCTCATTTGATTACTTCGCCAAACAAATACGTGAAGTATTTGAATACCCAGCGGGTGGGAGAGACGTTTCAGTGCAGCTACTACAGTTACGTCAAGGGAATCGCACCGCTGCTGATTATGCAGTTGAATTTCACACCCTAGCGGCACAGAGTGGTTGGAATGAGGTAGCATTGAAACCAGTGTTTAAGCAGGGTCTCAATCAGACACTACAGGCTGAACTGGCCTGCAAGGATGTTGGCTTGGATCTCCACCAACTGATTTCAATGGCTATCAAGATTGATAATCTTCTACGTAATAACACTCCGAGTTTGCTTGCTACTTCAATGCCCACCCCAGCCACTAATTATCAGGAAACCGCTGAGCCCATGCAGATTGGTTTCACTAAAGTCTCTGTGGAAGAAAAGGAACGATGCCGAGTTAACCGTCTGTGTTTCTACTGTGGTCAACCAAGTCATCAATGTCGCTCATGCCCTAACAAGCCCTCCCAGATCAAAGTGAGTACTTCCTTAACTACTATGCTGACCAGTTGTTTTACCCTTCTCCTCACACTCAACCATGCTAATTCTGCTCATTGTGTTCCAGCGCTAATTGACTCCGGTTCTGCATTATATTTGATTCATCATGAATTGGTCCATAAACTCAACATACCTGTTATCCAGTGCATACCACCTATTAACATCACTGCCATCAATAGCCAACCTTTTGGTGGAGGAATTACCCATCAAACTGTGCCCATTACTGTCAAGATTGGCCTGTTCCACTCAGAAACCATTTCTTTGTATGTCACATCTACACCACAACATCCGGTAGTCTTGGGGAATCCATGGCTAACTATCCATGATCCACAGATTTCCTGGAGCTCCAAGGAGCTTACTAAATGGTCGCCATATTGTAACAGCCATTGCCTTCAACTCCCGTTACGACTTCCCTGTTTAACCACCAGCATTGAAAGCCCTGCATCTAACGAATCCGTTTTTATTCCCCCAAAGTATTCTGACTACAACAAGGTCTTCAGCAAAACCAAGGCCACCCAGTTACCTCCACACCGCCCCTGGGACTGCGCAATTGAACTGTTACCGAACACTGCACCCGCCAAGAGCAAGGTATACCCATTAACCATTCCTGAAACGCAGGCCATGGAAAAATACATTGAGGAGGCTCTAGCATCCGGTTTCATCCGTCCTTCCATGTCACCAGCAGCATCAGGTTTCTTTGTTGAAAAAAAGGATGGTGGTCTACGTCCCTGCATAGATTACCATGGTCTCAACACAGTGACTATCAAAAACAGGTATCCACTTCCATTAGTTCTTCCTGCATTAGAACAGTTACGTTAAGCCACTATTTTCACTAAATTGGATCTGCGCAGTGCCTATAATTTAATCAGAATCAGAGAAGGTGATGAGTGGAAGACCGCCTTTATCACCACCAGGGGGCACTATGAATACTGCCATATGGCCTGGCCAATGCTCCGTCTGTGACATTCTGAATCACTATGTTATTGCTTACGTTGATGATATTCTGATCTATTCAAAGACACGTGAGCAGCACATCCATCATGTAAGAAGTGTTCTGTCCCGACTGCTGGGTAACAATCTATATGTCAAGTCAGAGAAGTGTGAGTTTCACGTCTCTAGTACCACCTTTCTTGGTTATAAGATAAGTCATAAAGGAGTAGAGATGGACACTGGAAAGGTTGAGGCAATCACAGAGTGGCCACGTCCTACCACGCTAAAGGAACTACAGAGATTCTTGGGATTTGCTAACTTCTATAGGAGGTTCATCCGTATCTACAGTTCCATTACAGCCCCTCTAACCTCATTGCTTAAGGGCAAACCAAAGAAATTATCTTGGACTCTGAAAACCAGTTTTACTACAGGCCCAATTTTGAAACATCCGGATCCTGACTTGCCATTCATTGTAGAAGTAGATGCTTCTAACTTCGGCATTGGAGCAGCTCTGTCGCAGAGACATGGAAACCCTGGAAAAGTATTTCCCTGTGCTTTTTTTTCCCCAGAAAGCTAACAACCGCAGAAAAGAACTATGATGTGGGTAATAAGGAACTGTTGTCAATTAAAGCAGCACTGGCAGAGTGGAGACACTGGTTGGAGGGAGCTCGCCATCCTTTCCAGGTTATTACTGACCACAAGAATTTGGAGTACATCAAGTGTGCTAAACGTATCAACCCTAGACAAGCCTGTTGGTCATTATTTTTCACTAGGTTTCAGTTCACAGTCACTTACTGTCCAGGAAGCAAGAACGGCAAGGCTGACACTCTTTCACGAAGATTTGATTCGAATGAAACTTCTTGCTGCCAAGGGCCTATTCTACCTCCTTCGGTGATTGTGGCACCCATAATGGAAGAACTGCAACGTGAAAGGCAAACAGAACCCACGCCACCAGATTGTCCCCCTGACCATCATTATGTCCCTGGGTCTCTCCACCAACAAATTATACAATGGGTGCATACATCGTTGAGCTCCGGGCATCCTGGCATTCAATGGACGGTAGAAATGGTGCGTAACTCCTTTTGGTGGCCTAATCTATTTAATGATGTTTCTATGTATGTCAAGTCTTGCAGTGTCTGTGCTCAGTCCAAGACACCACGAGAACTACCAGCTGGTCTTCTTGAACCCCTACCAATTCCTCAGAGCCCCTGGTCACACCTGGCTGTGGACTTCGTTACAGATCTGCCCAGCTCCAATGGCTACACCACAATCCTGGTAATTATTGATCGTTTCTCTAAGTCATGCCGTCTTATCCCGCTAAGGGGCCTACCCAAAGCTATGGAAACTGCACAAGCATTGTTTCACCATGTTTTCCGTGTTTATGGAATACCAGAGGATATAGTTTCTGATAGGGGTTCACAATTTACATCTCGTGTGTGGCAAGCTTTCTGCAAGCAACAGGACATTAATGTGAGCTTAACATCTGGCTATCACCCCCAGGCTAATGGACAGGTTGAGAGATTAAATCAGGAATTGGGGCATTATCTCAGATCTTATTGTAGTCGGGAACAACAACGTTGGAGTGACTTTTTACTTTGGGCGGAATATGCACAGAACTCACTCACTCACTCATTCATCTACAGGACTCACCCCCTTCAAGTCTGTTCTAGGTTATCAGCCTCCCATGTTCCCTTGATCTGCGGAACCTTCTGAAGTGCCTGCGGTGGACGATTGGGTCAGAAGAAGTGAACGTGTGTGGGACAGTGCCCATGTGAGGCTGCAAAGGGCGATCAGAGCCCAGAGGATCAAGGCAGACCGCAGGAGGCGTCCCCATCCCAACTATCAGCCGGGCCAGAAGGCCTGGTTGTCGACTCTGGAACTACGGTTGCGGCTCCCCAGCAGGAAGCTCAGCCCACGGTATGTAGGCCCATTTCGTATTTTACGACAGATTATTCCAGTAACTTACAGGCTAGAGCTTCCTGCTCATTACCGTATCTCTCCCTCTTTTCATGTATCTCTGTTGAAACCGGTCCACCCTGCTTCCGGCTCCACTACTGAGGAGAGAGAACCTCCTCCGCCACTTGACATTGATGGAGCGCCAGCTTACTTGGTAAAGGAGATTCTGGATTCCTGGCATCATGGGGGCCAGTTGCAATACCTGGTGGACTAGGAAGGCTATGGTCCAGAGGAGAGATCATGGGACAAGGACATTCTAGACCCGTCGTTGACCCAGGAGTTCCACCAGGCACACCCTAATCGTCCTGCACCCAGACCAAGGGGACGGCCTCGGAGAACACCTGGAGGTGTTCATTGGGGGAGGGATTCTGGAACATCTGCATCCGCCATTCATTCATCCAACTGCCAGAGGGAGCCGTCTCCCGAATACTGAACACTGCCACTTCTTCTCTCATCACTTCCTGCCTGCACCTGTTATAAGCCATGTTGTTTGTGCATTGTTGCGAAGTATTGCCAGTTTACCCTGTCTCTACCAAGCGTATTTCATAGTCACGGATTGTTTGCTTGTGTATGTCTTTTGCCTGCCTTTGACCTCGTCTTTTGGATTACTGATTTGGATGTGTTTGCTATCTGGACAGCCGCTATTGTTTGCGATCCTTTGCCTGCTTATTGACCACGATATCTGCTCTCCGTTTGCCTCTGTTTGTGCTGTGGTGCTTAATAAAACTCTGCACATGGATTTAAACCCACCACCGAGTCAGTCCTCGTTACAATCTTCAAGATTGTATTGTATCTTCTGCCATAAAGATGAAGATTGATATTTTGTTAAAGAATAAGAACTTTGTTTAAAAAAAATAAACAATTTATGTTCTATTATAAGTGTTATCAAAATAATCTTTTAGAAGGGCCTCATCTTTTAATTTTGCCTGGGTCCCCCATTTCATCTTGGTTCGCATCTGTCAATACTCCATGCAATCACAATCATGCCATTAAAGTAGTTTACATTTGGATTTGTTTGGATGTGAGTTGTTTAAAAAATTCATTTGTCATTTATATCCAGTGAGTAAAAGCTAAAGGAAACATTGCTTTTCCATCCAAATCTCAATAAATGTTTCTTTCACTTTCTTTCAAAACCATGACAGCAAAAACATGACTTTTTTATAGAGTTTTGGTATTTTCTTCAGTAAAAAAAAGCTTGGATAAGAAAACATGAAAAATCAGTACAGGAATTAGAAAACCATATAGACAAACTTTGTTTGACATGTAAAACTTAGATTTTATGAAACATTAACAGGCCATAAGTATCCACGATGTCTATGACTACTGCATAATTTAAAGTTGAATTGGGAAAAAAAACAAAATCATATTTATATCTTTTGAGAAGTGTAAATCCAGTTTTGTGAGTATTTTTCTCATTTATTTTTCATTTTTGTCTTTTATTAAAGGTTTTCCGGAACTACTAATTAAAATGTAAAAAAGTAAAATAAAAAGTAAAATAAAAGTTCATTTTGAATTTTCAAAAAATAAAATAAATAAATAAAATGTCCTGATGGTGCCATCTGAACTCTTTTCCAGCATATACATCTGTGAACAAAATGACTCAAGAAGTGTCACACTGTCTCTTTAACTGGAATATACCAACAAAACAAGTTCTCCAATGACTAGACAAGATATGTAGACAAGCACAAGAGTGTGTGAAAACAGCAAGGCACAGTGAGAATATAAAATTTACTATAAGGCACAAGTGAAGAGCAATAAAAGACCAATCAAGACATGATTTACAGTCTGTGAAAATACAGTGCAAAAAGACTGCCTTTTTGTCTTGTTTATAATGAATGACATTTAACATTTCCACAGATGTATGTCTTCTTAAAAAACACTTGTAAAAGTCTTGTAGAGTGAGTAAAATCTGACTTTTGCTCTGATTCCATCTAAAAGTTTGTTTATGGTAAAGGTCATGACTGCTGCATGAAACACATAGGATATTTCTGATCAGAATTATAACATAATATTAAATATTCTAGACAGGAACTGACCTTTCAGTCTGTGTAAACAGCTTTGGGGGAAGGGCTGATCTTGGCGGTGACGCCCTCAAATTTGCAAAGTGTGTCGCAGCTGAAATACTCCTCAATCATCAGCATTTACTGGACAACAGACTTGACTGTCTCTCTTCTGAGAACTGTAAAAACATTCCTGGAACCTAATAATACAAATACAACACACTGATGTTTGCATGATTTTCTGTGTGTTTCTAGAAGACAGACAAGGTAAGAACTCTAGTTAAGTTCTGCTAACATTATACAAATTCACATAAAATATATGGCTTAACAACAGAGGTGGGTTGTAACGAAGTAAATTTACTCTGTTACATTTACTTGAGTACAGTTTGGGAAAATTTGTACTTTAAGAGTAAATGATTAAAAGGATTCAAAGGTGGGTACTTTTACTTTAACTGGAGTACATTGCAAATACATTATATTATATACAATGTGTGGGAATATATATGATGAACGTGGGATGGATTAAATAATTGGCTCAAATGGGTGAAAAGTGTACTAAATGTTCAGAAAAGTGCAGACTATAAGGATGATCAGATCAAAGACCTCAAAGTATTGGATTGTATGACTTCAAGAAGCTACCCATACTGTAGGATTTTATTGTATTGTATTCGGGATGGGAATTACCCGAGGTAATGACTGGACTGAACTGATTTTGATTTATTAGAAATGTTGGTAACACTTTCTATGAAGCCCATATTTATAATACATTATAAGGGTATTCTTAAGGCATTATAATTAAAAACCTTATAATATGTTGTATCATCTCATGAATATTCATGAGAACAGTTTTATTATATTATATTATTTACTTATTTGTGGTAATAGCTTTTAAGAGTAAGATGATTTATAACACAACGAATATGATGGCATCAACTTTTACACTGGATTATATTTCTCATAGTTATAATGTATTATAAGTTTTATAATACATTTTTCTGATGCTACTTTACTTAAAGCGGTCAAAGACTACTTATAAGTAATAATAAAAATAATATTTTTTTTTTTCTCTCAAACAGCCATAAGATCAGATATCATGGCTGAGTTTCACAAAAGCTTCGTAAGCCTAAGAAGTTCGAAAACGATTGTACGACTGATCTTAATATTACGGCCTGTTTCCCAAAATCATCGTAACTTAAGTAGCACTTGAAAATCATCGTAGATCTACGAGTGCTCTGGAGTAATCGTAAAGCCCTAAGTGCATCGTAAGAAGACAGAGTTACACGGTCACCTGCAGGACAATTGACAAATTGCACCTTTAACTTTTTTTTAGGTTGCTGGTTTCCGTGCAAGTCAGCAAGTATAATATATATAGGCCTATATAATATATTATTATTATTATTATTATTATTATTATTTAAAGTATAATATTATAGCCTACGTATAATGCAATATAATATAATATAATATAATATAATATAATATAATATAATATAATATAATATAAAATATTATATTATATCATATTATATTATATTATTTCCAGACAACTCGGATCACAGCGTTAGGTTAACATTTTAATAACCGAGCGTGTACTATAGTTACGACCCATTCTAAGGTGACATTTCAGCACCTGACAAACGGATAGCGACTCCTAAGTAGCACTTGAAGCACG
The DNA here is from genome assembly GCA_024542945.1 of allo-octoploid hybrid of Carassius auratus x Cyprinus carpio. Taxonomy (NCBI): domain Eukaryota; kingdom Metazoa; phylum Chordata; class Actinopteri; order Cypriniformes; species allo-octoploid hybrid of Carassius auratus x Cyprinus carpio. The sequence continues at coordinate 4,777,365 of CM044998.1, forward strand.
GCTAAGTGCGATTGTGTTAAGTGCATTTTTGGGAAACGCACGTGAAACAATAACGAACGATCGCAAAATGACTCGTAGAAAACGCTCTTAAGTGCTAAGATCAATCCTTATCGGGAAACCCGGCCCAGATCAGTTGAATGTGTAATATGACACATTTGCTTTGAACTATTCTTATTGTAATATCTGTTATTGTAATATCAGTTTGATTATTTAGACAGCTGTTGACAAGTAACTCTGCAACTACATATCATTTACATTTACATTTACATATTTAGCAGACGCTTTTATCCAAAGCGACTTACAGTGCATTCAGGCTAACATTTTTTACCTAATATGTGTCCCCTAACATATCAACTAGCAGTCATTAGAGTATTAGTATGCCTGCTACTTTAAAAATATGCTAACACTTTATTTTGATGGTCAACCAACAGATAAACTGACTTTAAATGTATTTGCAAGTATGTCAGCTTATTCTGCCATACTAGATTCTACCATTCTTTAGCATACTAATACTCTAATGAGAGTTAGTTGGCATGTAGTTGCAAAGTTGCTTATAGTCGACTGATTAAAGGGACAATCAAAATAAAATGTAACCATATAAAACATTGCATTTTTTTTCGGTTGGAGTATTAATCTCAAATCAATTAATTAACATAGCTCCACAGGAAACACTCAAATAACACTCAACATCTAACTACTCACAAGCTGTAGTAAGATACTGTGCAGATCTGAAATAAACAATGTCAAGATATGATACAGTCCATTATACTGTACATGAAGTAGATTTAATATGGTGTTCATTGTGTTATAAATAATCATACCCTTAAACTTATAACCACAAATACATAAGTATTATGATGTATTATAATTGTTGTTATGATTATTCATGAGTTGATATAACATATTATAAGATATTTAAGTTCGCTCAAAGAAAAAAATGGCGTCGCTTCTGGAGGCAGCAGTCACTGAAGGGCAGAGTCCAGACAATTCGGCGGGTTTTTATTCTGCACTTTTAGTGTAAAAGTGAAATTACACCATATAACAACACTGAACATGAGTACTGTTTAACACTGTAGATTGTTAATTCAAATCTTTGGGAATTAATAACTGTTAGAAAAAGAACACTCCCTTCCAGATGTTTCCTCTTATTGTTTGAGTGTGAGTGATCTCACCTTCTCTCTTACTCCTGCCCTCCCTTTCTTTCCCCTTGTTTTTCTCCCTCCTCCCATCTGTGCTCTCTTTCTCTCTATTCTCTAGTCCTATATCTCTTTACCTCAATGTATACATGCATGCGCAGATGATACATAGAGTTCAATCGGTGAAGAATGGTGGGGGACCTCTGTAGGCCCAGGTTACTGAGTTTAGTTTGTCCTTTATTGAAAGCTGAAGAGTCCCACTGCCAGTATTATTCCTTATATGTCCAGTATTTCCTGATCATATGTTTACCTCATTTAACTTGTTGTTTTGGCTCATACTCAACACATATGTAATCTATATCTTATTGGTTGAAAGGGCTGTACCAACCTTATTGTATCCTTATTTATACTCAGTGTTAGACAATAAAGATTTGAAGTGAAGGTACATGTATACTCAGATTTTGTGTCTGTTGTGCCTTTTCTTCCCACGGCCGTGAACACTTCTGGTGGACTGAGAAAACTTTGGTGGTGACGATACAGAATGGGATCATTCTAATACTTAATATTTAACAAGAACTTTTAACACTGCAAATATTACACTGCTGATTTTACTGTGTAGCAAATACTCAAACAACAGGAGACACAGACAGCAAAGATGACAAAGATGCGTAAGCTTTACCTTCTTGCGGCACTTTTCAGAAAGTGAATGTATCAAATTTTGTTTCCTGTTGTGGTGAATTTCTTCTCAAGTCACAAAAACATCAAAGAATCTCATGTTTCATTTGTATATGCTTCATGTTATATTTAGAGCATAAAATAAGAAGTAAGAAAAACTAATAAAACTGTCATAAGAATTCAATATCCTTGAATAAATTTCCATTCCAGTTTACTATTTCCATTCTATTAAAAAATAAGAATTTCTAAAACAGAACAAGTGAAGCACAATAAAATGCTGATCAATAGCTGATGTGAGAATAAAGACTGTTTTATAAATAACTGTTATAATGAACAACGATCAACTTTCCACAGCGACTTGAAACACATAGGATGTTTCTGATCATAAGTAATAAGATAAAATTACATATTATAATATGAAATAATACAATAATAAATCTTCTTTTTTAAATAATCTGTGAAACCAAGAAAAACAAATTCCCACAACATTTATTATAAAATCTACGGCAAACAGATTTTAAAAATAAAATAAAAAATAAAAATAGATTTAAAAAATTTATGCTAATCTACAAACACGCAGATCAAATATAATGCCTGTTTCAGTTTTCCAAAATCAGAAAAATATAAACAATTAAATCTAAAACTGCACAAGTACAATGCTAATAAAAACATTTCCATATTAGACAGTTGTGATAAGGTATAACTGCACTGTTGTCAAAAAAAAAAAAAAAAAAACACTTCATAATGGCACTTTGTTTTACTAGTGTATTATAGAAATTATGACATTATAATGTATGCGTTTAGCACTGTTATTCTACTTCACTTCCTGAACACAAAAACTCTTTATAAGCCTCTCAAATCAAGATATTTACGTCTAAACCTCTCCCACACTCCCCCTATTGTTACATTTCATACCACGCGCTGAGAAAGAGTGTCTGCACACTGTTGTAAAGCCACTCATAGTCATATGGCAGGCATTTCAGCAGGATATTATAGAATTGCATATTTATTTTCTATAATTATTTTTCCCTTAATAAATGTTAAAAGTTGGGCATATTATAGGAGCCATCTGGCAGCTGGCTTTAGGCCATTTAGGCCCATAATACTATTAATAAAAAGTCTTGAAATTGTTCTGTTTTAGTAATGAAATCTGTTTGTGCGTGTGTGTGTGTGTGTAGAGCAGAACAGAACTGGCATAAAATCAGAGCAGCAGAGGCTTCTGTTTATCACAAACCTGTTGAAGTGAGTGTATATTTCTGCCTCTACTAAATCTGCAGTCCTGAATTAAGGAGAATTTTAACAGTTTCTCTTTTCTTTCAGAAGTGAACACATTATTTTAGCCAGACCTAAAGAGAAGATCCTTGCTGAAGACCCTGAAGAAGTAACTATAGCCTACAAGCTTGAGTCGAGACTGATTTGTTCCTTAACTTTGTTCTTTAGTCACTCTGTTGCGTCAAGATGGAATGTGCTGGCTTTTTTAGGAGGCAGCATCCTCCTGAATCTTTTGAGGAAGGGGAAAGAAACTCAGCTGATGACAATTTAGATGACATAGTTAATGAGTTGTTATTGTGTTTTGATGAATTTAAGAAATTAGATAAAGCTAAAAAAGAGATTGAAAAAAAATATGACATTAAACCACAAGATCATAACTGCTGGCCAGAAGATGATATCAAACAAGCTTGGAAAGAAACAAAAACAATGGGTAAAAAAACAGACAGAAAAAAACAATGGGCTCGTGTGATCTTTTTTCAGGTGGTAAAAAGTTTTGTTTGTGATACTTGTAAACAAAATGCAGCACAGAAGAATCGTCATGTTACAACTGATGAACAAGACTGTGCAACGACACCAAACTCAGAAGACACATCATCTCAAAGCAGTGATAAACTGGAGACAGTGGGAGCTGATGGAGGAGATAAGCAACAAACAACAAATCAAGGGCAAACAGGTAGTGTCAGTCAGGGCCAAACTGGGACATCATTTCAGCCCAGGAGACAGTCCAGTGGGAATGATCCTGGTGCTCCCAATGACCAGTCCGGGACGGATGGCAGTGCAGCATCAGAAAGAGAAACAGGAGCAAGGAAGCGTAGATTAAATGAGCGTAGATTAGATGACACCATCTACATACGTATCCCACTCACAAAAATGTTTGGCAATAAAGCAAACTCAACAGAAAAAGAAACAAATTTGCATTCTCTATATAAACTAATAGATAGACCTCCTGAGAAAAGTAAACAGGAAACAGATGAAGAAACAGAAGAAACTGAAATTAAGAAAAACAGATTTTATGTCATGTTATTCAACAAAGAGAAAAATCATGCTGAATGGGTGTATGAAATACTGAATAAGAAAACTTTACCTTTTTATTATGAAAAACCAAAATTTAAAGATGACCAAAAGGATCCAGACTTCCAAAATCCTGAGAAAAGGAATCCAGACTATGATCGAGGTCATCTTGCTGCGGCTGCCAATCACAAGTGGTGTGAGGAAGCCTATAAGGACACTTATTTGATGAGCAACATAACACCACAGAATAAGAACTTAAACAGAGGCGCCTGGAAACAATTGGAGATTTACTGTCGAGATAAAATATTCAACAGTAATGTCTGTAATGTGCATGTGTACACTGGACCACTTTACCTGAAAAAAGAAGAGAAATCGGGTGAGGAAAACTTTTGTATGCTTCACAGTAGTGAAATTGATTATGAGGATGGGAAAGCACTGCCAACTCACTACTTTAAAGTGTTAATCGTGGAGGATGAGGATGGGACTGTAAGTGACTTAGAATGTTTTTGGATATCCAATAACAAAGAACAAAAGTACAAACCATTGGACATTGAAGAGATTGAAAGACTCTCTGGTCTGATGTTTATAGATAACAGTCCCAAATTGACAGAGGTGGACTATACAAAGACGACGACATGGACGGGAAACAAAGGTGAAACAAGTGTAACAATAGACGTCACAATAAGCTCCTAAGAAAAAATGATGAAGACGTCCATCATTAGGATCTTAATGAAGAATAACTTCTATTGCAGTGTAGCAGTGACAAAGTACATGCAGCACTTTGGATTCAGCAGATTCAGAATGAACCCTGAACATCCTAAACTCAAACCTTTTATACAGTTACAGTTTACTACTCTTAATGTAAATGAAGTTGCTCCTGTCCTAACAGCTGTGCTCTGTATGTTAATGAAGTTCTGACACCTCTTTGTCTGAGATGGTTCTCGGTGTCCCACACTCATTCATATTCTACAACTGGTCACCATTTCCTCAGGATGTGATCATCCTAAATGATCTAGAAACAATTTAACTGTTGACTTTCTTATTCTGTATAATAATTAAGCCATTTTGGGAAATGAGCATGATTGAACATTTATTTTGGAGTGCAATCTGGGCCGGGGCAGTCTTATGTAGACAAACTTTGGTTAATGTATTTCTTTCTTTCTTCATAAAAATATTTTTATTATTATTTTTGATATTTAAACTTAATTCAAATAGCACAGGACAGCAGTGCACACAGAAACCCCAACACTGAGTAAAAAGCATCCATTGTGGAAGCCTTGTGAAGTGTTTTTGAGGAAATGCAAATTGTACAGTTCTGCTAATTTTAGATAAAGGTTGTCTACTTTGAAGAAGCTAAAATATGACATAGTTTTGAATAATTTTATATATTTTTTTGTTATACTTAATTTCCATTCTTCAACTTTGTGTTTAAAGTTCTGATGACTTTTTTATTATTATTTTGTGGAAAAACACAACAACATGTATCTGAGTGTATTAACAGAATTCGGTGAGTCTGTGTTTCAATAAGCAGTTAGATATTTGCTCAAATTTATATCATATCTAGTTCTCTGTACTGTTCCTTAGAGATTTCTTTGTGCTGTGTAATTGTTTTCTGAGACAAAAGCACACTTTCTCCATCACGGTGACATACATATATATAAATACAATAAAATCAAACAAAATAAATCTGACTATTATTTTGTATTTTATTTTGTCAGGCCCATTATTATGCAGGACGAAACCTGCAAAAATGAAAAAGAAATAAATATGCAAATAAATAAATAAATCCACATTTCCTACACAAATAAATACATATTTGTAATTTTGAATGTAGTTCTGTATTTATTTTCCTCACAGTCATGGGAAACCTGGAAATATCAGGGAGTTTGAAAATTGTGACACCCAGGCCTGGAAAAACCAGAGAAAAAAGTTATAGATTTCCTTTATTTTTGATGTTTTTTTATTCATTACACTCTTTACTAAAATACTAACTGAAGCGTTACATTGCACTGGATTAAAACTAATTATGAAAGTTTAAAATAAATCTTGTTTATCCCTGCCTATTTTGAGGCTAATAGTGAAATGTGATCTCTTTGCTAATTTTCACATATAATTATATATATATAATTATAGAACTTTTTTAGGAGGGTAAGAACCTTAATTTTCCTCTTGACCACAGATGGTGACAAAGCCTAATGACACAAATTTGTTAGTGAGCTAAACTTGAAAAAACCTCCAAGAACATCCTCATTTGTAAAAACAATGTACAGTATATTTTATCACAGTGTCATTCAGTTTGGACTTTGTTTTCATTTGCATTTTTTCCCTGCCTGTGTTTGCTGTCATGGTTTCTAATTAGATTAGTCAGCCCATTCAGCTGTGTCTTAATTAGTTACAAGCAAACAAAATGTAAACCACTGATCTATATATAATGTTCTCTGTTATAGGTCAGTGGTGTAAACAAATACTTTTTTTCAGAATTAGTTGTTATTTAAGCTGTTATTCAATAATTCCACAGGCTAAGAACTATACTCTAAAACAACTTCATAAGTCATCACAACCTAAAACTGAGTGAAATAATTCAGTCTCACTCCACTGTAGCTGTTATATTGTTATGTTATATTATATTATTATAATGTTTTCCTGTTTAAAAAGTGTTGAATTGCCTTTCAGATTCCTCTTTTTGTAATTATTTTGTAACTTTGTACTTTTTTGCCATTACAACTGAATTTTTAATTGTGTCCATTTGATTCGCACAATAGTATGTTGGGTGACGATCCCATGCATGCTAAACTAAAAAAAAAAATATGTGTTATAGTTTATCAGTATGGACATTGGGACTTCTTCTTCCCCCATCTACGATTATCATACCAATTACCAAGTCACTGAAACAGTGATTTCTACAAGTATACATTTTCAGATTTGTTGTAAATTAATAATTAATTCCATTATACAGGATAAATGATCAGCTGTTCATTGTCATAAATTGATGTTAAAGGTTCTTTTTAATCAATAAAAATTATGCATGAAAGTAACTTTAATATTAGTATACAAATACTTGATACAGCTGTATACAGACACACACACACACACACACACACACACACACACACACACACACACACACACACACACACACACACACACATGTTGGTATATGTGGTTTACGGGGACTCTCCATAGGCGTAATGGTTTTTATTCTGTACAAACTGTATTTTCTATTGCCCTACCCCAACCCTACACCTAACCCTAACCCTCACAGGAAACTTTGCGCATTTTTGGATTTTCAAAAAAACTCATTCTGAATGATTTATAAGCGTTTTGAATTACGGGGACACTGAAAATGTCCTCATAAATCACCTCCTCATTGTAATACCTATGTCATAACCATGTCATTATACAAATTTGTGTCCTCATAAACCACATAAACACGCTCACACACACACACACACACACACACACACACACACACACAAACAATTAGGCTATGCAATTCTAATGTCAATGCCAAAAGGAAAGGGTGATTAAAAAATTATAGGCCTAAGTAAAAGTTAAGAAATTAATTGGTCACGAACCAAGTTTTTTTTTTTTCTCATGATCATAATTACTTTAGATTCTTTTTAAAAAGTGAAAACCCAGTAATTTATTTGTAGAAATAACAGAAATACTTAAATTAATCTATAAAGTAGGCTAAATGATCAATAAATAAATTGCTGTAGGCTAATTGAAAATGCTGAACTTGATTATTTAAAAATCAGCGCTCAGAGCAGTGTGACTTCAACCATTTCAAGGTTTTTTTTTTTTTTTCCCAATAACCTGCATAGTGACGGAAGACGAACTCATAATATTCAAAAGACAGTCTCTATTTGCCACCTACCAGTGTATGTAACTTGCAAAAAGAGTACGCATTTTCAATATCAAATTACTTTAATTACTTTAAAGGGATACTCCACCCCAAAATGAACATTTTGTCATTATTCACTTACCCCCATGTTGTTCTAAACCCGTAAAAGCTTTGTTCATCTTTAGAACACAATTTAAGATATTTTGGACGATAACCGGGAGGCTTGTGACTGTCCCATAGACTGCTAAGTAAAATTGTGATGCAGTAGACCCTTGCAGATCTACTGCGGGACGTTTTAGGTCCGAGGGGAGAAAAAAAAAAAAAAGATTGCTTGACCTGTAGAAGTAAATCAAAGGGGACTTTTATTTACAGTGCGTCGTAAAAATACCCAGTGGTGCGAGTATATAATATTTACACAAGAGCTTAGTCCAAACACAAGACAAAAAAAGCAAAGTCCAAAAAAAAAAAAAAAAAATTAAATAAAAGGACTAAATAAACATCAACAAAAATATGCACAAACGAGTATCCACAGTACACAATACATCTGGTTTTGCTCACGCACCATAGGGCTGTCAAAAAAAAATTCGAATTTCGAATATTCGTTGAATTTAAAATAAAAATCTACATTCGAATGCAACGATGATGACGAAAATGACATAATACGGATGGTGCGCAGACGGCCGAAGTATACTTGACCTTTATCAGTGGCGCACGAGATGCAATGACGATGTAAGTGTCATTGCATTATAAGGTTTATGTTAGCCTATTCAGTTGAAGCCACTAGAAAAAAAAAAAGAGAACATCAATGTTGAGAAGATCTTGTTTACATCAAAACTGAAACCAAGCCGTTCACACAGAACGCATATTTCGCACATTTTCTAGAGGGACACCGTTGGACTCGTGTCTGACACAAGAGAGCCGCTTGTTTAGAAAGCCATGTAAAATGAATATAAGTTCAACTTTTTAAAAACATATCTCGAGACTTTATGGTGGGTTTTTGTTCCCCATTCCACTGCATCTCATGTTTTTAAATTAAAAAATTTATTCTGTGTGACTGGCTTTCCGCCCTACTGTAAAGGGGATGAAGAGTGTGTGAAATGTCCATGTGCCATTCAGATTACGTGTGCACCCGCTTTCCGAATGAGGTAAGTGTGTATGTATATGTATTTAAATGTGTGTGCCAGTACTGCCGTTACCAGCGGTGAAGATCAACTCTTCACATCACCTCCCCCCTCTCCAAGCCGCTTACTGTCCGGGTACCGGGACAGGTAGTCGGCAACCAGGTTAAGCCTCCCAGGCTGATGTCATACCTTGAAACTGTCGGGCTGGAGAGCTAGGTACCATCTTGTGATGCGGGCTCTATTATCTTTCATCGTGTTAATCCACGTCAATGCCCAATGGTCCGTCTCCAGGTCAAACTCTCTCCCCAGGAGGTAGTATCGGAGGGATTCCAGGGACCACTTGATTGCAAGACACTCCTTCTCGATTGTGGAATACCTGGTTTCTCTAGGCAACAACTTCCTACTCAGGAACACGACTGGCTTCTTCTCTCCTGCAGTTCCCTGGGCTAGTACCGCTCCAATTCCCTTCTCTGAAGCATCCACTTGCACCAGAAACGGTCCATGCCACCGGGTTCTTCCCAGTTTTGGTTAGCAAGTCCGTTAGTGGTGTTGCAATGTTAGCAAAGTCTGGAATGGTGGCAGTACCAGCCCACTAGGCCCAGGAAGGATCTCACCTCCTTTTTCATCCTAGGTCTGGGACAGCGCTGAATTACTTCCACCTTGCATATCTGGGGTCGCAGCTCGCCATTGCCCAGATGGTATCCCAGGTAGCTGGTCTCTTGCCTAGCCCACTCGCACTTTGCCACATTTAAGGTCAAGCCTGCTGCTTGGATCTTCTCCAGAGTCCAGAGTCTAGATGTTCCAGGTGGTCTGCCCAGACACACAAGGACCATCCTTCTTCGGAACGATGACGAGGGGGCTACTCCATTCGCTGTTGGATGGTTCGATTACGCCCAGCTGCTTAATCATCTCAATTTCCTCCTTCAAGGGTTTCAGTAGTCTCTCTGGTATTCGGTATGGCCACTGTCGTGAAGGGGTTGTATCTGTAAGGTGGATGCCGTGCTGTACCAGTTCTGTCCGTCCAGGCCAGGGGTGTCTCTGAGGTCTCACCTCTGGAGCAGGCTCATCCTCTTCCTCATCATCTACCTTCCTTAACATCAGCGACTTCTCTGGTGTCTTATTGGGTGCTTCTTTCCATTCCTTCAGCAGGTTGATGTGGAACGTCTGGTGCGATTTCCTCTTGTCAGGGTGGTGGATCTCATAGGTTACTGGTCCCATCTTCCTTACCACAGTGTATGGCCCTTGCCACCTTGCCAGGAGCTTTTTCGTGGACGTGTGTAACAGTAACAGCACCTTTTGCCCCGGCTGTAATTGATGGAATCATGCCTGTTGATCGTACCACTTCTTGTGTGATGCTTGTGCCTGCTGTAGGTTTTCTTAAGCTTCTTCTCTGTAACGCTCAAGCTGGTTTCTCATTTCCAAGATGAAGTTAACAATGCTCCTCTCCTCTGTCTTATCTGCTGGCGCCATGCAGGCCTTCTTCAGCAGGTCCAACGGGCCTTGGACCTGCCACCCATACAGGAGCTCGAATGGGAAGTCGGTTGAGGCTTGAGGTACTTCCCTGTAGGCAAACAAGACAAAGGGCAGCCACTTGTCCCAGTGCCAGTACTGACGTTCCCAGCGGTGAAGATCAACTCTTAACAAAAATACAGTGTCAAGGTCCAGAAAAGTATGAAAGGCATCATCAGAACAGTCCATCTGCCATCAGTGGTTCAACCGTAACATTATGAAGCGACAAGAATACTTTTTGTACACGAAGAAAACAAAAATAACGACTTTATTCAACAATTCCTCTCCTCTATCTCTATAGACTTTTGATCGGTTTTTGTTTATTTGTTTTGTTTTATTTCTAGTTTGTTAATTTGTTTTACTTGGTTTTTATGTTTATTTATATACAAGCAAATATCCTGATCCATACTCCAGTCGGTGGTGGTAATGCACCAATAAACACTACAGTCATCGGTCTCATCCAGGATGGAGATGAGTCTGCTTACAGACAGGAGGTTGAGCAGCTGGCTGTCTGGTGCAGTCTTAACAACCTGGAGCTGAACACACTCAAAACAGTGGAGATGTCATCTGTAATTGTATATAGGCCTACCTTGTTGTGATTGATTGTGGCTGGAATTTGGTAAGAAAGAATAATCAAATACAGAAAGTTAAAAATTTGTTTCTGGAATTTTTATTTCTAGAAATAATCACATCTCTTTAAATGTGTTTGTGGCCAGATGGCAGAGGGAAGGTATGACTTAAGTGAACTTAAATCGAATTAAGGACCCAAAGGGTTAACAATGCCTGACTACGCCACCCTGGGAATCTCACCCAAGGAATTTATTAAAGATACTATACACAGGTCCCCCACTCTGTGGCAAAATAGACAATGGAGACAGAGGTACTGGTATAAAAATAAAACAATTTATTTTAAATTCAATAACAGAAATTTAAAACACATTCACTGAAAAGAGACTGGGACCACAATTACACAAAAGGTCCAGAAAGGCAACAATGAGGAGCTGCAGCCTGGGCTACATGACCGGCCGTACAGGCCTTTACTCTAAGTACACTGCACACTCACACCAATCCAAAAGCCCCAGTGCACACGGCAAATCACAGCACTCTGTGAGGAAACACCATCACCACCTAAAGAAAGACTTCAGCCCTGCTCTCCATACAAGGTCTGCAGCTCCTATAAAACAGAATAGCACACACACACACACACACACACACACACACACTCAAACACAACAAAAATAATTAACACAAGATTTAGGCAGGCAACACAGCTGACACTTAATGCCTGCCAAACACACAATAACAGAATTAACCAAATTAAATCAAAACACAACTGGACCATATGAATGCAAAAAAAAGCATTAAGCGTATTAACACGAAATTCATGAATGTTCAACCAGGAACAAGACAGCGGTGACGTCACTGCGTGCCCCTATCACTCTACAACACAGGGGAAAACTAGTCATGTTAACCAGTCACCATAAAACATTTATGTAATAAAACCCACCTTAATTAGACCTACCAGATAACAGGCACAGGGACCCGGGAGTCAGTAGAAGTGAAGATAATACTCCATAGATGCAATGCGAAGTATAGTTTCGGTTTAATCACTCAGCCGGTGAAGCTCAGGATACGCAAGGAGAATAACTCAGCATATACAGTCGTCATCTGCCCATACACAGCATTATATTGACTATAATAAAAGCATGAATTACTAACGAAACGCAAGCAAATCCACACACCATTACAGCCATTAAAACGCATAACGTTACCTGAATGTAGTCGCATATGCAGATGCGAGACACACGCCGCCACCAACAATAAGTCAAAGCCACAATATCTGCAGCCACGGAGATAACTACAGTTGCCGCAATCGTCCTGCAAAGCCAAAATCACAGCAGCCCTCAGTCCATGAACCAGAAGCGAAACGGGATCCCAGGAAGTGACGCTCATCTAAGTCACACACGCATGTTGTTTATATACACATAATCCAACCTCCTCTATTGGCCCCAACCAATGAATAAACTAATGCCTAATGATGAACTTACCGATCTCTACCTGCCACATACTGTATGTAAAGTAATGTAAAGTTACTGTAATGTCACTGTAAACTTAGATTATTTACAGAAGGTATATACTTTAAAGGGTCTATAGTGTGAGCACATATATCATGAGCTTTGGCTTTACATCGCATGTGATCTCATACAGTGTGAGTTGGTACCTTACTGAAATCGCACGAAAATCACACAGACATCGCAGTGTATTCCTGGCATAATGTATCATGTAATGTATTCCCGGCATAAACCATACCACAGCCATAAGGGCAAAGAGAAGTGCTGGGGTGAAATCGCCTTAGTTTTGAACATAACGGCTGAGTGTAGAAAGCTGCTAGCATGCTAGCTAACATATGTAAACATTAGCTGCTTAAATGTCAATGAGCTGCGTGAGATCATGTGAGGCGCTCCCTTTAGCATGATAATCTTAATGATAGTGTGTAGTGTGTGATGCGCCATGAATTTTAAATATTGTAGTGTGTGGATGTTTAAGATTTGAGGGAAGAAAATCTCCAAAGATTCTTCTTATGTGTGTGATGCAACGAGACTTCATTATCGGTTAGGATTTTAAAACTCCTGTAGTCTGAGCCTGGCTTAAGACAATAATATTGTGGTTAACCTGGAAGCCTAAAGCTGCACTTGGTATACATCACATTAGCACAAAAAACTTAAAAAAAAACTGAGCACTTGCTTGAAAATGTACACATAACATATCAAATTATACTTACAGGTTGTGGTTCGGCTTGTCGATCCAAATAAAGAAGGTACGGATTTATTTTTCATGAACAAGCGTTTAACTCTCCGAGATTAGAGAAAAAGTCCTTTGTAAAATGATGAGCACACAACAAAAGTTTCTAATTGTATTGCTGTGGTATTGTGGAACACAGTGTCTTCCTGACATGATGTAAACACACTAACTAGCGGAAGTGTTTGTGGACAGGTCAGACAGTTCATATTTTGTGGGCAGGCGGGGATTATGGTAATATGTTACCCTGTGACATATATGTATACGTATGACGTAACAGGCAGAAGATTTGAAAATATGACGACTCGTTAAGGTGGCTCAGAGTCGACTCTTTCGAGACAGTATCTTTATTTATCATGCATTTTTTTGATTAACAATTTTGCAGACTGTTTACATTGAAGGATAGCTACATTACAAACCACAAATATATATATTTTTCGAAAACCCATATGACCTGCTCTTTAAGGAAATGTGAAGTTTGCAGTTCTGCAAATTATAGCCAAAGGCTTGTTACTTTTAAAGAAACTAACAAATAAGAGTTTTGATTTATTACTATTTCAAATCTATTTCTATATATTTTCCATTATTCCAAATCTGTTATTAAATAGTTTTGCTAACTTTTCTATTATTCTAAAATTTTATTTTATTCTAAAAACCTAATAATAATGAGTAGGTGTTTCCAAACATGTATCTGAGGCTCTGTCCACATGAACGCAGTTATTTTCAAAACCGCAACTTTTTCTATGTGTTTTGGCCATTCGTCCGCAGGCAAACACTGCAACAGGCCACTGAAACTGAACATTTTCAAAACCTCCGGTTGCAGTGTTATCGTGTAGAGTTTTTGGTTTGTGACCTCAGAGCCAGCGCTGTTATCTACGCCTACTGGAAAGTTTTTCAGGCTTCTGATTGGCCAACATGGCTTTACAGTTTACTCTTGACAGTGCTTCATAGCATGCATTTGTGTTTTCATGTGGACGGAGATTTTTTTTTAACCGGAGGAAGGAAAAACTCAATTTGTAAAAAATAACCATGTACGTGTGGACATGGCCTGAGTGAATGAACTAGCAGCATTTAATCACTGTGTTTTGATAAGCAGTTATTCACTCATGTTTAAGTCATGTTGAGTTTTCTATTCTTTCATTAAAATGTGTTTGCACTGATTCTGTATTGTAATTGTTTTGTAAGTAGCAGATTGAAATGGAGTATGTGACCACTGAAAATGGGTAATATTCAGTAATCTGAATATGGAGACTCATTGAGACCTCCATGTCTCTTGGACTGAATGATCTAGGGCCTTGAAACTGAAGATTCCAAAATTAAGAACTAGAATCTAAAATCATATTGCAATTTTTTTATACTTCTTGAGTTATAACCACGCAAACTTTGGAAAAATAATATTTATGGCACTCAGACAGGTATGTTCAAGGCAGTTGTTTTGACAGAAGGAAATAAGATACATTTCTAGTTTGAACATTATTTATTCTTCAGACATTCCTCTTTAAAACAAAAAAAAGTATCATATTTTTGCAAAGTGACCCACGTTTGGTTTTTGACCACTGAATATGTGTACATTTTAACAATTTACTCTTGGATCATATTGAAATTCCAATATCTCTGGAACTGAACCATATAGGGGCCTTAAAAACTAAGATGCCAAAAGGAAAGTTTGTTAAGACCCAATATCTAAAAAGGCATTAAGATATCTTTAATACTTTTTGAGTTACAGGCATGCAAACTTTGGAGAAAAAACTTCAAAAGTGCAGTTTCCCACTAAAGTCAACAGCATTTACTAACAGACCTACAAATCTCTGTGTAGAAGTAACATACTGATCCATAACTTTTAATATTTTAGGCTTTCATTACTATACATGTTTAACATTCTTTAGAAAAAAAATATATTAGCAACATCAAAAATTTGAGCCGGGGACCTCTGGTTGATTTGACATGAAATAAACCTGTTCTATATTCACTCTTTTTCAAGTATATGAAGAGTGCTTGGGACAACTAAAAGTCCTGGGTCTTCCTTTTGGCTCCCGTTTCATATTATATGTGGGCAGACTTCAAATCCTCTGTGTAATAGAGTGAACACACTTTCCCACAACAACTGCATCTTTTTCTCTCTCTCTATGGGAGATGTGGGAAAAAAAGAAGTATGTATTGATGAACAAACAATATTAAAAAGTAAAGGAATTTAAGAGAGCAATTTTAAGACACACACACACACACACAAATGTTAAGGCATGTCAAAACTTCTCCAGTGCTCCAGTGATTATATATAAGATACTGTATAAAAATAAACATTTACAATAGTTTTAATCGCCACTAAAAATATAAAAACATTGTACATTTTACCAGAGGTGGAAAGTAACGAATTACATTTAATCGCGTTACTGTAATTGAGTAGCTTTTTTCTGTACTTCTACTTTTTCAAGTCATTTTTAAAATCTGTAATTTTACTTTTACTTAAGTATATTTTGTTTTAAGTATTGTACTTCGCTACATTTTAAAACACATTAATTACTGAGTAAAAAAAAAAAAAAAAAAAAAAAAAAAAAAAAAAAAAAAATCGCTCCCTGGAAACTACTGCAGTAAATAATGGACAGGAGGGCAAACTGGCGCTAAAATCACAAGAAAGATGCAGACGGACAGACAGGCGTTAGTGGTGCAGACACCGCTGAAAACAAAACCCCGTCATATTCTGAAGTTGAACTCGAAGGAAATGAAGTGAACCCCTGGCCATATTTATGCTTTATTATGCAGTGTAAGCTGTGCTTACCTAGGGAGACCAACCTAGTAGCTTATAAAATCTCGACAAGACATCAACCCTTCGCAAGCATGTAGAGATAAGCTAAATAATTGCATCGTTGCATTGGTGGTTAAAATGAAGCTTTGACATTTTAGCAAGAAGTTTTGCACAAATTAGCCAAAAAGACAGTGGTGCGGAGTGTGCGATATATATCGTCTGCGATAATATCATAATTGTTGTTTTATTGATGTGCGCGCGTATGTTTATATTTCACTGCAATATATGTTACTGGAATGAATCAGACATGATGCAGAATTTGTCAATATTTTATGTCGTTTATTAATTTTTATTTTTTTGCACTGAGTAATTCCAAAATACAAGAATTTGTATATACACCAACCACTGATACAGATACAATAGTAATGCTAATCTACTCGGTCTTCTCCATTTGGCCACAGGTTCTCATCCACATCACATCTTATGTCATCTAGGGCAATACACCTAGGAAAGAATCTTCTGGCATGCCTGATCCATCCCTGGCAATCTTCTGCTGATATGTCCAGGCATCCAGCATTCATTGCATCCAGGAGGGACATTTGATCATGTGGATGGTCATATTTATAATTGTTTTTATAGCATTTAATTTTAAGATTTAAAATATATTTCATTAAAATATTACTGTAGAAATGTAGCAAATTGCTGTCTTATTCAGTTTTGTATTATGTTATTGTTTTGAACATCAGTTTAACAGTTTTGAAAACAGTATGTAAGCATGTGCAAATTGGCAGTTGTTGTGTCTGAGTGAGAAAAGAATTCATGAAATTTGAGAGATGTAGTCATTGAATGCATTTTGTGCCAAAGCAATGATAATTGATCCTCAGTTTAGCCCAAATAGACTTCTGTTGTGCTCACTGTGTGAAGAGTTTAGCAAAATTGACCTAAGTATTGAGAAATGTGTCCTAGCGTCTGTAAAAAACTGTAATAGGATCAGGATTAAAATCCAGGAAGTGGCTCAGGAAGTGGCCCATTGTCTCAGTTTCCCAACAAATCAACAAGCCTGCCAACCCATACAGTTCATGAAATCAAAGACATTCCACATTCTAAAGACCTGTACAGTGAGTAAAAACAGACTTTTGCTCTGATTATATCTAAAAGCTTGATTCAAGTCATGACTGTGAACAAGAAACATGTCTGATGTTTCTGATCATGAATATAATAAGATAGTGTTAAATAATATAAAATGAAACATTAACTTGTTTAACATCTTTTATTTTTTATTAAACCGTGAAAACAAGTAACACACATTCCCACAGCAACTATATAGATGTGTCTAGAGCTGAACTGACCTCTCGGGTGTATAAACAGGAAGTGATACTGATGGAGATAAAGAGGATGTGAAGTTTCCCAGTACCACAGCTGAAACATGCCTCAATGTGCTTCATTTACAGGATGTCAACAGACATGAATAACTCTCTTCCGAGAATTCAAACTAGTAAAAACACAATGATATTTCTCTAAGAAGTCATATGAAAACTCAAATCCTGAAAAACAGGACTTTTATAATTCTGTAATGAAGTGTGCATGGTTTTCTGGGTGTTTCTGCTAGATGACCGACAAGGTAAGGACTGATACGCTTCTGTTTATGCTATACAAATCCACTTTTTATATATAAAATATGTCTTCAAACTTTCACCTGAAATATTGATTATTATTTTTAATGCTGTGCTTCAAGTTTAATACTTCTAGAAATGTTTTGTTTTCTAAAATACAATGTAATAATATAAAACATAAATCTAGAAATAAACAAAAACAGTGCAATACAATGTTAAAGGAAACTTTCCATATTATGCAAGTTGTGTAAAGGTAAAACACGCTATTGTCAAAACAATATTTATGGTGACATTTTCATTGGGGTTTATCGGAATTAGGACATTAAAAATAATGTGTTTTTAATACCATTATCTTTTGTCTAACAGAAAAACTCTTTTATAAGTCTTTCAAAACAAGATGATATTTAGGTCTAAAATCTCTCCCACACTGTCATTACATTTCATACAACAAACAGAGAATATGAAATTACACACCAATTTTCAACTTTGTGTTTTAAGTTCTGATGACTTTTTGTATCATTTTGTATTAACAGAATTCAGTGAGTCTGTGTTTCAATAAGCAGTTAGATATTTGCTCACATTTATATCATATCTAGTTCTCTGTACTGTTCCTTAGAGATTTCTTTGTGCTGTCTCTCTGGTGATTGTTTTCCGAGACAAAGGCACATGTTCTCCTTCAATGTGACATACACATATATAAATCAAATCAAATCAAACTAAAAAAATCTGACTATTAATTTGTATTTTATTTTGTCATAAATAAAATGTCTTTTCACATGTCTTTTCTACAATACTAACTGAAGCGTTACATTGCACTGGATTAAAACTAATTATGAAAGATTTGACCACAGATGGTGACAAAACTTCATGACACTTCAAAAATTTGGGGACAAATTTGTAAGTGAGCTAATCTTGAAAAAACCTCCAAGGACATCCTCATTTGTAAAAACAATGTACAGTATATTCTGTCACAGTGTCATTCAGTTTGGACTTTGTTTTATTTTGCACTTTATCTTCTGCTCATCACGGCTGAATTTATTTGATCAAAATAAAGTAAATTTTAAGTAAAAACGTATTAAAAATATTACAAATGCAAAAAAGTTTTTAATTTTAATATATTATAAAATGTAATGTTATTCCTGTGCAGGGGTGGCAGGGGTGGCCACGGCATATGGGGCAGAAAATTTATAGATCTTTATAATTTATATAATTTCATATAGTTACTATCACACGAAGAGTTACGTTTTCCTCCAAAAGTCAGCACAATTACAAATGTGATATTGATTTTAAACAGCAGTTCAATAAACAAGAAATTGATATCAAGATATTTGCGTTTTAGACAACATATTCCCTGTTTTTGCTCTATTTACATTTAGCTATTAACTAGCTATTAACATTTTAGCCACTGTTTTGTGTCTCTGAGCTACATGATAGTGTTTCGTTCCTGAATGAATCAACCTTTTAAATGATTCGGTTCAATCGCAATGACTCACTTATTAACAGTGACTCGCTGCCACCTACTGGCGGTTTTAATTTCACATTTAAGGTACCTTTTCATTTTTTAAATAATTTCAAACATCAGTTTTCAATGTTTTATGTTTAAAATATCAAAAAATGATTTATTCATTTGTAACTGCAGGTTAAAGTATTCAATATCCCACAGAGCAGCATTAAACAGTGTGTAAAAACATCTAAATGGCGATTCAGATGCAGCTTCTGTGTGTTCTCTGCATTGCAAAGATCAATTTTGTTGATATTGATTGCATTTGCTTGGTAACAGCCCAAATGCAAGTATTTGACCTAAAAGATGGTGCACACTTTTAGAAAAAATGCATAAAGGTAAAAATAAAAAAATTAAGAGTCAGCTGGCAGCACAATTAGAAATAAGATATCAGCACAATAACACACTCAGCAAAATATTGACTAATTATCGTTATCAATAAAATACCAGAAATCACATAGATATAATTTTTGTCAATATTGCGAACCTTTTTTTTTTTTTCACTTTATTTTGGTGTGTCACCCCAAGATTTACTGTGGCCTCATCTGGCCACCCCCATTCAAATTTTCACTGTCACATGATCTTTTAGAAATCATTAAATTTATTTGACTCTCAAGAAACATTTCAGATTATTAACAATGTTGAAAACAATTTTGCTGCTTCATATTTTGTGTGGAAATGATGATGCACTTTATTTTTCAGGATTTTTGATAAATATAAAGTTTAATGAAAAGCATTTATTTGTTTTTATCAAATATATTAATTAAATGTGTTAATGCATTTATTAAATAAAAATAATTTGTAATGCCTAAACTCACTTTTTGTCACTTTCATGCATGATAAATAAAATTATTAATTTCTCTTAAAAAAAAAAAAAAAAAAAATCTTATACAAATGTTTGAGTGGTTATCATTGTTTTCCACAACAATATTAAGCAGCAAAACTGTTTTTAACATTGATAATAATCAGAAATGTTTCTTGAGCAGCAAATCAGCATATTCGAATGATTTCTGAAGAATTATGTGACACTGAAAATTCTTTGTAAACAACAACAACAGATTTATAAACGTTGCTAATGACGAATGTTGCGTTCCCAAATGCAAATTAAAGCGGCTCAAACCAAGCGCGGTACTAACAGTGAATCACAACTAAAAACAGTAAGCTACTGTAACAGCAGACATGTAGCGCGTCACACTACAGCATATTACAGAATTACAGCACAACCATTGTGATTTTTATGACAGCACTAGCGATCTCAAATTTCCACCGCCATTCATAAAAAGTCACCAAGTCGAGTAACACGGTTCAGCGCTGATTCTGCTTTGAATCATTTGAACGCTCCTGCAGGTGGAGCCAAGAGCTCGTGAAGCGCTCTCATGACCATTACGTCCATGATGTTTCTTTTCGCAGTTTAATAGGTAATCACTGAAGGCTATTTGCGCGATTTAAATCATCACGCATTAACCAACCTACCACCACCTCAAAAAAAACAAAACAAAAAAAACACCTCTGATCTATGCGAATCACATGGGTCGTCCCTCAGAGTTCGGAAAATACAGAATTCCGTAAAAGTCACATCCATGTTTATTGTTCGCTTCTGTGTTGCTATATATTCTTGTCTGCCTGTTTCCTGAAGAAAAAACAAATCCGATCTGATGTAGGCTAATGAATAAAACCTTTTTTTTTATTATTATTATTACACGAAATGTATTGGTGTTCTTCTTGTATAATTCAAATTATAAATGATATAACTAAACAAATTAATTAGGTGAAGCTGTGCGCTTGAATTTGTCATTGCATGCAATGTGGTGAATTATTAGTGCTCATTATTGTCTATAGGCTATTTGAGCAATTTAAATAACGTAGGTTATCTTAATATATTGATTAATGACATTGTATAATAATAGTGTATTACACCACCCAAATATGTATTTAGTATATTGTATGTATTTTGTACTCATTTTAGTATCAACAGCATTTCAGATGTTTCTCCTAAAATTCCTTAGGAGATATGAAAGTAGACACAAATGAGAAATATTTGAGAAAATAAGAATCAAAACTGAGAATGTGTTGGAAGAAACACAGAATATCTCTTTATTGTCTTGCTGCAATCTCTATCAAGACTCCATCATAGGAATATTTTATTGCTCAGTGGTTGCTCTTTCTAACCTCAGGAGACTTAGTTGTGATTCTCATGTATTTCTCATTTTAGTCTCAACGGTGTCTCAGATGTTTCTCCTAAAAATCCTTAGGATAAAATAAAAGTAGAGACATCTGAGACATGAGAAAGTTCTGAAAGAAAGGAATCCAAAATGATAATGGGAGAGAAACATGTGCGAAACATGGGAGATCTCTTTATTGTCTTGCTGTAATCTCTTGCAAGACTCCATTATAAAAATGCTTTACTGCTCAGAGGTTACTGTTGCTTTTTTTTATTGCAATGGGGTTTTTCACCTTTAATGGTCAGGACCGCAGGAGTAGAGACAGGAAACATTTGGACAGGTGAGATCTGAACAGGAGCAGGAAAGTACCTTTAGCTGGGATTCGAACTCATCAGGGGCACATATAGGATTTTACTGGGGGGGACCAGTCAAATGTTTTCAGTCCAGAAAAATCACCAGCTCAGTCATAGATGGGGGCAGCTGTGGCCTAATGGTTAGAGATTTGGACTTGTAACCCGAAGGTTGCAGGTTCGAGTCTCGGTGCTGGCAGGAGTTGTAGGTGGGAGGGCGTGAATGAACAGCGCTCTCTTCCACCCTCAATACCCATGGCTGAAGTGCCCTTGAGCAAGGCACTGAACCCCCAGTTGCTCCCCGGGCGCTGGATATATAGCTGCCCACTGCTCCGGGTGTGTGTTCACGGTGTGTTCACTTCTCACTGCTGTGTGTGTGCACTTGGATGGGTTAAATGCAGAGCACCAATTTCGAGTATGGGTTACCATGCTTGAAAAATGTCACGACTTTCACTTTCATTTTCAGATGATAGTACAGGTGCATCTCAAAAAATTAGAATATCATAGAAAAGATCTTTATTTTTTGTAATTTAATTAAACTTTCTTATATATTACATTCATTGCACACAAACTGAAATATTTCAAGAGTTATTTTGTTTTAACTCTGATGATTACAACTTACAGCTTAGGAAAATTAAAAATTCAGTATTTCAGAAAATTCGAATATTCCATTTTGAGCTTGATAAGTTTGATTAATTTTGAGTATAAATACTGGGTACCTCTTGGGCTAGTTTAGAACGTGCAACAGTTGTCCAGAAGACGATCATCGACACCCTCCACAAGGAGGGTAAGCCACAGAAGGTCATTGCTGAAAGGGCTGGGTGTTCACAGAGTGCTGCATCAAAATATATTCATAGAAAGTTGACTGGAAGGAAAAAGTGTGGTATGAAAAGGTGCACAAGCAACAGGGAGGACCACAGCCTTGTGAAGATTGGCTGAATCGGCTTTTCCTGAAAGAGTCAGTGCATCAAGAGACACCACACTCAGACGTCTTCAGGAAATGGGCTACAGCTGTCACATTCCTAGAACCAAGCCACTCCTGAACCAGAAAAACATCAGAAGCATCTCACCTGGGGTAAAGAGAAAAAGAACTGGACTGTTGCTCAGTGGTCCACAGTCCTCTTTTCAGATGAAAGTAAATTTAGCATTTCATTTGGAAATCAAGGTCTGGAGTCTGGAGGAAGACTGGAGAGGAACAGAAGAGGAAGACTGGAGAGGCACAGAATCCAAAGTCCAGTGTGAAGTTTCTGAAGTCAGTGATGATTCGGGGTGCCCTGGTGTCTGCTGGTGTTGGTTCATTGTGTTTTATCAAGTCCAAAGTCCATGCAGCCATATACCAGGAGATTTTGGAGCACTTTATGCTTCCATCTGCTGACAAGCTTTATGGAGATGCTGATTTCATTTTGCAGCAGGGCTTTAGCACCTACCCACAGTGCCAAAACCACTTCCAAGTGGTTTGATGACCATGATATTACTGTGCTTGATTGGCCAGCCAGCTCACCTGACCTGAACCTCACAGAGAATCTATGGGGTATTGTGAAGAGGAAGATAAGTAACATCTGAAAAACAATACAGAGATAGGGTGGCTATATGCGCCGTTCATACGGGACACGTCCTGGCCAGGATTTTAATATTGCCTAAAACATCCAAAGTAGTCTGAGCAAAACCATGCAGGTATTGTACATAATCGACCAATCGTGGGTCTGTGCGTGAGAAGGTGAGATCTACAGGGAACGATCAAAGCGATGCAAATATGCGCACGTATTTGTTATTTCGTTTGACTTGAAGCGTCGCTGCGGAAAAAGTAGGTGTGAGAGCAATTCGAAAGCAGAGCCGTCTACTCTGCTCTCTATAGCTCTCTTGAATGTCACACAACGATCGACTTGCACAGTGCAAAAAGCCAAAACCTGGATATTTTAGGCCATTATAAAAACCCTGTTCGGGACTTGTCCCGTATGAACGCGCATATGGCCACCCTATACAGAAAAGCTAAAGGCTGCTATCAAAGCAACCTGGGCTTCAATAACGCCTCAGCAGTGCCACAGGCTGATCGCCTCCATGCAACGCCGCACTGAAGCAGTATTTCCTGCAAAAGGAGCCCCAACCAAGTATTGAGTGCATAATTAAACCTGATTTGGAGATCTTGAACATTTCTATTTTTAAATCTTTGTTTGATTTGATCTTTGAGAAAATATAAGAATTTTTTCGGGGGGGGGGGGGGGGGGGGGTGTTGGGTTTGGTTGGTTTGCGGCACGATGTAGCCTATGTTATAATACATCGTGTATACACTCACTAAACAAAGAGTGACAGCTTTATAGTGGGTAAAGCATTCTTGGCAAACTTTCTAGTCTATAATCCATTTAAAATGTAGAGCTTTGTTTTTCAACCACACACACGTTGCAAAGTTTCGGGAATTATGTCTGCGTATTTATGCGGGATTCGCTCTCGAAGTAGCAGTGATTGACATAGTGATAACAATATCAATAGACAGGATAAAATATGTGAAAATGTGCATTAAGTGACACCCTCACTAATTTCAGAAGCACCCTCGATTATTTCTGGAACCTGGTTGATACGCTTTCATTGCAAAACTACAAAAACAACAATATACAAATGCACTAAATAAAATAATTGAATCAATGCATATTTACAATTTAAGCACTTAACTAAAATAAGGGTATTTATGAAATAAATAACTAGAGAAGGCTGACTATAATCAGCTTGCTTCCATTTCGTGAGATAAGCCTACTCTTCACCTGAATTAGAAAAAAACGCTCTTCTTGTCTTCATTGATGCGAAGACAACATTTGAGCGTGTACACACAATATCTGAGCGAGAGCAGAGACCATTCATAAAAGAACAATGTATATTTAAAAGCACACATCCAGTTTTGTGTGAGTGAAGGAAATCCGGAAATCTGTGAGTGGAGAGATTCGTGCTCATGCATTACATGGATCATCACATAACATTATGCGCACTCGATATTTGTCATATATCACGCTGTAGAAACCGCCTAAAATTAAGTATAAAGAGAAGAAAGCGGCCCTATAGGCAGCTTCACATGCCAGGATCCACCACTGCCAGATGCAGTTGCAAATTTACTTAAAACAAGCCTATCGCAAGACATCTGGTGGGGGGCACCTGGGGTGGCCAGCCAAATTTCAGGGGGGGCCAGTGCCACCCCTGGCCACCACGTAGACACGCCCCTGCCTCACAGTTGTCATGAAGGGCAAAATTAGCTATATAGACCAAAATCATTTTTTTGCACCAGGCTGTAAACATGTTTTTTTCTGCTGTAAAGTTGGGCATTTTAACATGGGGAGTCTATGGGACTGACTCCCTTTTGCAGCCAGCCTCAAGCGGCCAGTCAATGAATTGCAGTTTTAGTCACTTCCTTGTTGGCTTCACGAGAGAGAGCGCGAGGTTGCCGCTCGGTACCAGCGCATGTGGGAGTAAAAGGAAATGAGTTAGCAGACCAATATGCAAAGGAAGCAACAAAGAAAGCAGACATAGATATGCGGATAAAGTATGGTAAGAGTGAAATGAAGTGTTTAATCAGGCAACATGTGAAGAATAGATGGCAGAAATATTGGGAAGACGAAAGAACAGGGAGATGGTTTTATAGTATTCAAAGAATTGTTAGTAAGAACAGAGTAACAGGAAGAAATAGACAGGAGGAAACTATCATCTCAAGACTTAGATTTGGTCATACTGCTCTTAATAGCAGTTTGAAGAAAATGGGAAGACATGGAACTGGAAAATGTGAGTATTGTAATATGGAGGAAAATGTAGAGCATGTTATAATGTTATAAATCAGGGGATAAAAAACTTTCAGTGTTTAATGCGTTATTTAAAGGACACCGGATTATATAATAGAATTTAGGGAAGATTATGGTCCTGATCCACACTCCTAATCAGTAGGTGGCGGTAATGCACCTAAAAGTTGTATGCCATCCGCCATTAAACGCCAAGAAGAAGAAGAAGAAAAAGCATGCGTAAACGCTCTCGTGTACGCACGTGGGGTACTCCGAAAGCGCTACAAGGGTGTTTGTCAGCGAGAGAATTTTCGACAAAGCTCACATCTGAATCGCTCCATCAAAGAACGTCGACTTTAGAAGAGTTTTTGTGGTGTTTTGGAGGGCGTGATGAGCAGCAGCGGCGACGAGCAGCAGAAAGACCCGGAGAGAAGCATGCCAGCCAGGGATAGCATTAGCACATAAGCTTCAACGCCGTTCTCTTGAATGTTTATATATGTTTATCATGTTTTTTCAGCTTTTGAGTCATGTTAGTTGTATTAGATTATAAAAATGACATCGGAGAGGGAAAATATGAGGGGGCTACACGATTTATTTATGTGTGTGTGTGTGTGTGCGTGTGCGTGTGCGTGTGCGTGTGCGTGTGCGTGCGCGTGCGTGCGTGTGCTTGTGCGTGTGTATGTGTATGCATGTACGAGCATTTAGTATGTATGTATATGTGTGTGTGTATACAACATGTAAACACAGTGTTGCAAGTTTGATTTGTTTACACACTCTTTCTCCCTTTCCTGTGTTTCAGTGACTTTGGTGTCCAGTTGGTCAGAGAACAAACCTTTTTAGTGGCTGCCTTGAGGGTCTTCCTACACTGTAAATACTGTAAATAGTTGCTTTTAGTTTTTCAGTAACTTGATATTCATAATAATTAGCAGAGAAAAAAAAAGTACAATTACAAAATGTAAAATAAATAAATTGTATTTAGCGTGTTTTGTGTTCATTCACTCTAAAATGATCACTGATCAAATCTGTTTTCATTATTAGAATTGTTCAAAATAAATAGTTTAGTTAAAATGTTAAAATGTTGTTCTGAAATAGTTTTGTGTTTGTGTGTGGTTTCATGGATAGATGAGTTCTGAATTGATATACACATGTAGTGTATGTAGTATGCAGTGTCATATGGAGTCTCTAAATAGCCTTTTTGAAAGGATTCCTAGACTTTTCTTGAAATAAGAGATCTAAATGACTTTAAATAAAATACCATAAAGATGTACTTTCTGCAAGTTTTTACCTAAAAAAAAAATTATTTCAGCTTTGGTTACCAGGTGTCCATTTGGAGTCCCCAAATGGCTTTTTTGAAAGGACGCCTAGACTTTTTTTTAAAAATAAAAGCTTACAGAAACTACATTTTTGGGAGTATCATCTTCAAATTTGAATCAAATATGGTCAGACATTCAGCTTTATGTTTATGGTATTTTCAGGCCTTTGGCATCAAAGTCTCATCCATTTTTCCCTTAGTGAATTTCATTCAAAGATATCATGAGTCACTTTCATGTAAGTTTTAACTTGTTTTACTCTGTTGCTATACTAATTTTAAGTTATTATGACTCCAGAGTAATAAAGGTTTAAGTGTCTAGTTTCAGAGTCAGACAATACCAGATTTATAAATTTAGACCATAGGGTTCAAGAGCTACAGACATTTTTACTTGGGTATGTCGTTTTTCAGAAAATGCTCAAAAATAGGGGTGCAGGTTAAGAGGTTAAAGCATTAGAAGAGATCTCAATAGCATCACACAGATATTTCTCTTACACTAGACTCGAGAGCTATTATTTGACTCTTCTAAATTTCATGAGTGATCTCAATAATTTTACAATGTGCACCAAGGCAAATGCCTCAATATTAGCTCAAACATTTCTTCCATGTATTAATAATCAAATTAGTCAATTAATAATCAAGATATTTATGTGCCTTTTTAAGCTCCAGGATTACATTTTCTGTAGATCAGTTTGGATTAAGGCATCCGGTACATTACTATTTCCAACAAAAAATTATATGCATAAGTACATAAGCAGTGTCCTATAAAAAGTAACATTACCCTTATTTCTGCATATTTTCTCTCTCATTATAGCCTTTAACTCTGAATTAATGACCCCCCCCCCCCCCCCCCCGTTTTATTTATTGCCTTGACTTGATGCAGACTTTGTAAAGTTGTTTAGATCTCTTCTATAGCGGCCAGGAGACAAACATGAGTCCCCCAGATTATTCAGCTAAAGAGTAAAATCTGAGCACAGTGTGTGATGATGTTGAGATCTCTATTAAAGCTTTAAAGGGGACGAATATGAGACCACCAGAGTCTCTAGATAAGGAGAAATACCCGAGCACAGTGTGTGATGTAACTTTGGAGAAGACAAATGTGAGAGATCCAGAGTCTCTAGCTAAAGAGAAATAGGAAAAACTTATCTCCACTGCAAGAGAATTATTGCACGAGGGATGAACAGAGAGCACATGCAAATCACTGACATATTTGGCGGAAGCCAAGGCCTGGAGCAGAGCTGTCTTGAAAGACAAAAGATTACAGGAGATATCTCCCTGGGGCTCACAGGGGATCCAGCACTGAGAGGAGTTCCTATTCTGGAACTACCCTTCTAGTGACTGGAAGAGAACAGCGCACGTCCTTCATAAATCTATGAAAAAGATGAGGGCATGTGCCCCACTGTTGTGCCGTCAAACCCAACATGGCATGCAGTGATAGCTGCTAATAACCAAAAACATCAGTTACTGATCTCTGATATGATATCAGCTGGTACCACTCGCACCACTCCTCAAACACATGCCACTTGCAAAGGGAGCATGCAGAAGAGGCTCTAGCCTTCTGAATAGTAATAACACGTGTGGGGGGCAGAGAGAGCCCAGTCCAGGTGAGGGTGGGGAATTTCCCCGTTCACTTGAGACAGGAAGTCTGTGAGTAAAGGAGGGGCCATAGCTAGGCATACAGAAGAGGGATTATCTCTGCCTGCCATAGAGCCTTTTAAAATACTTTATAAAGTACATTATAAAATCATTTTTTTTATGTGTTTCTTTCTATGTGTGTGTGTTTGTTGTGTAACAGAACTGACATTAAATCAGAGCAGCAGAAGTTTGTTTGATGTGACAGATCTCAGTCTGTTGATGTGAGTATATTTTTCTTTCTCTACTGAATTAACTAAAGTCCTGAAGGTAAGAAGAATTATGACACTTTTTTTGTTTTTTCCAAGAAGATATTTCCCTGAAGAAAGGACTCTTGGTTAAGGGTGAAGACATAACAACACCAGACTGAGTCAAGACTGATTTATTCCCGAACTTTGTTCTTAAATCTCTGTTGCATCAAGATGAATCACATTGTTAAGGATTTGTTATCATTTTTTAATGGATTTGAGTGCTTGCGTGAAAGTAAAAGAATGATTGAAATGAAATGTGCCATTAAAAGGGAGCCTGAACATAAATGCTGGCCAGAAGATAAAATCAAACAAGCTTGGGAAGAAACAATAAAATTGGATATAAAATCAAGCACAAGAAGACACTGGGCTCGTGTGATAATGTTGCAGGTGGTAAAAAGTTCTGTTTGTGATACGTGTAAACAAAATACAGCACAGAAGAATCGTCATGCTACAACTGATGAACAAGTCTGTGACATCAGAAGAACCCCAGAAGACGGATCATCTCAAAGCAAAGCTGAACCTGAGACAGTGGGAGCTGCAGGAGGAGTTGAGCAGATGTTTGCAGAAGGAAAAAAAGTATCTAAAGTATCTAAACTTACAGAGGAATCTGGTGCAACATTAGAAAGTCAACTTTCAGGTGTTAGCAAAAACGAAGCTCCATCACCTGCTGAAGTAAATTCAAACAAGAGTGAAACCAGGAATTCTGCACTGATGAATGAGGATGAGGACACTTTAGTTAAAAACTGTGAGCAGCAAAAAGTTGTTGACTACTATGAGTTGCCTGCAGCAGATGTGCATGATAAAGAGAATGTAAGATTGAAAAATGGTCTTTGGTCAACTGTTAAGCAAGCATGCGGCAAAGCACGAAGGATGAAGAAAAACTCAGAAGACAGATCAGCTCAAAGCAGTGCTGCAAACAGAAATCAAGGGCAAACAGGTAGTGCCAGTCAGGGCCAAACTGGGACACCATTTCAGCCCAGGAGAAAGTTCAGTGGGAATGACCCTGGTGATCTCGATGTCCAGTCCGGGACAGATGGCAGTGAAGCATCAGAAACAGAAACAGGAGTAAAGAGGCGTAAAAATAAGACCATCTACATACGTATCCCACTCTCAGAAGTGTTTGACAATAAATCAGCCTCTACAACACTAAAACCCACCACAAACGTTATTTCTAAATATAAATTAATAGATTTACCACCTGAGGATCGTACAGTTAATGAAATTAAGAAAAAAGGTTTTTATGTCATGTCATATAACAATGACAAAAATAATGCTCAATGGGTGTATGAGATATTGAATGTAAATACTTTACCTTCATATTACAAGACACAAGAATTCTCAGACTCAGACTCAGACTCAGACTCAAAAGATCCAACCTACAAACCATCTAAAAGGAGTGATCCATCTATGGACAAAGACTATGATCGAGGTCATCTTGCTGCGGTTGCCAATCACAAGTGGTGTCAGGAAGCCTATGAGGAGACTTATTGGAAAAGCAACATGACACCACAGAATAACAACTTAAATAGAGGCAAGTGGAAGGAGTTAGAGGAATACTGTCGAAAGAAAATACT
Source organism: allo-octoploid hybrid of Carassius auratus x Cyprinus carpio (assembly GCA_024542945.1). Classification (NCBI taxonomy): domain Eukaryota; kingdom Metazoa; phylum Chordata; class Actinopteri; order Cypriniformes; species allo-octoploid hybrid of Carassius auratus x Cyprinus carpio. The sequence continues at coordinate 4,807,622 of CM044998.1, forward strand.
CAACGATAAAGTCCATAATGTGCATGTGTACACTGGACCACTTTACCTGAAAGATCATTTGGAATATGTGGGAGAGAAAGCAGTGCCATCTGACTACTTTAAGGTGATAATTGTGGAGAACAAGGGTGGAAAAGTAGAGCTGGAATGCTATAAGATGTCCAATAAAAAAGTCGAAGAAAAAAGTAAAGATGAAGAAGATAATTGGTTAAGAAGCTGTAAGGTAGACATTACAGAGATAGAGAGACTCTCTGGCCTGACGTTTACAGAAGAATGTCCCAGTTTGACAGAGGTGGACTATAAAAAGGAGACGACATGGAAGGGAAACAAAGGGAAAAAAAGTGTTACAATAGACGTCTTATTAAGCTCCTATAAGAAAAATGATGAGAATCCCCAAGGCCTTAATGAAGAATAACTTCTGTTGCAGTGTAGCAGTGACAACGTACATGCAGCACTTCTGATTCACTTCTGATTCATCGGAGTCAGAATGAACACCGAACATCATAAACTCAAACCTTTTATACAGTTACAGTTTACTAGTCAAGTCAAGTCACCTTTATTTATATAGCGCTTTAAACAAAAAAGATTGCGTCAAAGCAACTGAACAACATTAATTAGGAAAACAGTGTGTCAATAATACAAAATGACAGTTAAAGGCAGTTCATCATTGAATTCAGTGATATCATCATCTCAGTTCAGTTTAAATAGTATCTGTGCAATAATTTGCAATCAAGTCAACGATATTGCTGTAAATGAAGTGTCCCCAACTAAGCAAGCCAGAGGCGACAGCGGCAAGGAACCAAAACTCCATCGGTGACAGAATGGAGAAAAACCTTGGGAGAAACCAGGCTCAGTCGGGGGCCAGTTCTCCTCTGACCAGACGAAACCAGCAGTTCAATTCCAGGCTGCAGCAAAGTCAGATTGTGCAGAAGAATCAGTTTCCTGTAGTCTTGTCCCGGTGATCGTCTGAGCATATTAGTGTGTTATGTGTAAGCCAGGTTAAAGAGATGGGTCTTTAATCTAGATTTAAACTGCAAGAGTGTGTCTGCCTCCCGAACAATGTTAGGTAGGTTATTCCAGAGTTTGGGCGCTAAATAGGAGAAGGATCTGCCGCCCACAGTTGACTTTGATATTCTAGGTATTATCAAATTGCCAGAGTTTTGAGAACGCAGCGGACGTGGAGGACTATAATGTAACAAGAGCTCGTTCAAATACTGAGGTGCTAAACCATTCAGGGCTTTATAAGTAATAAGCAAGATTTTAAAATCTATACGATGTTTGATAGGGAGCCAGTGCAGTGTTGACAGGACCAGGCTAATATGATCATACTTCCTGGTTCTAGTAAGAACTCTAGCTGCTGCATTTTGGACTAACTGGAGTTTGTTTACTAAGCGTGCAGAACAACCACCCAATAGAGCATTACAATAGTCTAACCTTGAGGTCATAAACGCATGGATTAACATTTCTGCATTTGACATTGAGAGCATAGGCCGTAATTAAGATATATTTTTGAGATGGAAAAATGCAGTTTTACAAATGCTAGAAACGTGGCTTTCTAAGGAAAGGTTGCTATCAAATAGCACACCTAGGTTCCTAACTGATGATGAAGAATTGACAGAGCAGCCATCAAGTCTTAGACAGTGTTCTAGGTTATTACATGCAGAGTTTTTAGGTCCTATAATTAACACCTCTGTTTTTTCAGAATTTAGCAGTAAGAAACTCTACTCTTAATGTAAATGAAGTTGCTCCTGTCCTAACAGCTGTGCTCTGTATGTTAATGAAGTTGTCTGAGAGGGTTCTTGGTGTCCCACACTCATTCATATTCTACAACTGGTCACCATTTGCTCAAGATGTGATCCTCCCAAATGATCTTGAAACAATATAACTGTTGACTTTTTATTCTGTATAATAATTAAGCCATTTTGGGAAATGAGCATGATTACACATCTATTCTGGAGTGCAATCTGTGCCGGGGCAGTCTCACAGTGACTTGTGTTTGATCTTCTCTTACGAGTGTGACTGATCACAGACTGGCCATGTGGAAATGAAAAGAGGGAATCTGCAGTGATTTTGAGTTAAATGCTAGAAATAAGTTTGAAGTGACAAGCTTATGTTTATGTATTTCTTTCTTTTTTTATAAAACTATTTTTATTATTATTTTTTATATTTAAACTTAATTCAAATAGCACAGGACAGCAGTGCACACAGAAACCCCAACACCGAGTAAAAAGCATCCATTGTGGAAGCCTTATGAAGTGTTTTTGAGGAAATACAAATTGTACAGATCTGCTAATTTTAGGTAAAGTTTGTCTATTTTGAAGATGCTAAACTATTACATAGTTTTGAATCATTGTATATATATTTTTTTTGTTATAATTCATTCCCAATTTTCAACTTTGTGTTTCAAGTTCTGATGACTTTTTGCATTATTTTGTAGAATTCAGTGAGTCTGTGTTTCAATAAGCAGTTAGATATTTGCTCACATTTATATTATATCTAGTTCTATGTACTGTTCCTTAGAGATTTCTTTGTGCTGTGTAATTGTTTTCTGAGACAAGACACACGTTCTCCTTTAATGTGACATACACATATATAAATCAAATCAAATCAAACAAAAAAAAATCTGACTATTAATTTGTATTTTATTTTGTCAGGCCCATTATTATGGAGGATGAAACCTGCAAATGAAAAATAAATAAATAAATAAAGAAATCTGTTTGGCACTCATTTATTTTTTAGTGTAGTTCTGTATTTATTTTCCTCACAGTCATGGGAAACCTGGAAATATCAGGGAATATGAAAATTGTGACACCCAGGCCTGGAAAAGCCAGAGAAAAAAAGTTATAGATTTCCTTTACTATTGTTTTTTATTCATTACACTCTTTTCTACAATACTAACTGAAGCGTTACATTGTACTGGATTAAAACTAATTATGAATGTCTTTAAAATAAATCATGTTAATCCCTGCCCATTTTGAGTCATGTTTTGAGGCTGATTGCCTGATTAATGCAGTGAAATATTTTTTTTAATCTTATAGATAGCAAATTTAATTTATTGTTACTTTCCGGCCACAGTTTAAAACATGTCCTTCTCTTAATCCCCCTCTTTTATCAAACAAATCTAATCATTATTAAAGCTTAAAACATGTACCCAGCAGATGTACCAAACATCATTATCCATCTACTCATTTACATTCAGGCTCATAAATGCACATGGACCTGCACATCAAAGGAAGCTCATAGCTTAGTAATTAGAATAAAATGTATTTTTAAAATATTAAGCACACCAATTTAATTGTGTGCCAATAATCCAAAAACAGTCGTTCACCAATAGGTGGCGCAAGTGGACTATTTATTTGACATCAGTTATTATCAAAAGTCATCACAAATGCAGGTGAAACATTGTGAACAATTAAAAATTATTGTTATTGTGCAACAAATGCAGATGAACCCAAAATACAATTCACAATATGTAAGACTGGCTTTGCATTGTGAAATGTAAAAAAAAAAAAAAAAAATGGTTATATTTAGATTTAACCTGCATTTGATTTAAACATGATTTCCGATTCCTATTTCTGGCACAGATCTGTAGACAGTAATTTACGTACATTATGAGTGTTTTTATTTTTATTCTTAATCTTTAATCTTTTTAATCTCATCTTGATGCAATAAGAGTGTCTTAAATACAATCATACAATATGCTTAACTCACTCTTAAAATTTATAAAGATGAAATCATTCCAGAATTTTCATGGGCTATAAATTTATTTAATAACACACTGTCTGGTCTGAAATGTAACAGTAGACGGAGTCTGGGAGAGGTTTGAGTTAAATGCTGTCTGGTGTAGAGAGGCTTATTAAGAGTTTTTGTTCATAGAAGTATAATGGAACTAAACACACATTCTTTTTAATGCCATAATTTCCATAAAACACCAGTGAAAGTGCCACCATAAATATTGTATAGACGGCAGGGTGTAGTCTCATCTTCTCTTTTCAATGCACTTGTTTATTTTTAGATTTAGGCCTATACTGGATTAATTATTTGGAGACCAAAAGTAAGTCAGACTAACTAGTATAACTACTAAGCCATAGATTTTATATATAATATGTGAATTAGAGAAAATACTTTTTTGTTACATAACAGAATTTAATTAATGTTCTTACCTTATTTGTCTTCTAGTTGAAATACATAGAAAATCTTGCAAACTTCAGTGTACAGTACAGGGTCCAGTATTGATCCAGAGAAATCTGTGGAATTTAAATTCACTGTCTTAGAAAAATAAAATTTGGTTCTCTGCCACAGTTCTCTAGAAAGGTTTATTCATGTCTGTTCTCCAGTAAATGAAGCAGACTGAGGAGTGTTCGTTGCAACACTGAAATTGTAAATCATTGGCAAGTTTCCAAATTATTAGACAATTTTATATTCTGATCATATTTTTTTTCCAAGCACATTTTTCAAATCAATTCCATCAATCAAAGTAACTACTATTAGGTTTATTTATTTTATAAACGCGTTTTATAAACTACTATTTTAATCATTTCTAAGTGATATATAATTGTGCATGAAGGCTGGAAGTAAAAAAAAAAAAACTCCTTAAATTCAGGTGTGCATGATTATTAGGCAGGTTTTCTTTTACAGATAAAATGAGCAAAAAAAAAAAAAAAAAAAGAGAGAGATTTATCTCAGACTGAGAGTCAAATTGTTAAACGCCCATGAGAAGGATGTAATACTAATGCACTAATAGAATTAGCAAAGTTAAGGTATGACCATTGGACAGCAAAATGCTCATTGGGTCAGCACTGTCATAAAAAAACAGGTGGAGAACAACTGCATGTTAACTGCAAAAGAATTAAGAATGAATGTAAAGAATTAGATGTAAAACCATCAGGAATCATTTAGACTCCAGCACCACCATTTTCCAGAACTTCAACTCTTGCTACTCTTGAAGGAACAACACCACATCCTCTTGTACCACTGTTTAAAGAATTTATCTTCCAGAATCTGGCAGTAAGTTTTGGGAGCTCATTTTTAGTCAATTTCTGAAAGACAGACTTTTCATGATAAGAGATCAACTAAAAATGAGCTCCCAAAACTTACTGCCAGATTCTGGAAGATAAATTCTTTAAACAGTGGTACAAGAGGATGTGGTGCTGTTCCTTCAAGAGTATATAATCAGTATATAAAGCCTATAAAAATCAGTCTTAATGTATTTCACAACAGTTCAGCATGTTCTTATTATATGAGGGCCATTTATTTTAGGATTTTTTACCTAAGCAAAGTCTCTGAGAACCTGACACAATGCACTTCTGAAGACTCCAGGAAGGTTGCAGTTCTGGAAAATTATGGCACTGGAGACTAAATGGTTCCTGATGGTTTTGCACCTAATTCTTCACATTAATTCTTAATTTTTTTGCAATTAACATGTTTACTTTTCCTCTCCACTAGCCAATCAAAAAAAAAAAAAAAAAAAAAAAAAACATTGTATGCTACGGAGATATCAGATTTCTGCTCGCTCTTTCTAGTAAATCACATGACTTTCAAGAAATCGACCATAGAGGATTGGGGTGCAGCGGGGACTCTATGTCTTTAACATAGCTGAATTTATGATTCATAATCTTGTTTTTTGTTTCTCTTAAGACTGTTTCCACATAATCAACTCAACCATAATCAATGCACTGTAAAACTTAAAAATCTGTTGACGTGCTGTAAATTATAGATTTATGAACCGGTTTCATAAAAATGTATTTTTACACAATTTATTCATTTTTGTGTGTGTGTGTGTGTGTGTGTTTTAATCTGTGTTTGCTTCCAGGGGAGGTTCCTTCTTTAGAGCGATAGGGCGATGCACCACCAAAGTGTGAAAGTTAGGGATTTTTTCCTATCACATTCAACCACAGTGTTATGCTAGCTTTCACTGTTCTAGACTGTTTGTTGTCCAATCATCGTCAAGTCACGTTCTGTTGTGTGCCACCCCTTTTTGGGTGATTTCATTCTGGCCGAGAATCACCTTGAGTGTTCTCATAGACTTCCATACATTTTTTTTTCTCCTTTTTTTTTTCCAAACTGCAGGCAGGGTTTAGGCTAGAATGGAGACAACTGTGGCTATAATGGGCATGCACACATCAACATACAGGGCTTCAGACTAACTTTCTGCACTGGTTACACTGGTGCACCCAAATTTTCGACCGCATCGCATTTAACACTCCATTTTTACAAGGTCACTTTTTTTTTTTTTGCTGTCCATATAGGCAATATTTACATGTAGCCTAAATGATTAACTAACAATCTGGTCAACATAAAGTTCATTATTTGAAGCACAATTCTACAAGAAAGGATAACTTACTGACAAAGTGATGGTGCTTAAAATGCTTCACTGAGCTGAAAATTAAACTTAAAACATCTCAAGATAAATGAAATAAAAAGAAAATCTAAGTGTTTTAAGGGGCTCAATGTCTTATGGACTATCCTCCATTGCAGTCACATGCCCCTCGGATGGCCAACTCATTTAGTTTGGCCTTCTTGATCTTTGGCCTTGGCTAAACCAGCTGGCCACACTCTCTCTAGCATCAAAATCTTCCAGACTTGGCCCCTCTACACTGATTCTTATCAGATCTTCCACTGTGTCTGAATGAAGGATGATTTGAACTGCTAAACAGTCCCTAAACAGCTTATACTACTGTTCAGCTATTACAATAGTTCAGTTTTGTATGTAATAGCAAAGTGATTACATTTCTTTTCATTTTTTTTTAAGTTAATTTACAAAACGTTTGGAGCATTTTTTGTTTGTTAAATATCAGTTTTAGTTTTTTTTTAAGTAACAACCAAGCTGCCAGCGGCAGACAGTGAGCCTATGTTTGATCGATTTAGCCTTCTCAAATCATCATGACTCACCTAAAATAAAATATATAGAGATAAAACAGTTCAAGCATATAACAATGTTTAAACATTAGACCCAGATAAATGTGTGCTATATCCAATAGTTTGTGTGGAGACGATTCAGGACATGGAGACGCCAGCGTGATCACTTGCATTTCTTTCAGTAGAGACGCTGTCATTTTTGCTCATAAAGGTAAGAGTAACACATCATCCGGAACTGCAAAGGGTCTACTTTTATTTGTGTGCACTCACAGTATCAACAAAACATTGCGCTTTCTGCCGTGTTGTCTTTAACAGGAGTACAAAAATGAACTGACACTCAGTGAAAACATGCCTCACAGACATGATAAATATATCTATAGAAAGACTACTTAACGAAATAAAACAATTTGAAAACAAAAACTCTTTCATTATAATCATATTCCGTAAAGATTTCTCTCTAAAGGCGTGTCTAATGAAGAGATGGCGAGACAGGCAACTTCATCCTTGCGACACAGACTGAGAAAACACTAATTTATTAGTAAATAATTCAAATATCTCCTTACTATTTCCCCCTGTCACATTTATGATAATTACTTTTGCCTTAACCCTATCGCGTGTACTTGAACGGAGAACTGTTCAGCAGCTGCTGTTGCGGGACACTAAACACCGTCGAGCCGCTCTTGACTGTCACGGTAGCATGGTCTCGTGTTGTTTCCACCAGCGCGGCAAAAAAAATTAAGTCTGTTGTTTAACCACAGGGAGACTTTCAGAGTCACAAAGACTTTTTCCCCCCTCAAACGTCTGGTCGCACCGGTGCAACCTCTGATTTTTTTTAGTCGCACCATTGAGAAATTAGGTTGCACTCTAGAGCCGTGATATAGCGTCATTTCTGTCACACTGTATAACAATAATTGTTATTTTTGCTTCATTGTAAAGGGTAGGTGTAGACATTAATAAAACAATCTAATAGGTAAAAAATTAAGTTTCATTGTTAGTTTCTGTTCGGAGCTGTATCACTTCAAGCCACAACCCAGTCACTGCAATGCAATCTCTTATATATGAGTTCCGGCAGGGCTAGCACTAACATGCTTTCATCATCATACATAACCTTAATTTGTGCAGTGATTAGTGGGAACAAACATACCTCTAATAATAAGAAATATGAAGTCAAGACAAGTCTGCATGAGAAGAGAAAGAGTTTAGCTAAATTGTTAGAAAACCCAAAGTCGTTCTCTCTTTGATCCAGTTATCCAGTCTAATCTGTGCATAGACATTCTTAAAATATAGACAGATATACAGACAAATGATAATTTATGAAAGACCTACATTCTCTTTCCAGTAAATCACATGATTTCAAGTAAATCACATGAATAACTGTAATGGGAATACTGTAACGCAGGGCCGGTGCCAAAGGAGTGGTGGTTAGTGGAACATATCCCATGTCAATATAAATATTACTGTCAGTGTTAGGTAATCGGTGCCAAACCAGTTAAAACTGGATACATTTTTCAGTGGTCATTCTGTGTTCTGTTCCAAGGAAAAACTTGACTGATAACAACTTTCTTTGTTTCTACAGATAGACACAGAGAGGCTTTAAGAGTTAGTTAACCCAAAATTAAAATTCTGTCATTTACTCACCCTTATGCAGTTTCAAACACATAAGACCTCGGTTCATCCTTAAAACACAAATGAAGATATTTTTAATGAAACCTGAGAGATTTCTCTCTCTCTATCAGTTGAGTTCAGATGACCAAAAATTTGAATATCCTAGAAGGTCATAAAGGGGTTTTAGAAGTATTCCATAGGAATTGAGTGCAGTTTTTTTTTTTTTTTTTTTTTGGCTTGTGAAGATATACAATCGCTTTATAAGATGCCAAGTAAATGTTATAAATTCATAACCATTTCATCTCCGTGTCTGATTTGAAGTGGGCAGAATACCCTCGTTTTTACCCTTCCAGTCAAATATTGCTCTGCTTCTCCTTGGGTGGTTCTTGGCCTCCACATTGTGCATTAAAATAGTTTATGTAGAGCTAGTGTGCATTATCCCTTATGTGGCATAAGGAATTTACATTTCTTGGATGAATATTCCATTCTGGAATGTTATGCCTTTATTTTAATGTGTTGAAGATTTCACTGTGATGCAATAAAAACTTAAAAATGTTTGATTATCAGGTGAAGAAATTGCTTAATATGTACAATTTAGATTTGTATTTATCTGGATATTTAATTTAATAACAGTTCAGGTCAAAAATTTGCATACACTTTGCAGAATCTGCAAAATGTCAGTTTTACCAAAATAGGAGAAATCATACAAAATGCATGTTATTGTTTATTTAGTACTGATCTAAATGACATTCACATAAGATGTTTACATGTAGTCCACAAGAAAGAATAAGTTGAACTTATAAAAATGAGTCCATTCAAAAGTTTACATCCACGTGACTGAATGATCCTGTCACAGGTCAGTGATGTGTAAACACACGGTGACAATGGAGAGCAACAGAAAAGTCCTTTAAAGAGATAAATCCAGGAGACAAAGCAAGTAAACCAACTTGACAGAGAACTGAAAAAGACTAACAGAACAGGACTTATATGCATGAACCAAACAAAGGGAATAATGAGATGATTTACAGACAACAGGTGAACTGAATGAAATAATTAGGCAACTCAAGAAAACTAGGTCACAACAGAGAGAACAGAAAACAAGGCATCCATGTAACAGATCCACAGCTGTTTTTTTGTTTAGTGATAGTTGTTCGTGAGTCCCTTGTTTGTCCTGAATGGTTAAACTGCCTGCTGTTTTTCAAAAAAATCCTTCAGGTCCCATAATTTATTTGTTTTTCCAGCATTTTTGTGTGTTTGAACCCTTTCCAACAATGACTGTATGATTTTGAGATCCACCTTTTCACATGCTCATGCCATGATGGATTTCATCAAATTGATTTTTTTGTTGTGTTAAATGTGTAGAATATTGTCTCCTTGTTACTGTTAACATGAGCAAAAGTGGGTTGAGTGTTTTTTTTTTTTAAGTGAAAAGGGCCATACTAGGGTGGCCAAACGTGCCATTTTCGCAGGACACGTCCTGGCCAGGATTTCTATATTGCCTAAAATATCTACGTTTTGGCTTTGTTTGCGCTGCGCAGACCAATTGTTGTATAACAAAGTACCGTGAGAGCTCTAGAGAGCAGACGGCTTCTTGTGCTTTTGAATCGCTCTCACAGTACTTTGATGTCATACACCGGTCGGTATGCTCAGTGCTGCTTCCAGTCCAACACTAATATGTGCACGTATTTGCATCGCTTTGACCGTTCTCTGTAGATCCCACCTTCTCACACACCACAATTGGTCGATTACGTACAATGTCTGCATCTTATTGGTCAAACGATCATTACCTTCATTAAGTATGAAAACAGGAAACCAAAGCCAAAACCTGGATATTTTAGGCAATATAGAAATCCTGGCCAGGACGTGTCCTGGGAAAATGGCACGTTTGGCCACCCTAGGCCATACTGAGTCAATTGTGCTCAAGAAATTATCTGGTGATAACAGATTCCAGTTTGTAAAACAAGGAGAAAACAGTGTTGAATTTAAAGAGTGAGAATGTAAATGAGATGATAAAACCAAATTGTATGTAACAGAAAATGTGAATGACTGCTCATAGTGATATTGTTCAGAAGGGATGAGATGTCGACTGACTCAGTAGTGTGTCATCACTAGACGCACTAGACTATAAACTTCATAAATAGTCTATAAACTATTAACAGACATGTTGGTATGTGGCTGGAAAGCTCTGGGTCAGATAGATGGGATTGGAGAGGTCCTGGGAAGACTTGTAACATGTGGGAAGTCTTGTGGGAAGTTGCTGCTGGAAGAGGTGTTAGTGAGGAAAGTAGGTGAAGCTGATCCTGAGTGGGTCCTAACACCTTAGTATGGTGTTAATAAGCTGCACTGAAAAAGTGATATGTATGGTTAATACAAACCCTCTGGTCTTTCTGAAAAAAAAAATGGAAATAGGTGAAGGTTGGTCCTAAAAAAAATGTTCTTATACATCTGAGAAAGTGAAAGTGACGTGACATAAAGCCAAGTATGGTGACCCATACTCAGAATTTGTGCTCTGCATTTAACCCATCCAAAGTGCACACACACACACACAGCAGTGAACACACACCCGGAGCAGTGGGCAGCCATTTTATGCTGCGGCGCCCGGGGAGCAGTTGGGGGTTCGGTGCCTTGCTCAAGGGCACCTCAGTCATGGTATTGCCAGACTGAGACTCAAACCCACAACCTTAGGGTTAGAAGTTAACCTCTCTAACCACTAAGCCACGACTTCCCCATCTGAATGCATGTATTGCTCCTGGAAAGCAGCCTAAGGAATTATCCAGATGGGGATATCTGTTTCCAGAGCCACATCTTTCCTTGACCATATAAAGTCTTGTTTTTGTCTTTTGTATTACATTTCTTTATGATTTCGTGTATAATACTTATTGGTCAATCATAACACCACCTTTTTTTTTTCTTTGTGGTTTTTGTTTGTGGACAGAGACTTGTCCCCATGGATTCCTGAGTGAAAGGGAGACTGTGAATATTCTAGTGGCACCAAGAGATAAAGAGTTATCACTTCTAACAATTTCTCAGAAAAATAAAATTAAAATTAAATTAATGCATTTAGCAGATGCTTTTATCCAAAGCAACTTACAGTGTATTCAGGCTAACATTTTTTACCTAACGTGTTCCGTGGGGATCGAACCCACAACCTTATGCTGCTAATGCAATGCTCTACCACTTGAGCCATTATTTTTAAGGAAAAATAAAGGTCAACTTTTAACTTCAACATGAACTACATCTGTCCTTGACCATATAAAGTCTTGCTTTTCTCTTTTTTGAATGATGTAATGTATAATCCTTATGGGTCAAACATTACTGTACACCACCCATTTTTTAGTGGGCCCATGCATTCCTAAGTGAAAGGGCGACTGAGAATATTCTGGCAGAACCAAGAGATAAAACACTTTCTCAGAAAGATAGGGGTCACCTTTCAACTTTTATTTACGTCCCCCAGGAGGCAATTAGTTGTAAAGGTACACTAGGAGGTGCGGTAATAGAAAGACATGAGAATGATAGAAAGTAATATTTTATTTATTTAATGACATCTTTTATTATAAAGTGCTATGAATAAAGACCAGTATCAGTGATAGCAAGTATGATACTGATGCCTCCATTTAATGGATATTTTCCCCAATTTCTTGTATTAAATTGAGTAATTTTAGTCAGTCAGCATTATTAAAAGGTGTCTTTTCTCACTTTTAAATTAATTTAGCGTGTTTATTTTCATGATAAATGCATAATAAAATAACTAGTTAAAAGTGTCACCCAACACTACAATACCAATACTTGTATATGTACAAGAAATAGGACTGGAGAATCAGAGTGTGATTCAAACACAGAAAACTTTAATGAACAACTCAGCACATAACACATAAAGAAACTGAAAAAAAAAAAAAAAATCTAAATGTTTAGTTTATTCCTACATGATATTATGTTATCCTACATGAGCTATTTTACTGAATATTCTCACGACACAAAAAAAAAAAAAAAACATACAGTGTGCACGCATTATGTGAAGTTTAGTGTGCTCTTTCACAGCATGGTTCAGTCTATTAAAATACATTCAGAATGATCACAAATTCAAGACATGGGGGCAGAAAATGTATTTATTTATACCACTTCATATAGTTAATCAATGCCATACTGTAGCATTTTATTGTATTGTATTCAGGATGGGAATTACCCGAGGTACTGCAGTATTGAATTGTGTGTTGGACTGAACTGATTTTGATTTATTAGAAATGTTGGTAACACTTTCTATGAAGCCCATATTTATAATACATTATAAGGGTATTCTTAAAGGGTTAGTTCAGCCAAAAATGAAAATTGTGTCATTAATGACTCACCCTCATGTCGTTCCAAACCCGTGAGACCTCCGTTCATCTTCGGAACACAGTTTAAGATATTTTAGATTTAGTCCGAGAGCTTTCTGTCGCTCCATTGAAAATGTGACATCAGAGGGTCCGTTAGAATTTGTTGAAGCATCGAAAATACATTTTGGTCCTAATATAACAAAAATTACGACTTTATTCAGCATTTTCTTCTCTTCTGGGTCTGTTGTGAGCGCAGCATTGTACGTCAGCAGCGTCGTGAACGCACTCACAACAGACCTGGAAGAAAAGAAAATGCTGAATAAAGTCGTCATTTTTGGAGCAAAATGTATATTCGATGCTTCAACAAATTCTAACTGACCCTCTGATGTCACATGGACTACTTTGAAGATGTTTTTATTACCATTCTGGACGTGGACAGTATACCGTACATACATTCTCAATGGAGGGACAGAAAGCTCTCGGACTAAATCTAAAATATCTTAAACTGTGTTCCGAAGATGAACGGAGGTCTTACGGGTTTGGAACGACATGAGGGTGAGTCATTAATGACATAATTTTCATTTTTGGGTGAACTAACGCTTTAAGGCATTATAATTAAAAACCTTATAATATGTTGTATCATCTCATGAATATTCATAAGAACAGTTTTATTATATTATAATATTCACTTATTTGTGGTTATAGCTTTTAAGAGTATAATAATTTATAACACAATGGACACGTTGGCATCAACTTTTACAATGCATTATATTTCTTATAGTTATAATGTATTATAAGTCTCATATCTTGCCATTTTTCTGATGCTACTTTACTTAAAGCGGTCAAAGACTACTTATAAGTAATAATAAAAATAATATATATTTTTTTCTCAAACAGCCATAAGATCAGATATCAGATCAGATGAATGTGTATGTTGGGGACTGCCCCACTAATGCCGGTTCTTTGATGGTGTTAACCACTTCAGTACTCTGATCAGAGAGTCGGAGTCATCTAATGTCTTTCCACCATTTATTTAGGTGCAGGGTTTCACCATATACACACTGATATGCATTGAAGTTATGCATTGAAGGTATGCATTGAAGGTAGTTTCTGCAATGAACAATAAACAGAAGTAAATACTTAAATGTCTAACAAATATTAGCACACTGTTCAAATAAAACAGCACATTTCAAAGTAAACAATATACACAACTCTCTCTCAACGGGTAGTCAGTGAACTAATAATTACTGGATGTAAACAGGATGTAAAGGAGCATATAAACAACTTAAGATACATTACACAACATCCTCATTATGATATGAAAGTATAACAAACGTAGAATATATTATACAGAATCCGAAACATATTTAAACAAGATATTAAAAACATTAGCAAGATAAGCAGCGATGCTAGCGGCACTTTCCACGTGCATTTCATGTGATGAATTAATGATCATAAGGATCGCGACACTTTATTTTGATGGTCAACCAACAGATAAACTGACTGTAAAAGTCTTTACAAGTATGTCAGCTTATTCTGCCATACTAGATTCTACCATTCTTGAGCATACTAATACTCTAATGAGAGTTAGTTGGCATGTAGTTGCAAAGTCACTTATAGTCGACTGATTAAGGGGACCATCAAAATAAAATGTAACCATATAAAACATTGCATTTTTTTTCAGTTGGAGTATAAAGCTCACATCAGTTAATTAACATTAACTCCACAGTAACACTCAAATAACACTCAACATCTAACTACTCACAAGCTGTTGTAAGATACTGTGCAGATCTGAAATAAACAATGTCAAGATATGATACAGTCCATTATACTGTAAATGAAGTAGAGTTATATGGTGTTCATTGTGTTATAAATAATCATACTCTTAAACTTATATCCACAAATACGTAAGTATTATGATGTTTTATAATTGTTGTTATGATTATTCATGAGTTGATATAACAAATCATAAGTTCACTCGAAGAAACAAATGGCGTCTTCGCTTCAGGAGGCAGCAGTCACTGAAGAGTCCAGACAATTTGGCGGGTTTTTAATTCTGCACTTTTAGTGTAAAAGTGAAATTACACCATATAACAACACTGAACATGAGTACTGTTTAACAATGTAGATTGTTAATTCAACCCTTTGGGAATTAATTACTGTTAGAAAAAGTACACTCCCTTCCATGATGTTTCCTCTTATTGTTTGAGTGTGAGTGATCTCAACTTCTATCTTACTCCTGACCTCCCTTTCTTTCCCCTTGTTTTCTCTCTTTCTCTCTATTCTCTAGTCCTATATCTCTTTACCTCAATGTATACATGCATGCGCAGATGATGCATAGAGTTCAATCGGTGAAGAATGGTGGGGGACCTCTGTAGGCCCAGGTTACTGAGTTTAGTTTGTCCTTTATTGAAAGCTGAAGAGTCCCACTGCCAGTATTATTCCTTATATGTCCAGTATTTCCTGATCATATGTTTACCTCATTTAACTTGTTGTTTTGGCTCATACTCAACACATATGTTATCTATATCTTATTGGTTGAAAGGGCTGTACCAACCTTATTGTATCCTTATTTATACTCAGTGTAAGACAATAAAGATTTGAAGTGAAGGTACATGTATACTCAGATTTTGTGTCTGTTGTGCCTTTTCTTCCCACGGCCGTGAACACTTCTGGTGGACTGAGAAAACTTTGGTGGCGACGATACAGAATGGATCATTCTAATACTTAATATTTAACAATAACTTTTAACACTGCAAATATTACATTGCTGATTTTACTGTGTAGCAAATACTCAAACAACAGGAGACACAGACAGCAAAGATGACAAAGATGCGTAAGCTTTACCTTCTTGCATCACTTTTCAGGAAGTGAATGTCTCAAATTTTGTTTCCTGTTGTGGTGAATTTCTTCTCAAGCTTTCACAAAAACATCAATGAACCTCATTTTTCATTTCTATATGCTTCATGTTATATTTAGAGCATAAAATAAGTAAGAAAAACTACTAAAACTGTCATAAGAATTCAGTATCCTTTAATAAATTTCCATTCCTATTTCCATTCTGTTAACAAATAAGAATGTCTAACGCAGAACAAGTGAAGCGCAATAAAATGCTGATCAATAGCTGATGTGAGAATAAAGACTGTTTTATAAATAACTGTTATAATGAACAACAATCAACTTTCCACAGCGACTTGAAACACATAGGATGTTTCTGATCATAAGTAATAAGATAAAATTACATATCATAATATGAAATAATACAATAATTTGCATCTTCTTTTAAATAATCTGTGAAGAAGAAAAAAATAATTCCCACAACATTTATTATAAAATCTATGGCAAACAGATAAAAAAAAATAGACTTAAAAAATTCATGCTAATCTACAAACATGCAGATCAAATATAATGCCTGTTTCAGTTTTCCAAAATCAGACAGAAAAATCTAAAAAAAATTAATCTAAAAATGCACAAGGACAATGCTAATAAAACATTTCCATATTAGACTGTTGTGATAAGGTATAACTGCACTGTTGTCAAAAAAACAAACAAAAAAATACCTTCATAATGGCACTTTTGTTTTACTAGTGTATTATAGAAATTATGACATTATAATGTATGCATTTAGCACTATTATTCTACTTCACTTCCTGAACACAAAAACTCTCACATTACACTCTTTTCTACAATACGAACTGAAGCGTTACAATGCACTGGATTAAAACTAATTATGAAAGTTTCAAATAAATCATGGTAATCCAGTGAAATATGTCTCTTTGCTAATGTTCACATATAATAATATATCATTCTTTATCTTTTTAGGAGGGTAAGAACCTTAATCTTCCTCTTGACCACAGATGGTGACAAAACCTCATGACACTTCAAAATTTTGGGGACAAATTTGTAAGTGAGCTAAACTTGAAAAAACCTCCAAGAACATCCGCGTTTGTAAAAACAGTACATATTCTGTCACAGTGCCATTCAGTTTGGATTTTGTTTTCATTTACATTTTTTCCCTGCCTGTGTTTGTTGCCACAGTCCATTCAGCTGTGTCTTAATTAGTTACAAGCAAACAAAATGTGTGTAAACTTTTTTTATTAGTTTATTAGTTGTTATTTAAGCTGTTATTCAATAATTCCACAACCTAAAATCTATACTTTAAACAGCTTCATAAGTCATCACAACCTAAAACTGAGTGTAATAATTCGGTCATTCACTCCGCTGTAGTTGTTATATAGTTATGTTATATTATTATAATGTTTTCCGGTTTAAAAAGTGTTGAATTGCCTTTCCTCTTTCTGTAACTATAGGCCGACTTTCTTTATCATTATGAAACATTCCATTTCAGTAAATTTATTGAACTTGTTTAGTTTAGCATTTTAGTAATGTACATTTTTGTGCCACTACAACTTCATTTTTTATTGTTTCCATTTGATTCCCATAATGTTGGGTGACGATCCCATGCATGCTAAACTAAAAAAAATAAAATAATGTGTTATAGTTTATTAGTATGGACATTGGGACTTCTTTTTCCCCATCTTCCCCATTATACCAATTCACTGAACAAGTCACTGAACCAGTGAAGTCTACAAGTATACATTTTCAGTTTTTGTCATAAATGAATAATTAATTCCTTTATACAGGTTAAATGATCAGCTGTTCATTGTCATAAATTGATGTTAAAGGTTCTCTTTAAAAAATAAACACACACACACACACACATACACACACACACACACACACACACACACACACACACACACTTATGTGATTCTAGTGGCAATGCCAAAAGGAAAGGCTGATTTATTTTTATTTAATTATAGGTTTAAGTAAAAGTTAGGAAATTCATTGGTCATGAACCAAGTTTTTTTTTTTTTTTTACAGTTACAGTTACAGCAATTAATTCATTGATCATAATTACTTTAAGATTATTTTTGAAAAGTGAAAAATTAGTAATCTGTAGAAATCTGTAGGCTAACTGAAAATGCTGTACTCGCTTATTTAAAATCAGCACTCAGAGCAGTGAGACTTCAATGAATAAGAAAAAGGTGTCATTGGTTTAAAATACTAAATCTATTAAGTTTGTACGCATATGTCTAAATAAAGAATATTAAAACGTGTATGGTCATAAGCATTTCAAGGTTTTTTTTTTTTTTAAGGGGTCATATGATTTCAATTTTTCCTTTTTCTTTGGAGTGTTACAAGCTCTTGGTGCATAAAGAAGATCTGTAATGTTGCAAAGACTAAAGTCTCAAATCCAAATAAATATTCTTTATAAAAGTTAAGAGTCAACCACACCCCCCTAAAACGTCTGGTTCTAACATGCCCCCACATGTCTACATCACAATATGGGAAGATTTGCATAACGCTGCCCAAATGTTCACATAAAGAAAGAAGGTGTACCTTTTATTCTCACTGTTGCCACCGCTGTCATGTTGTGGAGACGCTGTGTGTTTCGTTGTGAAAGTAAAGCTACTTTGTTTGGTCTTCCAAAAGAGGACATGAATAGAAATCAATGATTAAGTTGTATTTACAACACTGTTCCAGAACAGTTCAACCCAAATATTCAGATGTGTGCAGCACATTTTATGGAGGATGAGGACTGTTGCCTGAACCAGTAGCCTACAATGCCGGCTACACACAAAGGCTGTTTCTATAGTTGATTAGAAATGGAGAAAAATAACCAGGGAGATGCCAGATCCCTCCAGGAACACTGCATTATTCCATTATCAGTATAATGCAGACTAAGTTCAGTAAGTGTCTTGTAGGCTGAAGTAGTTCAGGATGAGACCATAATTTGAGTGGCCATTGATTTAGAAAAGACTCCAGGGTTTGAGAACTGTTGAGCTGGAGGTTTTTTTTTTTTTTTTTTTTTGATGTCATGTCACTGCCATGTCTTCTACTTCATGATGTTTTGCTCAGATCTGGCCAATCATAGGAGTGTCTAACCTAATAGGTTTGTGAGCTGATTAATTTAGAGGATATAAATTATAATCTATAAATTTTTGAATATGTGTTGCATGTGTGTGTATCTGTGAAAGCGGACCTCACAAGTGCTAAACGTTTAAACCAGAACCCCACAAGGGACTCAAAAACACATACGAGAAAATTTTGTTTGGATTTTGCTACAGTGAAGTGACATTTGTTATTAAGAAATACTAATTATCTTATTTGATTTTTTATAAGTGTGTACATCTACTGGAAAGAGTTGACCCCAAACTTTAACAAAAAATGGTGGACCCCCTTATTGGAGGAAAACAAGTATTTGTGTGTGTGTGTGTGTGTGTGTATTAGTCAATGTCTGTTTTGCACTCATGAGGTTTTAAAATGTAACACCTCCCTTGCTGTCCACTTTTTGGATGTGTTGGTTCTGCACTCTTGATGTTTAAGAGTTTCACTTTGTCATTGCTGTGTACTTTTTTTCTGCATTGTGGCAGATTTGTAGATTGTACACACAAACATTATTTGAATTTTTGTGTTTTTGTGGATTTCCCATTCATTTCCTATGGTCGGTAATTTTTGACAAGTTTGACTATTTATTTTACAACCACTTAGCCTGCTCAAATCATGCCCTAATTTTATATGTGTGTGTTCACATTCCAAATGCCATAAAAGTCACCAAGTTTTGTACCATTCCAATAAAGCTGTGATTTTTAAAATTTAAAACAGGAAATGTTTCTGTCAAAAGTGACCGAAGAGCACCAGAGGGTTTGATATCATAGCCCACAGTCAATCAGGGTGAAGCAAGAGTTTTAACATAGTTTTTGTTTTTAACAGTGCAACAAAATATGCATTTTGTATGTGTTTGCATTGACTTGATTAGAAATAGTTTGAATTGAACAGGGTTATTTTTTGGTTGAACTTGATTCAGTTACTAATGGTAGTTCCACATGATCTCACACTGCTGCTGGATCTCGTGCTGTAGTTCCACAAGATTAGTAATGCAAAGCTTATTTGTGTTATTCACACCACAATATTAATATCTGTTATTAGACTTTAGATGAGTGCATCAGGCCACTTTGTGATGTTTATATTACCATCAAATATCAATCCATCACCAAAGTCAATAAATCTGCATAAATCTGTGCATGTGTAAACAGCATGGGATAGTACAGATAGATACTGTGAAATTTACTATAAAAACCTCTAACAAAAAAGAACATTTCTAACACTGAACGAGGCACAGTGAGAAACAACAATGATTCATCCTGATGGTGACACCCTAAACTGGCAATGTGTCACAAATGAAACAATGCACATCATTTGCTGAAGAACAGAGCTGAATAACCGTCTTTGCTGAAGTGTAACAACAGAGAAACCATTGATATTTCTCTAAGACAGCATAAATTCAACAGATTTCATTGGAACGGTTACTGGACCCTTATAATACTGAATGCTGATTAATATATATATATATATATATATATATATATATATATATATATATATATATATATGTAATTGATAGAAATCGACTGTTTAATAAAAAACTATTTAATAGTATGCCTGTAGAAATACAATGCTAATATTTAAGTCTTAATTT
Source organism: allo-octoploid hybrid of Carassius auratus x Cyprinus carpio (assembly GCA_024542945.1). Lineage (NCBI taxonomy): Eukaryota > Metazoa > Chordata > Actinopteri > Cypriniformes > allo-octoploid hybrid of Carassius auratus x Cyprinus carpio. The sequence goes on from CM044998.1 coordinate 4,827,938, forward strand.
CTTCGAACACAAGCTTAAAATCATGACAGAAAATGCTTTTTATAGAGTTTTGGTAGATTTTCTTCAGTAAAAAGGCTTGGCTAAGTAAACATGAAAAACAAATAAAGGAATTAGAAAACCAGATAGACAAACTTTGTCTGACATGTAAAACTTAAGTATCCACTATATGTCTCCATATGACTACTGCATCATTTAATGGTGAATTGGAAAAAAGGTCTTAATGCAGTTTTGTGAGTATTTTCCTCATTTATTTTTCATTTTTGTGTTTGATTCAAGGTTTTCTACAAATTATGTGTGAGTTAAATAAAAGTTTATTTTGAATTTTCCATCATAAACAACTGTGATCAGAAAGTGACTCAAGAAGTGTCGCACTGTCTCTCTTTTCATATCCCAACAGTCCTCCAAGGACCAGACAAGGTATGTAGACCAGCACAAGAGTGTGTGAAAACAGCAAGGGACAGTGAGACTATAAAATGTACTATAAGGCACACGTGAAGAACAATAAAAGACCAATCCAGACATGATTTACATGCAGTTTGTGAGAATAGTGCAAAAAGACTGACTTAAATGTTATAATAAATGACATTCTACATTTCCACAGATGTAAATCTTCTTTAAAACACATGTAAAAGTCTTGTAGAGTGAGTAAAATCTGACTTTTGCTCTGATTCCATCTAAAAGTTTGTTTATGGTTTACAGTTTGTTTCTGTATGAAACAGGATATTTCTGACCAGAATTATAAGATAATATTAAATATTGTAATATGAAGTAATACAATTATTAGTTAAACATCTTTCTTTAAATATAGGCAAGGTAAGTTACTAAATGATGACTAAATGATCCATGAAGAAGCACATTTTCTCAAAACAGCTTGCCTACTTGACTAGACTGTAACTGACCCTTTAGTCTGTGTAAACAGCTTTGGGGGAAGGGCTGATCTTGACGATGACGCCCTCAACTTTGCAAAGTGTGTCGCAGCTGAAATACTCCTTAATCATCAGCATTTACTGGACAACAGACTTGACTGTCTCTCTTCTGAGAACTGTGAAAACATTACTGGAAACTTATAATACAGCACACTGAAGTTTGCCTGATTTTCTGTGCGCTTCTAGAGGAAAGACAAGGTAAGGACTCAAATTCAGTTCTGTTGGCATTATGAAAAATTAACACTTTATATGTAAAATATATGGCTTAACAGCAGAGGTGGTTAGTAATGAACTCTGTTACATTTATTTGAGTAAGTTTTTGGAAAATTTGTACTTTTAAGAGTAAAGGATTTAAAGGATTTAAAGGTGGCTACTTTAACTCAAGTGCATTTTTTTATTTTTTATTTTATTTTTATATTTTTTACTTTGTTACTTGTGAGATTCCTTTCATTACATAATGTTATATGTATTAAGAAAATCGTAGTTTATTCTAAGTCTCTTTTTTCGCCAAAATTTTCCAGTTTACAATGTTTGTAATGTTACTCCAACAGGCAATAACATATGGTTTAGAGACAAAAAAAAAAAAAACTAAGTTCTGGGATGAAACTCTAGATGGCGCAGTCCGATAGGTCTAACTCAATCTGACCTAATGACATCATTATCACATGGCACAGCTGATTGGTTCTCTCCTGTATCGGTAACCAATGAGCTCACTGCTCAATATTCAAATATAAGCATCTAGAAGCATCTCCGTTCTAGGCGTTAACTGTGGACACGACGGTAGAATGAGTTCTCTCTCTCTCTGAAGATGATGTGTCCTGGGACAAGGCGTCGCAGTATCGTACTGTCCTGCTCCTGCAGGCTGGGCTGAGTAGGTACATGACCTCTGAAGTGGTGCGTGATGACTCTCATCAGCATGTGGCGTCATAGGTGAAATTGTAAGGTCCTCCATCTGTCTTGTCAGCTGCTCGCACTGGGCAGGTCGAAGTGGAGGAACTTCCTCAGCTCACTGCAGGACTTCTCCGACTACAAACGGATGGTGGCAAGTGAGTACGGGGGGCTGGTATAGGTGTCACTGATCAATGAGGAGTCTCAAAGCTGGTGCTAAACTGCTGGATCTCCTGCTTCAGCAAAGAATTCTCTGCCTTGAGCCCTTGGAGCATAGACAGGATCACTAGCAGAATGTGGCTGCAAAGCTCATCATTATCCCTCTTCATCTCGAACCACAGTAGACTTTATATCAGACAACTGCTGGACTTGAAGGTGGCACTCACCATGCTCTGGTGACACATCTCTAAATGGCTCTGGCCATACATCTCGGAGAACTACATCATCTGTGTATGAGGGCTGACTCTTTGGAGAAGACGATTGGGATGCATTCTCTGACGTGAGTGCAGCTGCTTCCATTTCAGCTTCATTCAGATGTGCAGCTGATGGCACTCTCTTCACAAAGCATGATTCATGAACTTGATAGTCTGCTAGATGTGCAGACTGCCTTATTTGTCATCTAGGGCAGACAACAGGATGATCTGACTCAGAACAAGACATCATCTCTCTGCGGTGATTCACTGATCCGGCTCGAAGGACTACTTGAATTGGAGGGGTTCATTGGTGTATTAATTTTGGGGGTGTGAATCACAGTAGGCAGTCTGTCAGGACTGAGTGAGATGGTTTCTTAATTGAAGAGAAGCACTCAATGGAATTGGTTGATCTCTGATTTACTGAAGACTTTATGGGTATACATGTGTGTGGTTTTTCACATGTACGCACACTGTAACCCAGTATAAACTCGAAGTCAATGTCTTTAAAGTAACACTGAATGAACTAGAATACAGCTGCCAAGCTCTCCATCTTCTCATGTCTCTCTCTAACCTGTGATTCGGCTCCGCCTCCTGTAGTGACATTGCAGTCATTCTGAACACTTTGATTGGTCAAAATCATCTGGGACTTAGAGACAAATGAGCCTTTTGTACAAATTGGAAATTGCACATGTGCAGTGGCGTATCCAGGACATTTTTAATGGGGTGGCCAAGATGGGACACAAAGTGGCATGGCCATATATACTATAAAGAAATGTTATGTAAAACTTCAAACTCTCATGAACAATAGAGGATTTTAGTAATAGTAACAAAGTGCAATAACAAAATGCTTTCACATAGGCCATAAAGACCACAAGACAAGACTTAAAGTCCAATGCAATGCCACTAAACCAAATATTACTTAAGGGTTTAGGTGCTTCTTCATAATGTAACTTGTGAAAATTGTACATAAACAATTGTAACAAGCCAAACAAAACTTAATAAACTACAAAAAACCAAGACCATTAGACAAATTCTGTGTTCATCCATCTTACACCAGATGAATTCTCCTGTTTTGGTGATTGGTAGCAAAAAGTTTAATAAACGTGTCCATGTCAAGTGACTTTGCTTTTCTAGCCTCAATGCTGAGAACACCCAGGTTGCTCAGTCTGTCATCTGTCATTGTTGTGCGCAAATGGGTCTTGATGAGTTTAAGAGCTGAGAAGCTGTGCTCACATGCTGCACTGCTTACCGGGAGGGCTATGGTTATCTTGCACAGATGAAAAAGCTCGTGAAAACATCCTTATGAGGTTCAAGGAACACTGCAAGTTCAACAATACCGGACAAGTTCGGCATTCCACTTTGCTGTTTCCTTTGCAAAAGCCTCCTTGTCTGGTGGAGTTCATGACTGAGATCTTCAGAGTCACTTTCATAAATTTCTTCCAGGCGAAAAACTGCTTCCTCTTGAAGGAAACGTGCTTTTGGGGTCCAAAGCTTGTATTCCTCTCATTATTTCACAATTGTCTTTGGAGAAGCGCCTGTCTAACTCTCCAAGTATGGTGTCCACAATGGGGTAGAAGATTGTCCTCCTAAAGGAATCCTTGTCACCATCGTTATATTTGCGCTGACCCAATGTAGAGATTATGTCTGGAATTAACTTTTTGAGACCTCTTTTTCTCTGCATTTTCAATGGCTATATTGCACTTTGTGGCAGTGTCTACAATACTTTTCCACAGATTGTCAACAAATGTTTCACTTCTGTACTCCTGAAATGAGTCAGAACAAGGGGCGTTTCCAGCATTGAAGGACATACGGTGCTTAGCCCAGACCATTTTATGTAAATACAGGGATCACTCGAAGAGTTTTTTTTTTTATTACAGTAACAATTTACTTTCAGTCAAAATACATCTTTAACATTATGCACATACACATACACTCTCTCTCTCTCTCTCAACACACACACACACACACACACACACACAGTCAACACTATTCACCTCTTGCTGTCTATCTGGTGTGTCCTTCTATATTTGTTATATTACTCTCTCATCACTTGCTGTTGTTTTTCTCATCACTTGCTTTTGTCTTTCTCACCACTTGCTGTTTTCTTTCTCTCATCACTTGCTGGGTATCATTTAAGGGTATTTTCTTGGTTTGAGCATTGCAAATCGGTTCATGACACTGTTATGGTCTGTGACACTCACAATTCCCCTCTCAATGGACATCACTGCCAGGTAATTGAGCCTCTGCTGACCAATGGTTCTTCTCAACCATGTGTGTAGGCGATGCAGAGCACTGAATGATCTTTCGCAACTGCAGCTGCTGACAGGAATCGTTAGTGCTGCTTGAAAGACTGATCTTAGGCTTGGGAACATGTCAGGGTCAAGGAGCTTGTATACACTTGCCATATCTGAAATGACACCTTCATCTCTTCTTTTGATCAGGAACTGTCTAGCCACTGCAACCTCTTCTTTACTGACCTTCATGTTATAGTGTTTAGCAATCAGCTCTAGAGATTCTTCACACAGGAAGTCATTTGCTGCTGGATGGCAAGCTTTGATGCCTTTCATTAGCTCTGCACCAACACCAGAAAATCTCCCCTCCAGCTCACTCACCATTCTGGCAAGGCATGGGTAAAATATGTGATTTCTTATCTCATCCCCAGCGCTTACATAAGCCCTTGTGCCAGTGGTGGACTCTACCACATAGTCATCTAATCGCCTCTGCTTGCGTTTGTGAGAACCTCCTGGAGCAAGGTTTTTGACAGATGGTTGGCCTCAAGAATTTCTTTGGCCAGATTATAAAACTTCTCTGCCATTTCCTCTGTCCGCATGGACCTAAGTGTTTCAAGGACCGCATCTTTATAAAATGTAGCTTGCGCTAAGTCCACATCCTCTTTTTGAAGGTACTTGTGAAGTCCCTCTGTAGTGGACAGCAAGCTTTAAACATAACAAGCATATAGACATTTGAAAGTCTTGAAAGTTTGGAAAGCAGTCCAATTGCTGTGGTAGTAGTGGTCATTTCTCTGAGGCACTTCAACAATGCTGGCAGATTTGCGATCACAGCAGTGACTGATAAGAGCTGGCATGCCCATCGTGTCTTCGAGAGCTGAACAAGCTCACTCTTCTCTAAGCCCAAGGCTTTTTGCATGTCAGAGAAAGACTGATGATTTACTAAAGACACACTGAAGAAACAGTACACACTCTCCAGTGTGTCGAAGAAATCTATGGCTTCTGGCACAGCCCTACAAGTGTGACAAAGCACGAAATTCAGTTCATGTGGATAGCAGTGCACATACACTGCTTCTGGATGCTTCACACGAAATTGAGCCTGAACACCCCGAACAGCACCGGTCATGACAGAGGCCCCATCGTAAGCCTGAGCCACGCATCACAGGTCTTGCAGGCTTTTGAATTTTAAAACTTCTTCAATGGCCTCTGTGATGGAACGTGCATCGAAAGACTTCAGACTTGTAAGTTCCAGAAAACTTTCTTTGACAGTGTTCTCATATCCCACATAACGAACACACACAGCAAGCTGTTCCACATGACCATCTCGAGCCTCATCAGCCATCACTGCATACATTTTTGAATGCTTCATCTCTTTAATAATGGATGCAGTAACTTCCTTCGCACAACATTGTATCATTTCATTCTGAGAGTCTGAAGAGAGATATGTGGAATGGGCAGGAGGTGTGTAGCTTTGGAGAAAGGGGTCGAATTCCTCCAGAAATTTCATCATCTCTAAGAAATTTCCCTGATTGTCAGAGGACTCTTTCTCATCATGGCCATGGAATGTGAGGCCTTGCTTCCCCAAAAAGCTAATGACAGCAGTGATACGACAGAGGTATTCTCTTCTTTCAATTATCTGATCAACATTGGCCACATGCATTCTCTCAACAACACTGCCTTGTGATAAACTGGCTTTGTAATTCTTCCAAGCAAGCATTGAAGCTTTGTGTCCTGAACTAATATGGTTTTCTTTAAAGCTGTCCAAAGCTGATTTCCAGTTTGAAAATCCAACAGTTTCCCAAAGAGCCTGCATGAGAAGCAGAAGGCTGCATTTCGGCTAGCAGAGTACTCTAACCACTCAAATGTCTCAAACCATTTTGGCTGGAAGGCCCTTCTCTGTAGTCCAAAGGTGGTGAAAGGGTATTCTTTGAGTTTTGCTCTGGCTGGGCCTATTTCTACAGTTCCTAAATCTTCCACTACAGTACTATCGACCTCGACTAACTCATCCTCTCTCCTCCCTGAATCATCTGTGATGCAAAAGAACAGATGCAGCACATAACTTATTACAAATCAGCTTCAAACAACTAATTCATCAAGTGCTACATATTTAAAATTGTAGACCAATACCATTGAAGAAAATGTATTGGGAAGAACAGATCAGTGGGATTGCTCTAAGATCTATCATGATTTGATTTGGAGGGTTTGGAAAAATTAATCTTTGAACGATTCATAAGGGATTCGCTGAGCAAATCAGGTAAAAATAAATGCATATTATAAGACAACAAAAGTGTTTTTTGTCATTGCGTGCATGTAAAACTGTTGTTGCGGACTCCCAAAACAATATTAGGAACATTTTAAATGCCATATTGATATAAATAATTTTTATTTTTTGACATAAATAGTCAAAATGATGTATGAGATCCTAAGTTAAAGCAATACATGAATGACTTTAGTCTACGTTCATTGACACACCATGGCATCGAACTGTATATAATTCTCAATGTACATCTGTCAAAAATTAGGAGCATTGGGATAAACGATGTTTCACTTTTAACTTTCTCCAAAGTAAAATGACTGATTAATTGTTACCAGTTTCCATGTCTGATCCTGGCACAGCTGTTGCTGCTGCTGCTGCTGCTGGCTCCTCCCCAGTCTGCAGCTCATCTTTGCTACTTTTTTACAGTCTATGGTCATGCAGCAGTCATCATCAGAGAAAACACCCTCTCCACGAAGAGGAGTTTTTTTGTTTGTTTTCCCGCTCTAGCTAGCCTAGAACCAATTATAACAGCTGTGCTGCGCATGTTCAGTGTTTTCTTATTAAATTTTTTTTTAATTGTAATTTAAAGGACGATTAAATAAAATGATGCAGACAAAATTAAAATGCGGCACACTGCTTATGACTTGCATGACGCGGGACAACAAAGCTTCACATTTCAAATCAAAAGCTTCAAATTTGAAAGCTTCCCGCAAAATGCAGGACAGGTGGTCCCCCTTTGGTAATATTAAGCGGGTTTTTGATTTACACACTGTTTAATGTTTGATGATAATCACGTTATTTTATATTTGAGTGAGTGAGCAATCTTCTATCACTTGTTTCAGCTTCTTCTCCTGTGTTTTTATCCGGAGGAGATTCGGTACTAGAAGATGCCAGTACAAGTGCTAACGTATAACGTTAGCCTATGGTAGTAATAACTAGCTAGTTGAACAAATAGGGAAAGCCAGCCAGATGATGATCTTCAGACTTTAAGGATAAAAAAAAAAATGAATTCTTACCCACTGACTTCTTTCTGAAAAATCTCCAAAGTCTCATTTGCTTCATTTTTCTTAAATTTTTTCTTTCCTGCTCGCTGACTGTCTCAGTTGTTAATTCGCACTCTTGCGGTTGTTGACTGTGCTAGCTCCTCCCCTACCTGCTGCATATTCAACAGAGAGGAAGAAACGGAGTAGCCCATAGGCTACTGACAGCAAAGAAATGTATTCTATAGGCTAGATTATTTTTAAGGTCTATTTTTACAGGCTGTATGCAGTATATGCAAAGCCAAAGCGCAATGAAATAAAGCAACTTATGATTTCAGGGGTTTACATAGGCTATTGTTCAGTTTCATATTTGCTCAGTGACAGTCATTACATTCGGGGCTTGACTCAAAACATTTGGGGCTGAAGCCCCAGCAAAATCGGCTGGCGCTGCCCCTAGTCATAACCTTGTCCAACAAGATTAGAGCTGTACTCAAGTCCATATCTTTCAAAAGAGTGGATGATTTTGTCCTTGAGTCCTTCTGCATCTAATCGTGTGGCTTGTTGAAAGTCAAGAAAACTTTCGTGCACTGCCCCATTGTAGTAGTACCTAAGTACCAGTGAGAGCTGCTCCTTCTTTTTCAGGTCATTGGTTTCATCAGCAATCACAGAGAACACTTCACTTTCATTCACTTCCTGAATAATTTCCTCACGGACCATATTTGCCAAGCATTCTAGGATTTCATTTAGTATTACACTGCTCGTGTACTTGGCATTCTGCTTTCCCTTCATTTTTTTCTCTACCACTGGGTCATGCTTTGCAATCATTTCCAAAATTTCTAAAAAGTTTCCTCAGTTATTTGCCTCTTCTGTCTCATGGTGACCTCGTTGTGCAATGTTTTGTGTTGCCGTCAAAAGAAGTACTTCAGCCACTGTTTTAATATATTTTCGATTCTCTTGGACTTTCTTGTTGTATGCGTCATTAAGGGCATCATGTATGGAACAATCTGTTACTATTGCCTTCTTGTGCTCACTCCATGCAAACATGGCATTGACATGACCCTCTGACTTTTCATGTACTTTAAATCCACCATCTTTACATTGCCTTTTTCCAATGATAGAATTTCAGTTGTGATGTGAATACAGATGCTGGGGTGTTTGCCGAAGAGAAGTGTCAACATGCAAACAGTAGGCAGAGTTTTGGCTTTGGGAGTACACAAGCCATGGGTGTTGTTTATACCACTCGCTGTTGAAGGACCTCTTCCTGTTGCCATGCATGGTTCGCGGAAATACCTAAAGATGAGGCTGTGTAGGACGTACTGCTCAGGACTGTGAAACGTCTGTAAATTATAAATAATCGTGATCAGTCCTTACTTCAGTTTTTATGAAGTTTCATTCAAAATGATTAGTTACAAAGTGAATTTGTGGTCAGTATTACAACTTCCATGTTATTTAAATGGAAGGCACTCATAATGTTGTGTAAACTGAAAGATAAAATGTCACAACATACCGTGAGGTCCAGGTGGGGCAGCATGTACTTGTGCAACATGAGGAGCCTCTCTGTCATCGGTGTCACCATCACCTACTGACATGCCCTCTGAATCACTAGATGAAGTAGTAAAAAAATCACCATTACACCCATAGACTGTATGTGGACAAATTAGTGTCAAACATTTTCCTTTGTCTTTTCATAATGTTTTGTATTGAGATTTAAAGAATAGATTGTCTATGTTTTAAGTGTGGGGTTTGCTGTGTATTAGCAAATTAATAGTACACACTTTGGGCAAAATTGGACTGTCCTTTTTAAATTAAATTTAGTATGAGAGTACACGACAACTTCAGGTAACTGTTCATGAATGACATATCTGGACATAACAGAACTTGACATACCATGTGGAGCTCCAGACACTGCTGGATCCTCCTCTGGGTGTGGCTGGTCAGCTGTGGGAATACACAGATATCTGAGAAATCTGAGACATCAACAGGCTGGAGGTTCAGACTCACACCACACACACACACACACACACACACACACACACACACACGCACATATAACTATATATATATTTTTACACTCACACAATCATACATATGTACATACATACATAAATACATACACATACGTGTGTTTCTGTGTGTGTATTTATGTATTATGCACATTTTATTATTGTTCTTCTGTCTTTTACAACTGTTTTAACTATTGTTATTGTGTAGTGATGTTTTAGATAGTTGTAATTGTATAACTGGAGTGACAAACAACTTGAATGTAAGCCTACATGGTAAATTCCAACTATCCAAGCATGACTTACCATCCTGTGCAAGAGGAGCTGACTGCTCTTCAACCTCTGTCACAGCTGTACCTAGGCTGCTGACTACTTGACTGAGCCTTTTCACTGCAGCTGGCAGAAGCTGTGGCTGGCTCTGACTCTTTTCTTTTTTTTTTTTGGAAGAAACTCTGAATATCTCTGCTTCTCTTCATAACTAGTCTTAACCCTAACCCTGGGGAAATGTAATTCAATCACTCAAACAATCAGTCAGTCAGTTCACTTTGAAGTAATAGCTATGACTACAAATGTCAAGCAGGATCATTGTCAAACTGGCTTAGAATCAGTGTGCAAAATACAGGTGTTCATGGGGCTCTGGAATCCCTTAAATAAGCTTTGACTCCATTAAAAAGTCAAAAAGAAAGGAGGTGCCAACAATGTGCCTAATAAATACAGACATATTTATAGGATCTACAAAGGTTTATTTTTACATAACTACCACTTTACCACTCACTTTTAATAACACAATTAACACATGTTGCATCTCAAGCATTTGTGGCATTTGAATGCAATTTGCTCTGCCTCTGCCTATTTAAACATCTAAAAATATGTGAACTGTGAAGATGAGCTAATTGATACAAACAAAAAGTCCTTTATCTCCAAGAGAAAAAAGTCTTAAAACAGCCCTTTAATCACAGAGCAAATAAATAAGTCAAAGCTTGTTCTTGTGTTATAGTTACTTAAATCTAGACTGTCACCCTATATTTCACACACTGGTTGGCCAAAAATATAACATTAGCTCTATTGAACACACACATCTGCAAAAAACACCCTCAGTCAGTGGCGGACTGGGACAGTAAATCAGGCCGGGAATTTGACTCCACCCCAGGCCACCTCTGTTGGTGCAGTCACCACCACCCTATTCATGTGTCCACCAGACTGCTAAACTTGTAGGCTAACCTTGTTAGTTGATGTAACAGGTAGACTACCATACATAATATGAATGGATAAATAAATAAACCCTCAAAAACTCAATAGGAATACACCATCTATATCATCTTTCCCTGAATCCCTCTCTCTCTCACTCTGCACATCTAGTTTCTCTGCAATATGAAATAAGCACTTTCAATAATCTATATTAATTATGCAGCCATCAATTGTATGTCCCCATGATCACAGTCCTACTACTGATGATCTTATAAATCATAAAAGCACATATTGTTCTAAGAGTATAGCCAGCATGTTTAGTTTTGCTTATAGCTTAAACTTTACCAGAAGGTTCCTGCTCTGACTCAAAAGCTGAATTGTCCACTCCCTCTTGTTCCACAGCAGGAGCGCTGTTGCTTCCTTCGTCACCTTCAAAATAAATAAATAAACATAGGCTACATATTGTATGCTAGAAATGGAAAATCTAAATTTCTGGTCAAATTTGGCACTAAAAAAAATTCTGTGTCCCCATATGTAAAACAGTGTGCTAGTTTGTCATAAAGATGCTCTTTTAAAACTTCTATCATTATATATATTTGTAATATTTTTTTTAGAATAGTTTTTATCTATTGTAAGTCTCTTTGGATGAAAGCGTCCGTCTGCCAAATGATTACCTAAATATAAGGGGTGGAACAGTTCAACTTTTTCACGGTTAGGTTTGTTTCACAGTTTTAGAGTCACTGTTTCGCTACCGTTGTGCTATGTTTATGGAAAAACTATACTTTCAAAAATATATATTTTATAATATTATTAAGAATATTCTAGCTACAAGCAACAGCACAAATAAATACAATAGAGTAAAGCTACAAATAAAATAAACTGACTTTCAGGTAGGTATAGCATTAGTTTTTATACAGAAATTGAATAGTAAGTAATCAAATGTAAAACAGCATTGCATTTTGGACTATAAATTAAAGATAAATCTTTATTAAAGTTACAAAAGCTGTTCAATCAAGAGCAGTGAGTTATTTCTTTGTTGTTGCTGTTCGATTAATATAAAGACTGTCACTTTAAGAGAATGCACTGATCCAGTGTTCGTATTCGTATTGAACAAGAGTGAATGGTTTGTCCACGGGTTTTTTTTTTTTTTTTTTCATCGCTGTTGTTGTAATGTCTGGGAAGCCAGAATGTTCATCCATCAACAGAAACATATATTAACTGAACGCTGTTTGTTTTACGTGTTATTTATAGTAAACCATATTACAGATGCTTTGTCAGATTTAAGTTGAACAGCGTTTCCAGCGCGTGCCGAACCGTGTGTGGAGAACCGAACAGTTCGATTTTTTCAGTGAACCGTCCCACCCCTAGTAAATATAATGTAAATGTAATGCTGACCGACCTGCTCCCTTACTGGTGAACATGGCTGGGATTTTGCATCAACTTGCTGCGTCTGTGGCCAGGGCTTTTCTCTTTTTTATACGTTACCGCCTTGCTCCTCCTTTGCTTTTACGCTCCATTTTTTGCACGGTTTTCTAAAATGAAGCATACCTCTGGATATAGCCAATTATCCGCTGATGTTGGGTCATGTGGTGGTGTCATTTTCACTCCGCGATCGCTTGATTCGTAGATTCATAAATCCGTCAATTAATTCGCAGTTGCATTCCAGCCTATTGCACGTCAGCCTGATCGAGTTATAAATACTTAGATCCGCTGTTAGTATTCACTTGACCTCTCAGTGGCAACTGTCTGTCAGTTCTAAGAGTGTTAATTTCCTGGTTAAGGAAAATAACTTTTTTACTGTACAATACCACTCAGAACATGTAGCAAAAATCTGCCTGATTAGGGACTTCAGTTATGAGCAAACAACGAACAACCTCAAGTTTGATACAAATAAGACTTTATTAACTACATAAACACTTAAACTAGTCTAACACACACACACACACACACACACACACACACACACACATGCATTCAGCTGGCATAGGAAAAAGGGTTAAAGCTTAAGCAGTAAAGAGAAGAGAAATAAAGACATGAAGATATGGTCAAATTTGATATTCAGCAGATCTTCAGCCTGAAGGAAACATCCGTTTCTTAGTTCAAACACACCTTTGTAAAAGGTGCATATGATACTTAATGTATCAATTAATAAGAGTAAGTTTGATACTTGCACGTCTGGCCTGTTTGAAAACGAGTCCTGATGCACTTTGGGGCTCCTGCTGGTCTCTGCTGAAGTGAGTTGATGAGAAAGACCAGTTCGAATCAGAGGATCTTGATGAATGAATAGTCAAGGCCGATGCCTGGCACAAGCTTAGCGTAGTTTTTAAGGCTCTTAGCTCAGCATCTTCTCCTGGAATTCCTGAATCTAAAAGAACCGCCCTGATCTGGTGATCAGTGATCTTTATAGGGGGATGATGTCACACCCTCAGGATTTGAGTGAGCCAATGAGGAATGGTACCTTTTGGAGGGAAGATTTACAACTTTTTGTGACTAGTATGATGTCTTGCATATGAAATTAGATTGGGGGGGTTCAAGAGAAGAATCTTTAAGATTCTTATAAAACTAATGTGTTGCATAGGTATCAACATATAATATACAATCATGCTTCTTAAGGAATACACAATTGTGATGCCGACGCGGCTTAATGCAGAGGATGATCTCATTCTGATGAGTCATTTATTTTTAGTTATTAGTGTTACTATGACATAAACTTGTACACATTCACTTGTTGAACTTTTCCCAAACTATAATGCCAGACTAAAATATATCGAGTTTCATTGCATCTAAATTTTGTAGGACTTGTCTGCATTTTAGTTCACATTATCCGGTGATTTATTAAAGGGCATACTGACATGCAAAACATGACTTTTTAGTTCATAATTTTCAACTTAAAAGTAACATAATTTTATTGACATAAGTGACTGTAATCAAATTACATAAATTTAAAATGTAACGCATTAATTTACTGCGTTACCAGGAAAAGTAATTAGATTACAGTAACGAGTTTATCCAACTTTGTACACTACCATTGAGATTTCATACAAAGTAAGTTATAGACTTTTCATTAAAACCATAAAGAATCATATTAACTTGTGGAAAATAGGCATCGGATGACCCCTTTAAGACACCATCTTAATATTGTGGCTATGTTTATGCAACTGGGTTCTGGAAAGCACAAGAATTCGCCAGCATGTTCGACTTGAAGTGGTGCTGTGAAGAGCGATTATGACATCAATCTACAGCAACAGCTATAGAGAGCAGACTACTCTCCATGCTTTTGAATTGCTCTTGCTGTACTTTGATGTCATACACTGATCATAAACCAGTTAACCGGAGGTGGCAAACTTTGCTGTTATACCAAGAAGATGCTTATCCATGTGAAAGGTGATGTTTTACATGGATGCTAGAATGCGAGTTAAGTACAAATCCTGTTTTACATAAATACTAGCTTAGCATCCTACATCCCAAATATGGAAACATGTGGGTTCATGCCAAATGCTGCGAGTTCAACACAGGCAGTTTTTCTTTAAATGAATTTGTTTTGGCCTGACATTTATAGCTACTTCTATTTTTTATTTATGTTCTGTTCTGAATATTTTTGTCTAGTAAGGGGGACTAAAATAGCCTATATTCTATAGCAGGGTTCCTCAATAGGCTGTGGCCCTTACTAAACAAAAAAATATTTGGCCCCCACTAATTTCAAATAAGTTGGCATGAAAATTAAAACACAGCATCAGAAAGCGACATTAACTTACACCGTGTCTACACTGGACACGAGGGGCGTGGCACGTCACAATAAAATAGAATAGAACTTATTATAATCAGTGATGCTGTCTACACTGGATGCTGTGCAGTGCAGCGGAACAAATCCTAGACAGAAAACTTTGTCAAACAGTTCTCGAATATTATGTGAACGAATTCAACAAAAATCACGCAAAAATGGATGTGAGGCTATATCTCCGAAACGGTTTGGCTTATTGAAACCAAACTTGGTGTGTGTTATTACAAGTATGATCTGAGGCTACCTGCAGTGTTTCGGCGAAGTGTCCCCTAGTGGTCAGGAGATATGAAAAATCCATATTTTTGCTTATAACTTCTGAATTGTTTGACCAAAATTCACAAAACTCTCTCTTTAGATTCAGTGGATCATGCCGATTCTAACCATATCCAATTTTCTCATATCGGCCATTTTGAATTATGTTCTAAAATGCTGTATTTTATGAACGCATATCGGTACAAAACGAATTACAAAAATCTCTGGCAACATGCCCTGATGGTACACAAAAAGTTTGGGGACAGAGCCACCTTTATGGTCAAAAGTTATAATGAAATTTCTAAAAATGCTAATAACTTTTGCTTACATGAGACTATTGTAATGAGAATGATGTTGACAGACTCCTTGGATCATGCCGACAACATCGATTCCAATTTTGCCACAATTGGCTGAACATCCTGTCCACCATTTTGATTTATGTAGAAAACCTACTTTTTCAAACTCCTCCTAGACCGTTCACTAAATTGGACTCAGATCATCTTAAGACCATGCTGGCAAAAAGTTATGGATTTTGTGTCGATTAACAAAACGGTTCTCGTTTAACGTATCAACAAATTTGTTGGAAACATGCCAAAATACATCTGAGGCTGTATCTCTGCAAATCTTTGACATATTTAAAATGATCACGCCACATCAATTTGGTAACAGTGCCACCTATTGGTCTGGAGTATTAAACCATTAAAATATTCCTTGGGTCATGCCAACAACATACACATCAATTATGTCATAATAAGCCGAACTTCCTGTTGGCCATTTTGATTTATGTTGAAAACCTACTTTTCTGCACTCCTCCAACCGTTGGTACGATTTTCACCAAATCGAGTCAGATGATCTTTAGGCTGTACTGTCAAAAAGTTATGGATTTCTTGAGGATAAACTAAACCGTTTTCATACAGTGACACTACAAATTTTAGGCATAGTGCCAAACTGCATCTCAGGCTGTATCTCTTCAAAGCTTTGACATAATGACAACAAACTTAAAACACATCTCTCCAATCTTTATTTGACCCTCTAACTTTTGCACTTACTATTCTAATTCTATTTAAAAAAAAAAAAAAAAAAAAAAAAAAAATCTAACTACCTTTCTAATCTTTTTGTATTCTATCTATTTTCTTTTCATTTATTATACAATTATAAAAAAGACCTCTAACACTAGCTTGGCTCTATTCTTTTTCTATTCTATCTGTTTTCTTTTTATTTATTATATTATTTAAAAGCCCCTGCTACGTGTACTGTGTTTAAGCTAACTGAGACTTGTTATAGCACTTATATATCATTGCTCTTTTGTTGTTTTTGATTGCTTCCATTGTCCTCATTTGTAAGTCGCTTTGGATAAAAGCGTCTGCTAAATGACTAAATGTAAATGTAAATGCAAACTTTGTGTGTGCCATTGTCACCTCACACAGAACATGCCAAAATGATTTGATTACAGTGCCACATGTTGGTCAAAAGTGATAAGCCATTTAATCATATTACTAGTGGTTGAATTTATGATTTTTCAGCCATTTCAATTACAATCATTCTAAAATTGCTTTTATTACTCGTTGCATTAGGTCTGATGCTCCATGCCATGCTTAGCTCCTCAATTTGCTGCTGAAGGGCCCTGCAATTTCTACTTGCAGCTATATTTTCTGAATTTTATTTTAAAATGTGAATTGTATAAGACATATCTGTTTTCTTTCTTTCTTTCTTTCGATCAAATGTGTTTTATATTCAGCATTTTTTTTAACAATAACTTGAAAAAGTTTATTTTTAAAATCACTTAAACTGATTAACATATAGTATTAATCAGCCATTTGTACTGTCAGGTAACAGTTAACTAGTTAATTATGAGCAGCCCTAGGCTTAACAGTTTCACACGGAATATTGTTTAAGATTTTAATGTGTGACATGCTACAAACACGGTTCAAATTCTTAAAATGATTTGGTTTTTGAATCAGATGTAGTAATATAAAATGATATATGTTACAGGTCCCGGGCAGTCGGGAAGACTGTAAGCAGTAATCAACTTGACATTAAATGAGAGAGAGAGAGAAGAGTTAGTTGTTTCCTTAACGGTCCTCTTTGTTGTCTTTTAATACACATACACGTTTGCATTTCAGAGTCAGTAAGACACTTTGAATCACAAAATGATTCATAAACATGTTGGTACAAAATAATACACACTGTTTAGATCAAATAAACAATAAATAAATAAATAAATGATAACAACCTTAACCAAATGTACAGGAATGCCCTAATTCTTACAACGGGCCTGAATTCAGGTAATGTTAAGTATCTTAAGTAAACAATACTTATTTCAGGTAAGTGATAATGTTACATGAGTAAACTTTTCTATGACATACAGTACTGTAAGTGTCTTAAAATTATTAATAAAATAAATAATCAATTGAAAAAAATTATTTGGACATTAAAACATGTAAATTACAGTTTGGTATGAAATTTAATTAATTTAACTAACCTTGACATTAAATGAGAGAGAGAGACAAGAGTTAGTTGTTTCCTTAACGGTCCTCTTTGTTGTCTGAGGATGCGCTGCAGTCGTCATGGTAACTCTACTCTCTCAACTGCCACCCAGAGTTC
Source organism: allo-octoploid hybrid of Carassius auratus x Cyprinus carpio (assembly GCA_024542945.1). Lineage (NCBI taxonomy): Eukaryota > Metazoa > Chordata > Actinopteri > Cypriniformes > allo-octoploid hybrid of Carassius auratus x Cyprinus carpio. Next base: position 4,845,455 of record CM044998.1, read on the forward strand.
AGAAAATGCAGCTGAACTATTCAGTGCAAACTCATCATTTATTTAAGTATTTAAAATAAAACTTATATATACATGTAAATGGAAATGAACATATGTAAAAATAAAAAGGAAATATATATAAATAATTTAATATGTGACCCAAACTATATGTAGGGTGGTCACACTCTCCCCAACAAAGAACCTAATGCCTCCAAATATTCTTTAAATAACCATATTAACTTGTTGGTTCCTTTTCTGAATTGGCAAATAATGGTGTCATTGTCTGATATGGTATGAAAGGAGCAGTTATGTAAAATTGATGGTATGTATATTGGTGTTGGAGAAGTGTAGTATTGTGAATAACTGCTTGCTGGCATGGCTGGTGTCCCATAAAACCCTAAAGTGTTAACTGCTGTGTGTGTCTGTAATGATGACTGACCTAAATGTGAGTAGGTAAGTCTCTGTGCTGGTCTTTGCTGTCTTGTAGATCTTCTGGGTTGTATTGAAGGGGGATTTTGTATAGTTGTGTGAGAGTTAGTTTGGACAACAGGAATGCCTCCATTTTCATGGATGCTCTCTAGTATGAGTGTATCCTCATCTACAGGTAAGTATTCTTCATCTGCTTGTGTTTCTGTAAGTAGATTTTCCTCATCTTTTTGTGTTTCTGTAGATTGCTCTTTTTGTTTGCTTTGTCTCTTTCCACTTATAGGTCCTCTGAGACTGGGAAGTGTAAGTCCTTCAGACAATCCTTGGTAAGTTGGCTCTCTCTCCTTTGACAACATAGGTTGTACATTTTTATCTCTTTTTGGTGTACTCTCTGGTATCCTTATCCAGTAGTATGTATTTTCTTCTTCAGAATCAGTCATATCACTGTTTGATGAAGTATCTCTCTTTGTTTTAGACCTCGTCTTTCTGTTGTTCCCCTTTCTTGCTGCAGGTGGCATCTCCGATACAGGTGATGGAACAGGTAGGTCAACAGGTAAGTCATTTACAAGGTGTAGCAGATTTCTGTGTAGAGTACGAATTTTTGACGTATCATTTTCTTGACTGACTCTATATACTGGGCTGTCATTTAATTGTTCTTTAACGATGTAGATTTGTTTCTCCCAGTAAGACTTAAGGTTTTGCGGTCCACCTTTTCTCATCATATTCTGGACAAGAACTCTATCTCCAAGATGCAGAGTGATTCCACTTGACTGACGGTCATAATATTTTTTTCCTTTTTCACTAGACAGTTTACTGTTTACACTTGCAATTCTGTACACTTCTTTCATTCGTGCAGCCCATTTATCCGCATATCTTGTTGGGGACTCATCTGTTTCTTCTGAGTTCAATCCAAACAGTAGATCGACTGGCAGACGAGGAGATCGACCGAACATTAAGTAGAAGGGTGAGAATCCAGTTGCCTCATGTCTCGTGCAGTTATAAGCATGGACAACACATGCTAGATGTTCTTTCCAGTTCTCCATTTCCTTCTCTTTGAGTGTTCTCAGCATTTGTAAGAGAGTCCTATTGAATCGCTCAGCTGGGTTACCTTGGGGTGATAGGGTGTGGTCCTTGAATGTACAACTCCAGACAGTCTATTCAAGGTCTCGAACAGTTCATTCTCAAACTCTCTTCCTTGGTCGTGATGTAATTTATTGGGATATCCAAAGCGTGGAATAAAATCATTGAATATCTTTTCTGCTGCTGTTCTTCCAGCCTTGTTCTTGGTTGCATAGGCTTGAGCATACCTGGTAAAGTGATCAACTACAACCAGTATGTACTCAAAACCACTTTTACTTCTCTCCAAGTGTAGATAATCTATGGAAATGAGTTCAAGAGGAAAAGTAGTTGCAATGCTTCCCATTGGAGCTCTCTCATGGGTAACAGGCTTCTTTTGCTTAACCCTCTGGAGTCTAAGGGTATTTTTGGGGCCTGGAGAAGTTTTGTCATGCCCTGACATTTGTGCTTTTTTCAGTTTCTTATAAATATCTAAATGGCTAAAGTCTAATCTCACTGTAATCAGCACAAACTAGGCTATAATAATATGTGAGCAGCATGTATGTACATGATTGTGTTTTTGAGAAAAAAATGTTATGCGTGGTTAGTGAAAAACTAAAAATGTGAAATCACTTGAAAAAGGCAATAAAACACATATAGAAAATTGGTTCCCAGGAATTTTGAGAACTGGAGCTTGTAGCCTAGAATTTTTTTTTTTCTAAATGATGTGAAAATCATCTTGTTTACTCACTTACAGAAAACAATATATTGATTTAAATTTTCTAAGACACTTTTTGTTGGTAAAAGTCATATGCGAGTAGGCGTCAACTATCATGAATTCACACCTGAGAAGACAAAGGCCTGCATAATGAGCTGCATAATGAGCCATTCAGTCAGCTGTGTGACTGAGAGGGGTGAGTTACAAGAAAGAATGTGAGGACAAAATAAATGTATATAATTTTATGTTTGTAGTTTATTTAGAATATATTTAATTATCCCACAACATAATTTAATATTCACTTGTGAGTGCAGTTAAACAGTTTATTAGGAAAAATCAAAGCTGACTTTCAAACTGAATTTTTTGCATCATTACTCCAGTCACACAATCCTTCAGAAATCCTTTTAACAATCTTATTTTTTTACAAAAAAACATTTATTGTTATTATTATCATCATCATCATCATTATTATTATTATTATTATTATTATTATTATTATTAATGTTGAAAAGAGCTGAGAATATTTTTTTTAGGTTTTTTAGGGGGGATAAATTGAAAGAACAGCAATGATTGTTACATTTGTTACAGTTACATTTATTGTTACATTTATATTATTTACATCAAGCTTTTGAATGGTATAGTAGTGTATATTGTTATTGAAACTTCATAATATTTCACTTGATTATACATTTAGTCAGGAATTATAGTTTGGAAAAAGTCTTTGGAAAAAGTCTAACTAGTAAAATGTTTACACGTTATGTGAAAACTAGTACAAGTATATAAATAAATAAAAAGAGACTTACTCATGTTTATGAACTCTGCTGAATAAAGTGCTTCATTCTTTTTTCTGAGGAAATCCAAATCTCAAATCCTCAACCACATCACATCTTTTTGGGGTGAATTATGTCTTATTCCTCTCATCGCGAAGCAAACAGTAAAATAATAAAAACTTGAAGAACAGTCTCGCTGCGTTGTCTTCTGTTGTGTGGGCGTATTCAAAAGCCGCGCGCTTCAGTGAAACATTTGAATCTCAAAAGCGCGCTCGGCGCGGGGGCGTGGTCGCATTAGAAGATAATGAAGGGAGACGTGAAAAACGGACATCGCGTTGTTTTCATATGGATTACTTTATCACAGAATATTTGTTTTCAGCAGCACTTGTTTGGTTTAAAAGTAGACATGTCAGGCTTTCTATAGATATCTCTCTCATGTCTCTTCGTTGAGTATTCACTGAGTTACAGTTCATTTTAATGACGCATTTGTATCTGAAGATCAGCGCAGACAAAGGCTGCAGACAGCACTCCTTGTTTGTTATCTTTATTTTATAAGTGCACAAAGTTTTGTTGTTATTATGTCTGTATACAAAAAAAAGTAGACCCTTTACAGATTCGATTGATGTATTGCACTTATCTGTACGATCAAAACTGAAAGTGTAATTTAAGTTCTTTTCGGGGTTATCAGGAGAAAATACCCCAAAACGCGTATACGCGTTAATCGACTCCAGAGGGTTAATGCATGAACATCTTCTGGTAACATAATGTTCAATGTCCATTTTCATATGTGGTCAATAAAATCTCTCTCTTGCCAGATGTATCACCCTTTCTGTGCCCACGTGACCCATGTCATCATGAAGATGCTTCAGGACCTTCTTCTTAAATTCAGCAGGTAAGACAAGTTGTTTCTGATGAGTGGTCTTTCGATACAGCAAGCCATTTTCAACGTGCAGTTTTTGCCACTCATGTTATAATTTCTTGGCTGGGCCCTGTAACCCTCTTCTGACTTCACTGGTGAGAGTCTGGTTGTTTTCTTTAAGTTTGAATATGTCCCCAATAGCAGGATCTTCTTTATGTGCTCTCTGTAACTCACTGTGATGTATTGTTGACAGTAAACCATGGTGTGACGATTCTAGGCATGTGTTGATGTCAGAGTTCTGAGCTGTAATGAGAGTAGCTATCCAGGCTACATCCTTTTTATTTACTACCTGGCTCCCTTCCCAAGTTGCACGAACTGCATCAACTGACATTTCTCCTGAACATGAGGCCACATACAATTCTATGTCCAGGGACAACGAGAGAGAGTGTCAGCATCTATATTTTCCTTTCCTGGTCTGTACTTGATGTCAAAATGGAAATCTGACAATTCTCCAACCCAACGGTGACCCACAGCATTGAGCTTGGCGGTGCTCATCACATAGGTCAGGGAGTTATTATCAGTGTACACAGTGAAGTGAGGCGCATAAAACAGATAATCCCAGAATTTCTCACATATAGCCATTACATTACATGATTTAATCATTTAGCAGACACTTTTATCCAAAGCGACTTACAAATGAGAACAGTAGAAACAATCAGATCAACAAGAGAACAACAACGGTATACAAGTGCTATGACAAGTCTCAGTTACTCTAGTACAGAACACGTAGCCAGGTTTTTTTTTTTTTTTATGAATATGATAGACAAGAAAAAGAAAAGGTAAGTACTAGTATTAGTTGGTTAAGTGCAGGCGAAAAAGATGAGCCTTTAGATGTTTTTTAAAATGAGTAAAGACTCAGCTGTTCGAATTGAGATCGGGAGGTCATTCCACCAGCTGGGCGCAGTCCAGAAAAAAGTCTGTGAGAGTGATTTTGAACCTCTTTGGGATGGCACCACAAGGCGTCATTCACTTGCAGAGAGCAAACTTCTGGAGGGTGCATAAGATTGAACTAATGAGCTTAGGTATGTTGGCACCGTGCCAGTGGTCGTCTTGTAGGCAAGCATCAGTACCTTGAATTTGATGCGAGCGGCTACTGGTAGCCAGTGTAACCTGATGAGGAGAGGAGTAACATGAGCTGTTTTTGGCTTATTGAAGACAACCCTCGCTGCTGCATTCTGGATCAGTTGTAGAGGCTTGATAGTACATTCAGGAAGGCCCGCCAGGAGAGCATTACAATAGTCCAGTTTGGAGAGAACAAGAGCTTGGACAAGAAGTTGGGTGGCTTGCTCTGACAGGAAGGGTCTAATCTTCCTAATGTTGTATAAGGCAAATCTGCAGGACCGGGTCGTTGTAGCAATATGGTCTGTGAAGCTTAACTGATGATCCATCACAACTCCTAGGTTTCTGGCTGTCCTGGAAGGAGTTATGGTTGACGAACCCAGCTGTACATAGAAGTTGTGATGAAACGATGGGTTAGCTGGAACCACCAGCAGTTCAGTCTTAGTAAGGTTGAGCTGAAGGTGATGGTCATTCATCCAGCTAGAAATGTCACTCAAAACAGAGAAACAAATAGAGACATAATTAGCGTAGCTGCTGCCAAGTAAAATTAATTAGTTTAACCCAAGTTAAAGAATAATAATGCGCATTTGATCAGATATAACTGCAGTCCAAAATTATGAGATGCATTATTTGAATGCTTGGCCAAAGTGGTGTGTTTTTAATCTTGATTTAAACAGAGGAAGTGTGTCTGAACCCCGAACATTATCAGGAAGGCTATTCCAGAGTTTGGGAGCCAAATGCAAAAAAGCTCTACCTCCTTTAATGGACTTTGCTATCCTAGGTACTATCAAAAGTCATCATCACATTCATCTCGAAGGGAGTCCAGCATCTCTTCCATGCTTCACTGGAATGCAGCAGGTGCATTGGTCAGCCCAAAAGGAATCCTTAACCACTCATATAACCCCCATGGTGTGAGGAAAAACGTCAGATGTCTGGATCCCTCAGCCATAAACCCTTGGTGGTATGCCTTCCCTTGGTCAAGGATGGAAAACCAGCTGTAACCCCCTAAAGTATCTGTAATATCTTGTATATGAGGCAAAGGATGTCTGTCTGGTACTGTCTTCTTATTAAGTGAACGGTAGTCAATGCAAAGTCTAAGTGAACCATCTTTCTTTCTTACGCATACAACAGGAGCAGAGTATGGTGACTTGGACTTAACAATCCAACCTCTAGCCAACAAGTCTTGAATGTACTCCTTGACTTCCTGATAGAGTGGTTTAGGTACAGAGGCGTACGTTCTTTGCACAGGTATGTCATCCTTCAACGTAATAGCCATCTGCAGACTAGGAATGCATCCTATGTCATCATCGTCACATGCAAAAGCTGCTGACTCTTCATAAAGCAGTTCTTTCACTTGTTCTTGCTATTCTTTACTGAGGTTGCTAAGATCAACTGGAGGATGCCAAAGTGTTGAAGGATTTCTTCCTTCATCCTTGGTACCAGCCAGGGAGTCTAAGCTGTTTACTTCCACATATAAAGGTTGAAAATCTGCTTGATCAGTTTCAATTACTTTTCTGACTGCCTGAATGCTCCCAAGTGTGGTCTTCCGGGGCAGTGTGATGCTATGCATAGTTTGATTGCCAATAGGTAAACATATGGATTCTGTGGATTTTTAATTTTCAAAAGTCCCTCACCAACAATCAACTGGTCACACTGTGGACACCCCATGACAGGTTCAAACAGCACCACTGGGCTGGTGAGATCAAAGTTGTTTGGAACAAGACACTTAACATGAGTGACACAACCTGAGTGGATAACAATATCCTGTGGTCCAACATTAATTGAGACCTGGAAATCCAAATCTAGCTCATTTGAAGTTTCCTGATATTGAATGAGATTGACAAGAGCACTGGCCTTATCATCTTCAATTTCCATTGCTGTGCTGAGGAGGTTGGCTAGGGTGAACAAGGCTTGTGATCAACTTTCTCCAGCTCTTATAATCTCTTGGACAACATTAAAGCCCAGAATGGGTCTTTCTAACCCAATCCTGCTTACTAGAAAAGGAACCTGTAAAGCCAGTCTAGGGTCTTCACTACCTAGAAGGTTAAGAGAAATCTCCACCCAACCATGGAAGGGTATTAGGTCCTTTTTTACATCTCTGACCTCCAGTTCCTGTGGGTCAATAATCTCTGTCAGTGGGCGAAGCTTTACATGAGGTAAGTAAATTTCTTTCCAATTATAATCCATAATGCTCACCTGAGCTCCTATGTCTAATAAAACACTGACAGTATAACCATTCATAGTACATTTCAACAGACACTTTTCTCCTACAAGCTGAGCAACTCTCATTTGATTGGACTGGTGTGGTAAGTATGGAGATGTGATGTTATGGATTTGTTTTGACAAAGTCGAAGTGGTTGTAGGAGCTTGTACCATTTCATACTGGGACGAGCACTTTACTTCGATCACTGGTTGTCCCTCTGCAGTGATCTTTCCTCATTTCCCTGCTCTTTTGGCTTCCTAAGGCAACCTACAGCTCTGTGTCCCTCTGCACCGCATATAAAACAATGACTGCAAGTAGTCAAATTTTTATCTGTGCATTCGTGGCATCTTGACTGTTGTTGTCTTTGAAGAGAACCTTTGCTTGAAAAGAATTGAGTTTTGGGTCTTGACATGTATTGACGTTGTGATTGATACTGGGTCTGAGACTGCACCTGTGTTTCCGGGTTGTGCAATGGCATGGCTGATGGTGGGAACAGTGTCGTATGCTGAAAGTCGAAAGCGGGCTGTTGGGGTGGTTGCTGTAGTTGCTGACGTCTTTGAGGTTGTGTCTCGTTGTACTCGTACCACGAATTAGAAGGTTTTGGCATTCCAGACTGTTTCAGTGAATTCACTGCAGTAGTTAAAGCTTCTATTTGTACCCTCAGCTCCTGAATGGTCTTATCTTTTGCCGTCTCAGCCACTCCCACCATTTCTTTAGCCCCACTGTAAGACTCAAACTGTGCGTTGTGTGCATGCACCACCTTATGGCGAGTAGACTGACCCAGCCGGCGTTGCCTCTCACTTTCATCACTTGTAATTCTTATTACATGCCTCAGCAGGGTTTCATCAGGAACATTATGGTCTGAGAGGAAAGGTCTCAACTCTCGTCGAATGTCACTGTGCTTTAGGCCGATGCCATGTGAAACAGTATGGAGAAACACACTCTGAACTGTATGTTCATTATATTTGATGTCTGAATTCACCTGTCTAGAGCAGAACAATATCTTCTGCTTTAGGCTGATCATGCAGTACAGGAACTGCTGTGGCGTCTCATGGTCCTGCTGCTTGGCAGTCATAAGTTCCTGGAAAAGTTCAGTACTGCTTCTTTCACCTAAATGAGACTGGAGAAAACTCTTCAATTCCACAACAGTCATGTCATCCTTGGTTATTAACATATCTTTAAAATGTCCAGGTTTAATCATTCGGAACACCCCCCGGATTATATCACTTTCAGTGCAGCCTTCCTTAATGCCTTCGTCTATTTGCTTGCACAGGTTGCTGAAACTAATGTCAGACACACTGTCTCCTATTTGTCCCCCATGGATCCTGAATTTTCGACGTTGCAACATTGCAATGTCTCTGATGGAGACCATGGTCTCAGGTGCAGAATGAGATGTACTGTGATTATTTAATTCATGCCTTGGAATGCTGGAATATGCGGGATTATTACTGTTTGGAAGATGTGTGTGTGATGTGACTGTGACTGTAGGAAGTGTGGTAGGTATAGTTCTACAGGCTAAAAATGTTCTACCTAAATCCTCATAGTTTGATAACATTCTCTGGTACTCATCCTCTGATGTGTCTGTGTTATGAGGTGCAATAGATGGCTGGGTAACCATTTCAGTCCTAGTAGCACGTTGCTCTACGATTTCATCAATACAATCATTTAAATTCAATAACACAATCATCCCTTGATCAGGTAGCCTAGACAATTCACAGCTGTTCATGTAAGTGACAATATAATTAATGTAGCTCTCTTCATCACCATTCTTTAACTGTGTAACATCCGCATCTGACGCTGGGTGAATGACTTTTGCCAGCTGAAAGAGTTCACCTGTGTTCAAAGTGTAGACTTTCTTCTTGATGTTCCAGACAAGTCTCTTTCTTTCTTCGTCAGACATGATGCACTTCCAGGTAGATCTGGTTATGTGGTGATGCGCCTGGTCAGGATGATGCTGGTCACCTGCTCCCCTTATCCTCTCACACACACGTTGCTCCCTTCCTGAAGAATGTGCTTTGCTGTCCCTAGGTTCAAAATCACTGGACCAGGCGTCTTCAGAGTAACGCTGATCCCGGACGAGCCCCCAAAATCTGTTACAGGTCCCGGGCAGTCGAGAGAGAAGAGTTAGTTGTTTCCTTAACAGTCCTCTTTGTTGTCTTTTAATACACATACACGTTTGCATTTCAGAGTCAGTAAGACACTTTGAATCACAAAATGATTCATAAACATGTTGGTACAAAATAATACACACTGTTTAGATCAAATAAACAATAAATAAATAAATAAATGATAACAACCTTAACCAAATGTACAGGAATGCCCTAATTCTTACAACGGGCCTGAATTCAGGTAATGTTAAGTATCTTAAGTAAACAACTCAAGTGAGTAACTTTTTTCAGGTAAGTGATAATGTTACATGAGTAAACTTTTCTATGACATACAGTACTGTAAGTGTCTTAAAATTATTAATAAAATAAATAATCAATTGAAAAAAATTATTTGGACATTAAAACATGTAAATTACAGTTTGGTATGAAATTTAATTAATTTAACTAACCTTGACATTAAATGAGAGAGAGAGACAAGAGTTAGTTGTTTCCTTAACGGTCCTCTTTGTTGTCTGAGGATGCGCTGCAGTCGTCATGGTAACTCTACTCTCTCAACTGCCACCCAGAGTTCAGAAAATGCAGCTGAACTATTCAGTGCAAACTCATCATTTATTTAAGTAATTAAAATAAAACTTATATATACATGTAAATGGAAATGAACATATGTAAAAATAAAAAGGAAATATATATAAATAATTTAATATGTGACCCAAACTATATGTAGGGTGGTCACATATATCTAAAGATAAATAAATCCAAAGCAATTCAAAGTAGATATTTCCATACACTGTTGCAAAAGCAATACTCATGGTGACACCTTCACTGGTGTACTGTAGAAATTGTGACATTATGAGACATTATGAAGCATATGTGTGTTGTACCATTATCTTCCATCGCCTTCTGAACACAAAAGCCCTTTATATGCCTCACAAGATGACATTTGGGTTGAAACCTCTGCCACGTTATCATTAACAGAGGCGGACAGTAGTGAAGTATTTTTACTCTGCTTTAAAAGTACTTTTCAAGTAGTACTTTAAAGTGTTTTTCTTTAGAAAACTTTACTTCACAACATTCCAAAGGATAATATTGTACTTTTTACTGCACTACAATTCATATTAAATATCATTTAACACTTAACTACATTAGAAATCTATTACTTTCTTACTTTTACTCAAGTAAAAGTAATTCAAAGATTTACTTGAGCACAAGAAAATACTACATTTTTATTGTTCTTAAGTAATAAAGGTAAAACAAACAACTTTTTGAAATGTAGTGCAGTAAAAAGTATGACATTATGCTTTTGAATGTAGTGAAGTAAAGTTTTCCAAAGAAAAACATTCTGATAAACTACAGATACTTTTTAAATTTACTTGAGTAAAGTTAAAATACTTTACTACTGTCCGCCTCTGAGATTCATTAAATTTCAGACAAAATACTGAGAAAATGAATTTACACACTATCAAATCACTTAGGTATTTCAGCAGGATGTTATGGAATTCAACTAAGTGGCTTTTGTTTTTACAGACACAATGGTCATAATAATAATAATAATAAACATGAAATTGTTCTGTTTTATTAAATAAGAGTACATTATAAAATTGTTTTTGTGTTTGTTGTGTGCAGGGTAGAACTGATGTAAATCAGAGCAGCAGAAGTCTCTGTTTATTTGACAGATTACACAACCTGTTGATGTAAGTACATTTTTATTTCTGTACTGAACCAACTGAAATCCTGAATTAAAGGGCCAGTCCACCCAAAAATGAAAAATTTCTTTTAATTTACTCACTCTCAGGTCATCCAAGATGTAGGAGACTTAATAGAAGAGTTAAACAGATTTTTAGCTAAAATTGTGGTCCTTGGTGATTCATAAAATGCAAGTCAACAGTTTGAGAATTACAAAAAAAAAAAAAAAAAGGAACACAAAATGAATACTTGTGGCTCCTGATGTTATAATAAGATCTGGAAATTTACAACTAAACATTATTTATAACATTATTACCTATAACCCAGACCCTCAGACAAATAGGGAAATCCGATTTTTTCCCACAAACTGTTTTTTTTTCCCATAAATTCTGGTTCAAATAACTGATTCACTAGTTTGTTTGCATAATTACAGAATTATGTAACATGCACACACTTATATTATTGAAGCACCCAATAATGATTTGAAACATGGATGTTTCACGTCTTAAGCATATAAAGTGAATAAACTTTATCAGCGCTTCATCAGCTCACTTTTTTTACATAAACAATTAGAAACCATAAAAAATTTAATTTAGCCCCTCTTCAGTCCGAGTCAAACTGTTTTCTAACTTCTAAATTCATCCAAGCTCCTTCCATTTATTATCATTATCAATTTGAGTTTGAGGATAAAAAGCACCACTTGATTGGTGAATATGCCTTAAGAAAAGCTAAATATAATAAAATAATATTTAATTATTTAGATAATTACCTTGAATATTTAGAAAAATAATCTTTAACCATCTTATGATCAGGTAAATAACAATGCGGCAAAGGTTATAGGATGAAATGGTTACAGTAAACATCACTGAGTGATGAGTGATTGACACTTCAGCACTTACAGATATGAAATCCATTAGGAAAGCCACTCACTTCATCAGACTGTGTGTTCACGCCCTTCACTAGAGATGAGGTAGTGTTTCTGAAAACACTACCGAATCTATGATTTCTTAGTCTATTGATTTAATTTCTATCAAGCTATCATGTTAATTTTTCCAATCCACTGATCCCAATAAAACACTGAACTCAGAAATAACTTGTATTCATCATCATGTTTAGTTTCAGTAATTTTCAGTTTCTTGCACAAACGTTTCGTTTCGATCGTTTCGCTTCATAGGGTGTCAGTATATCATCAGGATTACGGTTTTGTGTTTTTGTATCTGCTTTTTTGATGGTGACTATTTACTTGTATTTAATGAATCACCAAGCACCACAGTTTCTGCTAAAAAATTCTGTTTTACTGAAGAAGAAAAAAAGTCACCCACATCTTGGATTGGCTGGGGATGAGTAAATGAACAGCAAATATACATTTTTGGGTAAACTATCCTTTTAAGCAGAATTTTGACACAAATGTGTTTTTGTTTTTTTGTTTGTTTTTCCCAGATGTGAACACATTATTTTAGCCAGACCAGAAGTGAAAATTCTTGATTGAAGTGCTTGAAGAAGTAATAATACCAGACTGAGTCAAGAGTAATTTTTTTTCATCAACTTTGTTTTTTAAGTCACTCTGTTGCATCAAAATGACAAGGGAAAGGAAACAAAAACAACGTCCTAAAACTTCTGGAAATGGTAAAACCACTCTGGAGAAAGGAGGAAGAAACCCACCTAATGTCACTCTAGATAAGATAATTAAAGATTTGTCAGAGTATTTTCGTGGATTTCCTGGCTTAGAGAATGCTAAAACAAACATTGAAAAGAAATATGACATTGTAACGAAGCCTGATGATTGCTGGTCAGAGGATAATATCAAACAAGTTTGGGGAAAAACAAAAAAATTAAAAAAATGGTCAGAAAAAAAAAAAAAGGAAAGCTTGTCTCTTGTTGTGGCATTGCAGATAATGAAAATAAGTCAGAGTTGTAATGAGAGTGAAACAAAGTCAGACCCTGATCAAATGGACTTGCTGACAGATAATTCTCCAACCGTCTACATACGGATCCCAGTCTTAAAAATGTTTGGCAGTGAATCAGACTCTAGTGGACCTAAACCTAAAGATGTCAAATCTACCTATAAATTAATAGATGGAGTTCCTTCAAGTAAAGACATAAGGGTAAAGAAATATTATGTCATGTCATACAACAGTGAAACCAATAATGCTGAATGGGTGTATGAGATACTGAACAGGTATACTTTAGTTCAGAATGCTGTGACAGATATTAGATTTGGCCGATGCATCCAGAACCCAGGCTATAACCAAGGTCATCTTGCTGCTGCTGCCAATCACATGTGGTGTCAGGAAGCCTATAACAGCACTTTTTTGTTCAGCAACATTTCACCACAGTTTCAGATCTTAAACACTAGCATATGGAGAACACTAGAGGATTATTGTCGAAGCATAATAATAAAAGACAAGGATTATGAGATACGTAATGTCCATGTGTACACTGGACCAATACTACAAGAGAATGTTTCAGACTCAGAGGATGAAGGGAAAAAAAAGAGAAAGGGGAAAAATAGTGATGATGATTCAAAGAAAAAGAAAGCAGAGCCAGCTTTCTTCTTTAAGGTAATAATTGTGGAGAATAATAATGATACAGTAGAACAACCGAAATGCTATCTGATCCCAAATCACAAAAAACGTTTAGACGATGATAAAAAAGTACAGGATGAGGCAAAAATAACAAACAAAGAACGTCTGGATTGGTACGAAAGGACTGTTGAATATATTCAGGGAATCTCTGGGCTGAACTTCATAGAATTCAGTTCCATAAACAATGACAGAATAAGGACGATGACATGGACAGGAGAAAAAGGAAATGGAGAGTCATGTAGTGCTGAGATAAAAGTCAGAATAACCACACCACATACTTAAAGGGGACCTATTATGCCCCTTTTCACAAAATAAGTAAAATAAGTCTCTGATGTCCCCAGAGTGTGTATGTAAAATTTTGACTCAAAATACCTTACAGATCGTCTTTTATAGCTTGTTAAAATTGCCACTTTTAGGGTATGAGCCAAAATAGCGCTTCAAGAGCTCAGGCTCCAGTGTTACACCAAATTCTGTGACAATCGTATTCTGTGACCCTAGTAGGCGCTGTTGTCACTGTTTGGCTTGAACTCGATCACACAGCAGAATTGGGAACGCAAACAGCGTACAGGTTCATGGTGCACGTGCATATTAAATGAGCGCATATATACAATCTGTATTCAATTCAATGTGCAACTATTGTCCTCTATTGTATAGCCTATCCAGGAAAGAAGCTTGGTCTAATATGAACAGTACAGCTGTTACATTAAATTATTTGGATTTATTTATTCATTTTCTAATACTTTTAAATGGTTAAAAATATACTTTTTTATTTTTTAATTAAAAATATCCTCTGCTTATGTTTTAGCCTTAAGTGTTATGTAAGCTAATGTAGATACTCTTGAATGTTTTTGAATATGTTTGTTCAAATTCTTAACCACTTCTTAAATAAATAAAAATTAAAGTGACTGTGTGGAATGTTTGTTTAGAAATGCTCGTTATTCAACAGACTTATTAAACCAATTTAAAATTTCATGAGAATGAACACAATCCTGTTGTTTGCAGAGTAGCCTATCTTTGCATTTTGTATGAAAACAATGTTCATGAAGCCGATGTCACAAAAACAGGCTACAAATGCTTTTATAGGGGTCATCAGAATAGGTGACCCCATTGTTATGTACAGTATTTCCCAACAGGTAAATTCCTGACACAACAATCAAACCATTTCCGGTAAACTTATCTGTCCCTTCCATGTACCTTTTTTTTTTTTTTTTTTTTTTTTTGTGGTTTTACCACAAATGTAAAATAAATGTAAAAACATTCTATGTATAATCTATATACATACTCTACATAATGAATACAACTTTAATTTGCAATGAAATGCTTTATTTTTCAAACAATGTGAGGTAATATCAGGTTAACAGAACCTTTAACTAAACAAAAACTAATAATGTAAAGGCAGGGGATTGACACGCTGCACAGCTATAGAACATCATTCAGTGTCACATATGTCACACTGAATCTGTAACAACAAAGTTAATAATGATTCCAAGATATTCAGGCGGAATATCTGAGATACAGTAAAACATATAGCTAGCTGTGATACACTGTCTGTTGTACCTGCTCGTCCGGCGTCTGTGCTGTTTTTACTTTCCATGGTGGCGCACTGGTGTCGTGTAGACTCAGTGTTGACCTATGATCGGCAAGTTTTGCTCAACATCAAAAACTGTATGGGAGCTCATCCATTTTGTCCTGCTCTGTATTTTCGCTTTCAATCCTCGTTCAATCCAACACGCGTTAGAGTGCGCTTGCAGGTTACCTTGCTACGTTCCTCTTGTAAGGAAGTGGTGGTGTTCGAGTGAGAATCAGACGGACAATTGCCTCCTCCATACAATCAGCGGAGTTTCCCTTGGATACTTTAAACTTGGAAGGACTTCACTTGACGCGACGCTCATGGGATTATAGGTATGTTTTTCATCTGCCTATTTTCCCGGAATTCTCTCGCTCGTCAGTCTGCTCTGCCCCTCCGCGATCACGGATTCGCCACAGAGGAATAACTGTTCAAATCTGCGCCAACTGGATTTTGTTCAAATGGATCTGCCCTCGTTACCTGAATCTCATCTGAATATGGCTCTAGTAAATGCTAGGTCTGTGTGCAACAAAACTTTTATTTTAAACGACTTTTCTAACAGTCATGATTTGGATATTTTATTTTTGACAGAGACTTAGGCCAGTGCTGGTGAATCAACAGTCTTCGAGGAACTCTGTCCGCCTACCTATAGTTTTATTACTACCCCATGGTCTGCTGGTGGGGTTGCTATGGTTTTTAAACAGACACTCAATGTATGGACAGTTTCCGTTAAGGCCTATTCGTCATTTGAGGTCGTGTGCCGTGTTAGAATCTACTTCTTCCACTTTATTCTGTGGCTTGATTTATAGGTCACCTAACCTGAACAGTGCTTTTATCAGCGATGTTTCTGAATTTATAACTTTTATCTTGGCTTTGTATGATCGTATGTTCATTTTAGGTGACTTTAATGTACATTTATGCTGCCCAGGTCGACCCTTTGTTGCTGAATTTTGTAATGTCTTGTATTCCTTTGGTCTAAGTCAACACATAAATCAAGCAACGCATGTCCTTGGTCATACTCTCGACCTTATATTGGCATATGGGACACGTATTGATAATGTTAATATTGAAAATGCTTCCTTCTCTGATCACAAGCCAATTGCTTTTAATGTCCCTGCTGTAAGCTCTGCTGTGTTAACTACACTTTTGGCTACTGCTCCCGTTTTATAAATTCACTTACTGCTTCTCAGTTTAGTGAATGTTATCTAGCTAATGCTGTTGAATCATCTATCTTAAATGCTGCCGAGTCTCCCTCTGGGCCCGATGACTTGATTACTTTATTTTTATACATTTTGTTCTAACATTTTAAATGCCATTGCACCAGGGCCGGATTAAGACCAAATTGGGCCTGATGCTGCAGCGCAAAAAGGGCCTATTTTTTCTCCTCATTGGTGCATGTGCATTCAACACTCAACGCACATGCACACTCAGACCGACCAAGAAGCGACGCAAACAGCCAGCCTTTATATAGTAATAATATACAATCAGTAATAATAATAACGACGTATTATCATAACAACATCAAGCTTATAACATGTAACAGCAACATTTAATAGCAATTGTCTGAAAAATTAAACTAAATCTAAACCAGATCAACTTAACCTAGGCATATTGTCACTCTTACTACTGCGCTAGTGCTGCTTACTTAGGGGCCGTTCACATGTCGCGCCTAAAAACGCGTGGAAAATGCTAGGCGCGCTGCTTTCTCCTTCTTTCCAAAGCGCTCGGGCAGTCATGCTCCTGAGGCCTAGGTGTTACAGTTAGATCCCCCAAAAAAATCTAAGTATAAAAATATTGATGCTGACAGATCTAACAATTGAATCTGCAAAGAGAAAAGATCCAGTCTGGAGATGAGCAGGAACAGTTGATTTGCATGGCAGACATGGAGATCCAAATTTTTTTTTTTTTCTGTTCATATGTTTTTAATATTCAACAGACAAAGTTCTTCTGTATCTAAATGCAAAAATGTTCATAATTGTTTGAATAAAACAGACTACTGGGGGAAAAAAATCTGAATATTAATCTTGTGACCATCTTTTGATTATTTCAACAAAAACAACAATAATAAAATAATTGTAATAATAATTTATATTTATATATATATATATATATATATATATATATATATATATATATATATATATGTAACGAAGACTGACGCGGTTGTGGGTTTGAATCCATGTGCAGAGTTTTATTAAGCACCACAGCACAAACAGAGGCAAACGGAGAGCAGATATCGTGGTCAATAAGCAGGCAAAGGGTCACAAACAATAGCGGCAGTCAAGATAGCAAACACATCCAAATCGGTAGTCCAAAAGACGAGGTCAAAGGCAGGCAAAAGACATACACAAGCAAACAATCCGTGACTATGAAATACGCTTGGTAGAGACAGGGTAAACTGGCAATACTTCGCAACATAATGCACAAACAACATGGCTTATAACATGTGCCGGCAGGAAGTGATGAGAGACGAAGCGGCAGTGTTCAGTATTCGGGAGATGGCTCCCTCTGGCGGTTGGATGAATGAATGGTGGATGCAGATGTTACAGAATCCCTCCCCCTATGAACACCTCCAGGTGTTCTCCGAGGCCGTCCCCTTGGTCTGGGTGCAGGACGATTAGGGTGTGCCTGGTGGAACTCCTGGGTCAACGACGGGTCTAGAATGTCCTTGGCAGCCACCCAAGATCTCTCCTCTGGACCATAGCCTTCCCAGTCCACCAGGTATTGCAAACGGCCCCCATGACGCCTGGAATCCAGAATCTCCTTTACCAAGTAAGCTGGGGCTCCATCAATGTCAAGTGGCGGAGGAGGTTCTCTCTCCTCAGTAGTGGGGCCGGAAGCAGGGTGGACCGGTTTCAACAGAGATACATGAAAAGAGGGAGAGATACGGTAATGAGCAGGAAGCTCTAGCCTGTAAGTTACTGGATTAATCCGTCGTAAGATACGAAATGGGCCTACATACCGTGGGCTGAGCTTCCTGCTGGGGAGCCGCAACCGTAGGTCCCGAGTCGACAACCAGACCTTCTGGCCCGGCTGATAGTTGGGATGGGGACGCCTCCTGCGGTCTGCCTTGATCCTCTGGGCTCTGATCGCCCTTTGCAGCCTCACATGGGCACTGTCCCACACACGTTCACTTCTTCTGACCCAATCGTCCACAGCAGGCACTTGAGAAGGTTCCCCAGACCAAGGGAACATGGGAGGCTGATAACCTAGAACACACTTGAAGGGGGTGAGCCCTGTAGATGAATGAGTGAGTGAGTTCTGTGCATATTCCGCCCAAGGTAAAAAGTCACTCCAACGTTGTTGTTCCCGACTACAATAAGATCTGAGATAACGCCCCAATTCCTGATTTAATCTCTCAACCTGTCCATTAGCCTGAGGGTGATAGCCAGATGTTAAGCTTACGTTAATGTCCAGTTGCTTGCAGAAAGCTTGCCACACACGAGATGTAAATTGTGAACACCTATCAGAAACTATATCCTCTGGTATTCCATAAACACGGAAAACATGGTGAAACAATGCTTGTGCAGTTTCCATAGCAGTGGGTAGGCCCCTTAGCGGGATAAGACGGCATGACTTAGAGAAACGATCAATAATTACCAGGATTGTGGTGTAGCCATTGGAGCTGGGCAGATCTGTAACGAAGTCCACGGCCAGGTGTGACCAGGGGCGCTGAGGAATTGGTAGGGGTTCAAGAAGACCAGCTGGTAGTTCTCGTGGTGTCTTGGACTGAGCACACACACTGCAAGACTTGACATACAAAGAAACATCATTAAATAGATTAGGCCACCAAAAGGAGTTACGCACCATTTCTACTGTCCGTTGGATGCCAGGATGCCCGGAGCTCAACGATGTATGCACCCATTGTATAATTCGTTGGCGGAGAGACCCAGGGACATAATGACGGTCAGGGGGGCAATCTGGTAGCGTGGGTTCTGTTTGCCTTTCACGTTGCAGTTCTTCCATTATATCCCAGCGAATGGGTGCCACAATCACCGAAGGAGGTAGAATAGGCCCTTGGCAGCAAGAAGTTTCATTCGAATCAAATCTTCGTGAAAGAGCGTCAGCCTTGCCGCTCTTGCTTCCTGGACGGTAAGTGACTGTGAACTGAAACCTAGTGAAAAATAATGACCAACGGGCTTGTCTAGGGTTGAGACGTTTAGCACCCTTGATGTACTCCAAATTCTTGTGGTCAGTAATAACCTGGAAAGGATGGCGAGCTCCCTCCAACCAGTGTCTCCACTCTGCCAGTGCTGCTTTAATTGACAACAGTTCCTTATTACCCACATCATAGTTCTTTTCTGCGGTTGTTAGCTTTCTGGAAAAAAAAGCACAGGGAAATACTTTTCCAGGGTTTCCATGTCTCTGCGACAGAACTGCTCCAATGCCGAAGTCAGAAGCATCTACTTCTACAATGAATGGTAATTCAGGATCCGGATGTTTCAAAATTGGGGCTGTAGTAAAACTGGTTTTCAGAGTCTCAAAGGCTGTCTGGGCAGACTGAGTCCAAGATAATTTCTTTGGTTTGCCCTTAAGCAATGAGGTTAGAGGGGCTGCAATGGAACTGTAGTTACGGATAAACCTCCTATAGAAGTTAGCAAATCCCAAAAATCTTTGTAGCTCCTTTAGCGTGGTAGGACGTGGCCACTCTGTGACTGCCTCAACCTTTCCATTGTCCATCTCTACTCCTTTATGACTTATCTTATAACCCAGAAAGGTGGTACTAGAAACGTGAAACTCACACTTCTCTGCCTTGACATATAGATTGTTAGCCAGCAGTCGGGACAGAACATTTCTTACATGATGGATGTGCTGCTCACGTGTCTTTGAATAGATCAGAATATCATCAATGTAAGCAATAACATAGTGATTCAGAATGTCACGGAAAATCTCATTAATGAATGATTGGAACACAGACGGAGCATTGGCCAGGCCATACGGCATAACGGAGTATTCATAGTGCCCCCTGGTGGTGATAAAGGCGGTCTTCCACTCATCACCCTCTCTGATTCTGATTAAATTATAGGCACTGCGCAGATCCAATTTAGTGAAAATAGTGGCTTCACATAACTGTTCTAATGCAGGAGGAACTAATGGAAGTGGATACCTGTTTTTGACAGTCACTGTGTTGAGACCGCGGTAATCTATGCAGGGACGTAGACCTCCATCCTTTTTTTCAACAAAGAAGAAACCTGATGCTGCTGGTGACATGGAAGGACGGATGAAACCGGATGCTAGAGCCTCCTCAATGTATTTTTCTATGGCCTGCATTTCCGGAATGGTTAATGGATATACCTTGCTCTTGGGGGGTGCAGTGTACGGTAACAGTTCAATTGCGCAGTCCCAGGGGCGGTGCGGAGGTAACTGGGTGGCCTTGGTTTTGCTGAAGACCTCGTTGTAGTCAGAATATTCTGGGGGAATAACAACTGATTTGTTAGATGCAGGGCTTTCAATGCTGGTGGTTAAACAGGGAAGTCGTAACGGGAGTTGAAGGCAATGGCTGTTACAATATGGCGACCATTTAGTAAGCTCCTTGGAGCTCCAGGAAATCTGTGGATCATGGATAGTTAGCCATGGATTCCCCAAGACTACCGGATGTTGTGGTGTAGATGTGACATACAAAGACATGGTTTCTGAGTGGAACAGGCCAATCTTGACAGTAATGGGCACAGTTTGATGGGTAATTCCTCCACCAATAGGTTGGCTATTGATGGCAGTGATGTTAATAGGTGGTATGCACTGGATAACAGGTATGTTGAGTTTATGGACCAAATCATGATGAATCAAATTCAATGCAGAACCGGAGTCAATTAGCGCTGGAACACAATGAGCAGAATTAGCATGGTTGATTGTGAGGAGAATTGTAAAACAACTGGTCAGCATAGTAGTTAAGGAAGTGCTCACTTTGATCTGGGAGGGCTTGTTAGGGCATGAACGACATTGATGACCTGATTGACCACAGTAGAAACACAGACATTGAAGTAGCAAGCAAACTCGGAGGGTTATTACGTAGAAGATTATCAATCTTGATAGCCATTGAAATCAGTTGGTGGAGATCCGAGCTAACATCCTTGCAGGCCAGTTCAGCCTGTAATGTCTGATTGAGGCCCTGCTTAAACACTGGTTTCAATGCTACCTCATTCCAACCACTCTGCGCCGCTAGGGTGCGAAATTCAACAGCATAATCAGCAGCGGTGCGATTCCCTTGACGTAACTGTAGTAGCTGCACTGAAACGTCTCTCCCACCCGCTGGGTACTCAAATACTTCACGTATTTGTTTGGCGAAGTAATCAAATGAGGTTCGTATACAATCATTCTGGTCCCAAACAGCTGATGCCCACTCGAGCGCTCTTCCCGTTAACAATGACATCGTAAACGAGCACTTAGTCGAGTCTCTAAGAAACGATGCACAAAATAGATTGTGCACTGACGCAAAAATCCCCTGCATTTTTCAGGTGAACCATCAAACTTATCTGGTAGAGAAAATCTTACCGGATCAGGCCTGGTCGGTGGGAGGGATTGAATGTAGCGTGTTAGGTGTTCGTTTGTAGCTTGCAGAGAAGAGAGTTGGCCCTGGAACTCCTTTATCATTTCGTTCTGATAAGCGAACGCGGCCTGTAGTTGCGTCAACTCTGCTGGATTCTGGTCAGGCGAAGTATTCTGTAACGAAGACTGACGTGGTTGTGGGTTTGAATCCATGTGCAGAGTTTTATTAAGCACCACAGCACAAACAGAGGCAAACGGAGAGCAGTTATCGTGGTCAATAAGCAGGCAAAGGGTCACAAACAATAGCGGCAGTCGAGATAGCAAACACATCCAAATCGGTAGTCCAAAAGACGAGGTCAAAGGCAGGCAAAAGACATACACAAGCAAACAATCCGTGACTATGAAATACGCTTGGTAGAGACAGGGTAAACTGGCAATACTTTGCAACATAATGCACAAACAACATGGCTTATAACATGTGCCGGCAGGAAGTGATGAGAGACGAAGCGGCAGTGTTCAGTATTCGGGAGATGGCTCCCTCTGGCGGTTGGATGAATGAATGGCGGATGCAGATGTTACAATATATATATATATATATATATATATATATATATAGCCTACGCCAAGGTCAGTGGCCCTTGGCTTGGTATCGTTGGCAGAATTCGGCCCCTGGTGAAAACTAATTGAGGAACCCTGTCTTAGACTCTGCATTATGCTTAACCAAGCAAATAAATTTGGTTGTTAAAATAGTTTTTATCAATTACGGATTATTTCTAAACTTAAATCATTCTTGTTGTTTGATTTGGAGAAGGTCATTCATGCTTTTATCACATCACGTTTAGATTATTGCAACTCCTTGTATTTGGGCCTTCCTCAGTCAACCATTTCTTGCCTTCAGAAGGTTCAAAATGAAGCTGCAAGCATGTTAACCAGAGCAAAGAAATTTGACCATGTCACCCCGATCTTAATATCGCTCCATTGGCTCCCAGTCCATTTGAGGATTCAGTTTAAAATTCTTTTGATTGTTTTTAAAGCTCTTAATGATCAAGCCCCCTCTTATTTAAAAGATCTTATTATCTTACCCACATTCATCTAGTAGATCCTTAAGGTCTGCTGATCAGTATCTTTTATATGTCCCTTGATCACGTTTAAAAACCAAGGGCGACAGAGCTTTTTCAGTTGCTGCCCCTCGCTTATGGAATCAAATTGTCTTCCATGTTGTTTTATTCTTATTTTATTTTATTCTTATTTTTTTTTAATACTCTGTTCAGCACTTTGGTCAGCTATGCTGTGTGTAAATGTGCTATATAAATAAAATTTATTTATTTACTTACTTACTTACTTACTGTGTGTATACCCTCTGAAGAAGGATGTACCATGCATGAATGGGGCCTCAGAATGATCAGAGCACTGAGATGTTTTGTTTTTCTCCTGTTTTGGAACAGTCAGGAACACAAGGAAGATGCCTGTATTTTTGTTCATTTTTATTTTGTAAGGCTATGATAGTGCTTAAAGTCAGCACTGTTTTGTTTGTTGTTTTGGCATTTCCCGTCTCGGACGCTTGTGATGTGGCATTTAGGGAAAATGACCTGAATGCTCCCACAATAAATGAAAATTAATTGTACTCCTTGTTGCTGATATTCATCTGTTGCATGTTGCTCCTCTCTGCTCCTTCACTGGGCCGTAGCAAAAATGAACAAATATATATGTCATCCCTGTCTGTTTTAAAACAGGCGCCCATCTCATACAAAACAATCGCCTACTTATGCATGCAGTCAACACATTACCTTTTAAAACCAATACAATAAAAATAATAAAGAAAAAGGAATTATTGTCGCTCTTTACAGTTTACCTTTTAATACTGATAGAATAATAATAATAGTAACAACAGGAAAGGTAAAGAGATAAAAGCCAACAAAGTGTTGTGTGTAAAAGTATCTCGACTAGCTTTGAAACAACAATTGTAAAGAAAAAGCTAACACCTATGGGTCCTCTCATCACAACACATCCGCACTTTTAAAAGATGCACACGCGCAGAAGAAGCCAATCCACTTCTTCAGTCAATTATGAGCATGAACCTGGAGTAATGGAGAGAGAGCAACTGGACACAGAGAAGAGAGACACAAAAAACACAATTTCACACCATTATTTTTAAAATACAAAGTACAAATATAAAAATTAAAACTATTAGAAAATGAATAAATAAATGCCAGTTAAATATTGTAAAAGCTGTACTGTTCATATCAAAACTTTTTTAAAGTGTTTAGTGTATTTTTATTTATAGAGTACACAGTGCATTTGGAGAACATCAAAGTCTTTCTGTGTGAAAGAATTTCCCTTAGACTATATATATGTGTGTGTGTGTGTGTTGATGTAAAGAAATCTTTTTTGAACAGTTCATTTGCAGCATGCGACCAGACTGTAGAGATGCACTCATTCAATGTGCACGGGCGCCAGGAACCTGTAAGCTGTTTGCGTACCCAATTCTGAGTTCAAGCCAAACAGTGAAAAAAGCGCCTACTGGGGTCACAGAACACGATGGTCACAGAATTTGGTGTAACACCAGCAATACCCTGCTAGCCTTTGCAAATAAACACTCCACTATTAGAACAAGACAAGTGTTATCTTTACAGAAAACGCACTTAGTTTAAAAGATCTGATTGTACTGTGCATAAAAAAATGCACTTTGTGAATTACACAGACGGGAGCACGGCGAACTAAAAATAACTCCATACAAACTTTATAAGCCCCACTTGTGATTATGAGCTCGACTAATTCCAGCGGTCGACTTCACATTGCTTTCATATGCTATTTTAACTCCCACTTTCCTATTCACGATCATTCTGATAGCACATGTAGGCAGCATCAGTGAAAACAGACAGACAACGGTAGCTTTAGCAACATTAGCCTTACAGTGTGCCAAGAAGCTCTTTCAGAAAGGCAATTTGGAAAACAAACGCATGATACTTATGCCGTGTTCCAGGCAACCCATAACCCGTGTTTTTCCAACCTTCTACCCGTGAAAGTGCACTAGAACAGCAGTCAAACCCGTGACTTCCCACCCGTGAACTCATACTAGATTGATGTACTCCCAGTTCTGAGCTCTGACGTCACATAGCCCACGAAACAACAAGGGCAGCCCCTACAGATAATATTGCCTATGGATGCAGTGTTTATTCAAGTGGTACACGTTGAAAAAATTATTTTAGGACAATATAACGTTGCAATAAAATGAATAATCTAGCTACAATTCCTTGCGCTCAGGAAGTTTGGCGTGACTTGCCTGGAATGCTACAAAGTCGTGAGTCGTGGTTTGAAGTCGTGATTTATGGCCACAAAAACCTGCCTGGAACGCAGCATTACTTCTGGAGGTGTAGCTGGATCATGAACAGTTGGCACTGCTCCATCCTTCAGGACAGAAGCAACTTTTGCGCAAAACCTGCTTTATACTGACCCTCATTCACAAAGCAGTCTGGTGTAAATGATTCGCACAGACATAAACGAATTTCGGTAGTGTTGAGGGAGCATTTTCTTCAAAAACAAAATTAATCCACCTCATTTTTGGGGTTTTGGGAGTAAGGAGAGAGCTGTGTGGATTCATACATCCAGCTACAGAACACATAAAGCGCTTGGGAGACATTCTATTCAGTGCAGCAATGGCAGACTGAATACAACTCGCTGTGGACTCGCTCAGGGCGGTTCTATGTTAGAATGGCAGTGTCTGTCAACTCTCGTGGGTGGGGCCTGTGGCTAATATGATGTCATATTAGCAGCAATGCTGAATATAGGTAGTTTGGATTTTTAAAAAAGGAATGAGTGGATTTTGATCATTATAGGGTGGTTGTGTACACACACTGCAAACACACATTTATGTCCACACACCATGTGAAAGTGAATTTTGCATAATAGTCCCCTTTAAGAATGAAATTGATGGTGCCGATGTCTGACGTGTACAGTAAATGACATTATACCATGGTCTGTCTAAATACTGGATTCTGATTGACTGGCAGGTATGCATTAAAACCATTCAATGCACAGGTAGTTCCAAGTCAATTTAATCACCATTCTGTATTAATATATAGAACTGTGCTTTAATTGATGCACACAAACCCACACATCACTCGCACACAAACACGCCACAATGCACACAAACACTGTTAACAGCTTTAACTTGTCATTGCTGACAAATGACCATAGTATAAGTGAGATAATGCAAAGCTAGCTGTGCATTACTTACGTATTACCCAGATGACAGTGAAACAAAGAGTTGTGTTTTATCTTTTATGAGTGTGTTTGGATGAACTGACCATCTGTAGATGAAAAGTTTGACTAAGCGTGCCACTGCCACACTAGTGCACCGTGGTTAATGGTTACCCATATAATAATCAGTTTTGGGCATGTTACTTTAAAAAAGTAATTATTTATAGTTATAGTTATAGTTAATAACTGAGTTACATCATTATAAAAGTAACTAATTACCAGGGAAAGTAACTATTGTGAGATCCGCAATGTCCATGTGTACACTGTACCACTTTACTTACCAAGAGATAATAATAGTAAGGTAGCAAAGATTTAAAATAAAATAAAATTGAGGAAGACTCTGGGCTGATCTTCACAGAAAGAATTTGCAAAACAGGAGAAATTGACAATAGAAGGATTGTGACATGGGAAAAAAAAGAGAAAATAGACAGACATTTAAAGCTTCGACGCAAGTAAGAAGCTGATTATGAGGACTGTGCCCAGTCCATCTGACATGTGTGCAGTAAACACAATATTACCCTGATGACACTGAATCCCATTCATCTTCTCTTTTATGTTTGGACAAACTGACCTTCTGTATGAATGGAAAGATGAAAAGCGGAAAGTTTGTTTGACTAAATGCTTTCTTGTGTTCTTAAAAACCTTAAACATGTTCAAATGTTTGAAATTATTTTGTTTGAAATCATGCTTGTGTATTTCTTGCAAAGTGTACCATTGGCTACTTTGCAGAAGCTAAAATGAAACAGTTTTAATTTTATTTACATTTTACATTAATCATTATAAAATTATATAGCTACTACATAATTCTCATTCTTCAAACTGTTTTTATAATCTGATGACTTTAATACTTCAAAAAGTCTTTGTTTTGATAATCAGTTACATATTTGCTCATATTTATATCAAATAGTTCTTTACATAATGTACAGTGTTAATATGAAGGAATTCTCTGTATTGATTTTTCACTGGTGTTTTAACTGTATGTTTAATTACTGCTTAGTTTTTTTTTTTTTAAGAGTTAAATGTCTATAAACTTAAACATTGTCCTGGTGGAAAATTAGCTGGAACATTTCAGTTATTTACATTTTTGTTTTCTTACAGTTTACATCTGTTTGTGGTGATTATCTGTTCTGCAAAGATAAACTGTCTCATTTACTGTGACAAATTGGCAAAAGATAAATCATTTTTGTCTGTTTTGTTTGTACATGTCTTTATGTCTGTTTTACATTATTATATTACATAGGCCTATACTTTTTTCCATCTTATTTTATTAATTGCATGGCATGTTAATTATTCCTTTGATGTTTGTTATTGTTATATTGTAAATTTCTTTTTCTTGTCATTATTAGTATTACTTGTGTGTGTAATAATGCTTTGTCAATACTGTATGCAACCACAATCATGCCATTAAAGTTGTTTACATTGGATTTGTTTGAAACTGAGCTGACTGAAAATACATTTGTCTTTTATATCCAGTGAGTAAAAGCTAAAGGAAACATTGCTTTTGCATCCAAATCTTTGAATTTTTGTGTTTTTGTCGATTTCCCATTAATTTCCATATGGTCGGTCATTTTTGACCAAAGACCACAAGTGTGACTATTTTTTTTTACAATCACATGTGTGTGTTCACATTCCAAATGCCATAAAAATCACCAAGTTTTGTACCATTCCAATGAAACTGTGGTTTTTAAAAATTCAAAACAGGAGATGTTTCTGTCAAAAGTGACCGAAGAGCACCAGAGGGTTTGATATCATAGCCCACAATCAATCAGGGTAAAGCAAGAGTTTTAACATAGTTTTTGTTTTTAACAGTGCAACAAAATATGCATTTTGTATGTGTTTGCATTGACTTGATTAGAAATAGTTTGAATTGAACAGGGTTATTTTTTTGGTTGAACTTGATTCAGTTACTAATGGTAGTTCCACATGATCTCACACTGCTGCTGGATCTCGTGCTGTAGTTCCACAAGATTAGTAATGCAAAGCTTATTTGTGTTATTCACACCACAATATTAATATCTGTTATTAGACTGTAGATGAGTGCATCAGGCCACTTTGTGATGTTTATATTACCATCAAATATCAATCCATCACCAACGTCAATCCATCAATCCATCACTAACATCACAAAGACACAGACCTGCACAAGACTGCATAAATCTGTGCATGTGTAAACAGCATGGGACAGTACAGATAGATACTGTGAAATTTACTATAAAAACCTCTAACAAAAAAGAACATTTCTAACACTGAACGAGGCACAGTGAGAAACAACAATGATTCATCCTGATGGTGACACCCTAAACTGGCAATGTGTCACAAATGAAACAATGCACATCATTTGCTGAAGAACAGAGCTGAATAACCGTCTTTGCTGAAGTATAACAACAGAGAAACCATTGATATTTCCCTAAGACAGCATAATTTCAACAGATTTCATTGGAACGGTTACTGGACCCTTATAATACTGAACGCTGATTAATATATATATATGTAATTGATAGAAATCGACTGTTTAATAAAAAACTATTTAATAGTATGCCTGTAGAAATACAATGCTAATATTTAAGTCTTATTTTCTTCGAACACAAGCTTAAAATCATGACAGAAAATGATTTTTATAGAGTTTTGGTAGATCTTCTAAGCTTGGATAAGTAAGCATGAAAACCAAATAAAGGGATTAGATTAGATTAGATTAGATTAGATTAGATTAGATTAGATTTAGAGGTCGACCGACATATCGGGCCGATATTTGTCATTTTTTAATATATCGGCATCGGCCGATATCCGTGTTTAGTAGCACCGATTTAAATTCAGGCATTCAGCGGCCAAAATTAATTCTGCTTGATAAATGCTCTAAAACTTTCATGTAAATGATTGACTTCAGTCAGTGCTCAATAAATGATGATAAGTTTAGAAATGTTGTGCATCCACTTATTATTGGTGTGACATTTTAGCATGCAAATGAAGGGGAAAACTTAAAGATATCGGCCCTAAAAATCGGCAGCACATATCGGCCATCTCCTGACCCTGACCTCTAAACATCGGCATCGGCTATAGAAAAACCCATATCGGTCGATCTCTAATTAGATTAGATTAGATTAGATTAGATTAGATTAGATTAGATTAGATTCAACTTTATTGTCATTGCACATGCAAGGTACAAGGCAACAAAATGCAGTTAGCATCTAACCAGAAGTGCAATAAGCAGTAAGTACAGAATATACAAGGTCTACAATATGTACAATAACTATACAGAAAAGTATTATGGACATTATTTACAGATTTGAAATACTATCAGCATGATATACAGATAGGTGTACTATGAACATACTATACAGATGGATTATGTGAAAGTGTATGTACACTATAAGCAGAAACTATGAACATATGAACATCATTTACACTAGAGCAATGGACAGTAAAGTGCATAGAAATATTTCAGTGTGCAAATGGATTATTCAGTGTTTCTGGATGGACAGACAGTAGTGCAAGTAATAGCAAGTTTACTGTTTTTTTGCTTGTTGTAAATAAATAAATAAATAAATAAATCGGTCAGATGTAGTTATGAAGTGGGGGAGGAGTCTGTGTGTATGGTGTGGAGGGTGTCAGAGGGCAGAGTTCAGAGAGGAGACAGCTGTAGGGAAAAAGCTGTTCCTGAGTCTGCTGGTCCTTGTCCGGAGGCTCCTGAAGCGCCTCCCGGATGGCAGGAGGTTAAACAGTCCATGGTCAGGGTGAGAGGAGTCCTTAAGAATGCTGCGAGCTCGACGTAGACAGCGTTTCCTCTGGATGTCCTCAATAGCAGGAAGTGGTGTCCCTGTGATGTGTTGGGCAGTTTTCACCACCCTCTGCAGTGCTTTGCAGTCAGCCACAGAGCAGTTCCCATACCAGACTGTAATACAACTGGTCAGTATGCTCTCGATCGCACACCGGTAAAAGTTCACCAGGATGGCTGAAGACAGCTGCTTCTTCTTCAGTGTCCTGAGGAAGAGGTGCTGGTGAGCCTTCTTGACCAGACTGGAGGTGTTTGTGGTCCAGGACAGGTCCTCCGTGATGGTGGTTCCCAGGAACTTGAAGCTGGATACACGTTCAACAACCATCCCGTTAATGTGGATGGGGTCATGCGTGCTTCCTTTCTTCTTCCTGAAGTCCACAATGAGCTCCTTTGTCTTAATGGTGTTAAGGAGCAGGTTATTTTCAGCGCACCATGTGGCCAGGTGCTGTACCTCTTCCCTGTAGGCAGTCTCATCATTGTCTCTGATGATGCCAATCACCGTGGTGTCGTCTGCAAACTTAATGATGGAGTTGGATCCATGCACAGGCCTGCAGTCGTGGGTGTAGAGGGAGTAGAGGAATGGGCTCAGCACACAGCCCTGTGGTACGCCGGTGTTAAGTGTGTTGGGTGTGGCCTGACCTAACATGCTGAGGTCTGTTGGTCAGAAAGTCCATAATCCAGTTGTTTTTTGAGTATTTTCCTCATTTATTTGTAATTTTTGTGTTTGATTCAAGGTTTTCCGAATCTACAAATTATGTGTGAGTTAAATAAAAGTTTATTTTGAATTTTCCATCATAAACAACTGTGATCAGAAAGTGACTCAAGAAGTGTCACACTGTCTCTCTTTTCATATCCCAACAGTCCTCCAAGGACCAGACAAGGTATGTAGACCAGCACAAGAGTGTGTGAAAACAGCAAGGGACAGTGAGACTATAAAATGTACTATAAGGCACAAGTGAAGAACAATAAAAGACCAATCCAGACATGATTTACATGCAGTTTGTGAGAATAGTGCAAAAAGACTGACTTAAATGTTATAATAAATAACATTCTACATTTCCACAGATGTAAATCTTCTTTAAAACACATGTAAAAGTCTTGTAGAGTGAGTAAAATCTGACTTTTGCTCTGATTCCATCTAAAAGTTTGTTTTGTGGTGAAACAGGATATTTCTAACCAGAATTATAAGTTAATAATAAATATTGCAATATGAAGTAATACAATTATTAGTTAAACATCTTTCTTTAAAAATAGGAAAGGTAAGTTACTTGACTAAATAATCCATGAAGCACATTTTCTCAAAACAGCTTGCCTACACTGATAAAAATGATTTTGTGGTGAAGTAAATACTACATAAAAACACAAGTAATTTCTACATTAAATAATTTAGTTAAGGCTAAAAAAATGTAAAAAAAAAAAAAAAAAAAAAAAAGTAAAGTAAATTCTATGTTAGTACTCAATTTAAGCTTGTAGAAATTAAAGTTGGAACTCATAGGTATATTTTACTTGGAACCGTTTGTTATGTTTACAAGGATTCTTTAAGTAAATATCAAAGTTATGATCCCATATTTCCCATCATGCACTGGGGCATGAATAATTGAAAATGTTAAAGTTTTCACTGTTTTCGAGTTGTATTTACACTGTTTTATGGTTGCTTTTAATGTTAGGTTAAGTAACATACTTTTTCTGACATCTGAAGTTTATTGTCTACTTAAAATGACCCATTTATACTCAAACACTATTCACTGATTGTTACCGTCATTGTGTGTGGTGTACCATGTATTGAGGTCTCTTTGTGCATTTGGCTATTCATTTATTGAATGGGAATATTATCTTAAAAGGATAACAGCCTGTCTGCATGCTTAGTTGCATGTTTGCAAGTGAACCACATGCTTTAATAGCATGGTGGTTTACCAGTGTTACTTTGTTAAAGTAAATTTTATAAACTCACAGATGTTATTTAATTTAATGCTTAAGTTTTACTTAAAATATATCAGTGTAAAATTTTCAAAAGAAAGAAAAATTAAGTAAATCTTACATATTGTTTGTTTGTTTTTTCAGTGCAGTAAATTATTGATATTTAACAGCAAACTTTTTTACAGTGCATTACATAATGTAAAATTTACAAACAAAGAGTCAACAAAATTAACTGGCCGCGGAATTCCCAAGTAAACTTAACTTAAAAATGTCTAATTAAACCTACTAATAATTATGTTTAGGCTTTTACTTGGCAAATGTTTGTAAATTTACTAGCCTTTTCTGAGTGAAAATCCTACTCCACATTTTTGTACAGTGTACGTGACTAGACTGTAACAGACAAGGAAGGAGTTGAAAATGAGCACTGAAGTTGTACGCTTTATGATTCTCACACAGTGTTTGCTGTCTTTATTGCAGATGAAGGTGTTTAAATGTATTTGTCAAACAAACAAATGATTTAGATATGAAAGCTTTTTCATCCAAAACTTTATGTACTGCTTATCTACAGTGCCTGTATGTACAAGAATAAGGTTCAACATAACAAGGTTGTACTATTTAAATACCAATAAAATTGGGTCCATATTTTTTCGGCGGTCCTTCTTGCATCATTTCAAGCCATTCTTATTCTTATTCTTAAACTGGATAATATTGGATTTCTTTTTCAGACCACTTGCATTTATGGATGTGAAACTTTCCGTGTAATGTGAGAGGATTCATTTTACAATTGCAGAACACTTGTACACTTGCATAGAAATATTGATACAAAGAATTATCAAAGTTTACTCACTTAATAAATGTATATTTGATCGAATAACCGCCGTTCACTCTTAGGAAGAAAGTTACAAAACTGTAATTTTTAAGGTTAAAGTGACCGTCACTGTTGTGGTACCCTGAAAGGTTTGTACCTCTGCTGGAGCTGGCCTACTTGTGGTTCTGAGCAATCGGATGGAAACTTGACAATGATTTGCAGTTACATTGTCTCAACTAACACACTCCTCGGTGTGGTTCATTTACTGGAGAACAGACATGAATGAATCTCTTTGGAGAACTGTGACATGAAATCTGTTGATATTTGTCTAAGACAGTTAATTTAAATTCCACAGATTTCTCTGGATCATCTACTGGACCCTGTAATGTACACTGAAGTTTGCAAGATTGCAATGTATTTCTGCTAGTGGACATAAGAGTAAGGAGTTTAATTCAGTTCTGTTATATAACAGAACTACTGTCACCCTAATCCACATTTTATATATTAAATATATAGTTTAATGGTTTCACATGGAATATTGTTTAAGATGTGAATAATGTATACCAACATGCAGCTCAAATTGATTGTTTTTTTTTTTTACAGGTTTTTTTTTTTTTTTAACTGCTTACACACAAAATCTTTACTTGTCATACATTTTCTGAAAAACCAGAACCACACACCAAATCTGCAAAAAAATAAATAAAAATACACTAATTCTCGGCCTTTGACTCGGTTTTCAATTTCATAAAACACTTTTTGCAAAACACAACACACAATTCTCTATGTAACACAAAAAAAATCTAACAGGAATTAATATTATGGTAAAGGTGTTTGCATATGTTTGCTTTTGAGATGTGTTTGTAATATTTTGAATGCAGTGCTTCATTTTGACAGAGATGTGAGGCATTTTGCATTTTGTGTGTGCAGTTCTTAGATTTGTGTGTAAAGTTTTTTAAAAAAAAAAAGTCAAAGTTTTGAAAATGTAAGCAGTTGGAAAAAAAACTGTAAAATGTTTTGGTATACAAAGTCAGATGTAATATTAAAAATATATACAAAATAAAATAAATATAACAATTAAAATAAACAAATGCAATGCAATACAATGTGGAAGAAAACATTTCTACACACTGTGGTAGAAAAGTAAATGGTTTTATTGGTCTTAAAAAAAGTCTTAAATTTGTTCTGCTTGAAGAAAACATTATAAAATCTCTCCCCAGACAGCAACATGTGGGCTGGATCTGGGCCTACACTGCTTGCTGTCTGGGTCTCTCTCTCTCTCTCTCTCTCTCTCTCTCTCTCTCTCTCTCTCTGTGCTTGTGTAACTGGGGTTTATCATGTTATGGGGACCAAATGTCCCCACAAGGATAGTAATACCAGTAAATTTTGATCTTGTGGGGACATTTTTTAGGTCTTGAGCTTGAGCTTTTCCCATCTACGCTCACAGGAACAAGGCGATCCCCCCTGCCAGGCTCTCCCGTCTTTTTCCTCCCCTAAGAAAAAAAAACAGCGTTGCAGCTGATCTTTTCCAGTGGGCTCGGGCAGTGTCAAGTCGGCCCAGCGCCTACGTGCACCGCCCTCCCTGTGTCCTCTCATGCTGGTGTGCTTCTCACATGAGGACCAGCGCCCCTCTTCAGCTGCGAGCGGACTGGTCTCATTTCGGGCGTCCGAGGAGGACATCATTGTTGACATCAAAGCCGGCGACTCTGTGTCCTTGGTGGCGTCAGGAATGGGGTGATTCTGACAAGGACCCCAAAGCAGCCCCTCCCCCTCAAGTGCCGAGGCCAAAGCCAGACGCACAGCTAATCTCCTAACCGTAACGTTATGAAGCAACGAGAATACTTTTTGTAAGTGAAGAAAACAAAAATAACGACTTTATTCAACAATTCCTCTCCTCTGTCTCTCCCCACATCCGCATAGCACCATTTTGGAGAATCTGAGCAGTACGCAGGCAGCGTACGCTCTTCTGTATCAGCCTCGCCACAAGGATACGTTTTCTACGTATATTTACGCTTTGGTTTGAAAGAAAACAGTGCATCAGTGCAGCGTGGCTGCCATCTGCGTACTGTTCAGATTCTCCAAAATGGCTCTACGGTGATGTAGAGCCATTTTAGCGCCAACTACAGGCTTTGGTGACACACAGGCAATACACACAGGCTTTGGTGATGTGATCCTGAAAGAATATAATAAAATGCATTATATGCAATGAAAATATTTTTTATTAGTAGTAGTAGCTATATGTCTGTATGTCACATCACTTTTTTTTCACTTTTTAGCTACTTCTCATTAAAAAAATATGCAGATGCAGCAGTACCTACTATTTTTATTAAGATTACTGAACTCAGGGAAATGTAGGACAACGAACCATTCATATAAAAATGAATTCAGACAACCAAATACTAAAACTCTACTACTTATACTGTAGGACTACAATAGACCAAAGGAGATTACAACAGAATGCAATAATATATATAAAAAGAATTACTAAGCAAACAAACACAAAACTAAATGTGACATTATATAAATACATGATCTATTACATATTATAATAATATGTAGGAACAACAGAAATCTGTGAAAAATCACGTAAACTATATGTTGTTATACAATTTCTGATCCTTTCTGGTGTGCAAATTTGGAATTTTATGCACTGTTACATTTTGGTAATAAAAAAGGATCACATCACCAAAGCCTGTGTCTGTAGTTGCCTGTTTGTCACCAAAGCCTGTAGATGGTGCTAGCAAACATCCGATGTAAAGTCAAATTTTCAAAAAGTAGAAGAAGTCAAGATGTTAGGATTATTCCAACGTGCTCAGAAGCGAAATTAAAATCTGACATAGTGTTTATTAATTTTACCTGTCAGCTAACTGCGAAATGTCATTGCTGAGTATATTTTTCAAGTGTTTATATGTGTAATGCTTTGCTAGTTGAATTAATTCGTTACCAGACAAATAAATAACCGCTATGGCGCTTCCGCGGATGGTTCGTTCATGCGCAGGTAAAGTTACTGAGTGTGGATGAACAAATACTTAAGTTACAGTTTTATCATGATATCAAAAATAATTACTGTTTGCTTATTAATATGATAATGTTCTGTAACTGTGCTCTCAGTCATTGATTTAATTATTTACTCAAAACTGTTAAATATAAATATGTATTTTTTTGGTGCTTAGTTGTAATTTGATGGAATATTTTATTGTGTTTCTGAATTGTTTAATGTGAGTTTACTTGTATAAGCCACTTTCCATGTGCAGTTATGCTCAGTAATGTTGTTAAGAATTTTGATTGAAAATTACAACCAAAAGCCACACAATGTGGAATCGTATCTGTATTTTATTTTGCAAGTTGTGTATTCCAAGTTGTGTTGTGGTAAAATAGTATTATGCTTTTTCAGTCAAAGGGCAACAAGAGAAGCAATGTAATTCTTAACTGCTTTCCTAGCGATAAGAAGAGGAGAAAATAATGGGAAGATGCCTGTGGACGAATAAAACTTCCTAAAGACCTGTGTCTGTGTTCTCTCCACTTTAGCCCTGATTCCTTTGAGGCTTTTAGTAGACCACAGCTACTGAAAGAACTTACAAACAAGGCAAACATACCACTGAAGGAGTTTCTCAGCGTGGATTTCACTCGATATCTGGGGGCGTTTAGTCTCTTTGTGGGGAAAATTGATAGTACAGCATTAGGTTTAAGCCTATGCTTATATCCATCTGCACCTGCAAGCTCTTTCAGTACCTGTGGTTATCGTATCAGTATTTTATTGTTGCGGTAGAAATAGTGTAGCTCAGTGCCAGTAGCTCACAGAGTGCAAATGTTCTCCATAATCAAAATAATGGTTATTATTTTTTAAAATAATATAAATCTTTCATGGGTTTACTATGTATTTCAGTAAGATAAATAAATGTAATGCACTTTTAAAAGTGCCACTATGAATGTTTGTTTCTTTTCTTTTTTTTATACCTCATCACAACAGGATTTTTTTCTTTCTTTTTTTGCATTGAAACATTTTAACAGGCATTACAATTGATCTGCTGCTGTTTATAGGACCCATGTACTTGTTGTGGGAATTGTCTTGGTTTCACAGATTGTTTAAAAAAAGTTGCAAATTATATTATTATTTAATATTACAATATGTCGTTTTATCTTATGATCAGAAACATCCTGTGTGTTTCATGTTCACAGTCTTTACTCACTGTATAAGTCTTTTACAAGTCACTGTGGAAAATTGAATGTTGTTCATTGTAACACATATGTATTTATAAAACAGTCTTTATTCTCACATCAGCTATTGATCAGCATTTTATTTTGCTTTGCTGTTCCTTGTTCTGCGTTAGAAATTCTAATTTTATCTTCTAATTTCTTGAAAGTGTTTCTGCCCCTTCTACTCTGATCGCTGATTCTTTGATGTTTTTGTGAAGACTTTGAGAAGAAAATCACCACAACAGGAAACAAGACTTGAGACATCCACTTCCTGAATAGTGCTGCAAGAGGGTAACGCTTCTGCATCTGTGTCATCTTTCCTGTCTGTGTCTCGTGTTGTTTGAGTATTTGCTGCCTTATTTGGCTCTGAATTATCATTTACAATATGAATAATTGTCTGATCGTATGAATGATGTCTGATCTTAAAAACTTTCAGCACCATTTCTTTATAATTATACATGACATCTTTATTATGATATCTGAAAATCTTGTATTTGTACTCAGGATAGGAAATCAAAGCTCCACCTTGGCTGATGTTTCTCTGAGGAGCTTCAGTACCAAGAGTCCCAATGGAAACCACTAGGGATGATAAACTGAGGTCCAGCCTAACCAAATAAATGTGTTAAATATTATAATGATGGTGGTGCTAATGACACAGATGATGAAATAATGTTGGACTTAGAGCTCATTCATGTGTTTGATTAGACATTAGGATTTTAATTCCACTCTGGAAATAAACGCTGAATATCTGAACAGCAAATTCTCTCACAGGTTTCTACATGCATTCTTATTCATTCATTCATTTAAAAGAGACATTATGACTGACTATGAAATATGAATACTTTCGTTAAAATATATCTAGTGGATTAAAATAACATTAAAACATCATTCAGATTCTTGATCTACACTATGATTTAAACACAACAGAAATACAAGTGATTTAAGGTTTGTTCATCATTTAAACATTGTTGTCATGCTTGATTCTCTGACAGTACACCACGTTATGCAATTACACAATCTTTTCAGTGGTAATAATATATATATTTTGTCATAAATTAATGAATTTAATTATTGAGCACAAACAAAGTATTACTAGACTAGATATGACAAGAATATTTATATTTGTTAATATAGCAATATAACAGTACATTACGATACAAATAAAGGCTATGTAAACAAATGCATATTGTATAAGAATATGTTAAGCATAAGAATAATGTTTGTCTTTAAAACTAATTTTAAGCATTTATGCGTAAACATTGAGATCACAGATTTTTAAGTTCATGAGAAACAATTCTGAAAGCATGGTGTGCATCTATATAAGCACAAACAGTATGGGATTATTCATTACTAATGAGACAGTTGCAGACTTGGTCAAATAAACTTTTCATCTTTTCATCTTTACAAATGATCAGTTCGTCCAAAGACACTCATAAACACAACTCACTGTGTTTCTGTGTACACATGTCAGCATCATTATCAGTAATGAGCTTATTTTCAGTATAAGTTCTGACATCAGCAGGCTTGTTTCCATTACAGATTTGCGCAAAACTTTGGCAATATTTTATACATTTTGATAAAGTATTGCGAAATGACAGCGTTTCCAAACCTGTGAGAGAATTTGCTGTTCAGATATTCAGCGTTTATTTCCAGAGTTGAATTAAAATCCTAATGTCTAATCAAACACATGAATGAGCTCTAAGTCCAACATTATTTCATCATCTGTGTCATTAGCACCACCATCATTATAATATTTAACACATTTATTTGGTTAGGCTGGACCTCAGTTTATCATCCCCAGTGGTTTCCATTGGGACTCTTGGTACTGAAGCTCCTCAGAGAAACATCAGCCAAGGTGGAGCTTTGATTTCCTATCCTGAGTACAAATACAAGATTTTCAGATATCATAATAAAGATGTCATGTATAATTATAAAGAAATGGTGCTGAAAGTTTTTAAGATCAGACATCATTCATACGATCAGACAATTATTCATATTGTAAATGATAATTCAGAGCCAAATAAGGCAGCAAATACTCAAACAACACGAGACACAGACAGGAAAGATGACACAGATGCAGAAGCGTTACCCTCTTGCAGCACTATTCAGGAAGTGGATGTCTCAAGTCTTGTTTCCTGTTGTGGTGATTTTCTTCTCAAAGTCTTCACAAAAACATCAAAGAATCAGCGATCAGAGTAGAAGGGGCAGAAACACTTTCAAGAAATTAGAAGATAAAATTAGAATTTCTAACGCAGAACAAGGAACAGCAAAGCAAAATAAAATGCTGATCAATAGCTGATGTGAGAATAAAGACTGTTTTATAAATGCATATGTGTTACAATGAACAACATTCAATTTTCCACAGTGACTTGTAAAAGACTTATACAGTGAGTAAAGACTGTGAACATGAAACACACAGG
The DNA here is from genome assembly GCA_024542945.1 of allo-octoploid hybrid of Carassius auratus x Cyprinus carpio. NCBI lineage: Eukaryota > Metazoa > Chordata > Actinopteri > Cypriniformes > allo-octoploid hybrid of Carassius auratus x Cyprinus carpio. Next base: position 4,884,385 of record CM044998.1, read on the forward strand.
ATGTTTCTGATCATAAGATAAAACGACATATTGTAATATTAAATAATAATATAATTTGCAACTTTTTTTAAACAATCTGTGAAACCAAGACAATTCCCACAACAAGTACATGGGTCCTATAAACAGCAGCAGATCAATTGTAATGCCTGTTAAAATGTTTCAATGCAAAAAAAAATAAAAAATCCTGTTGTGATTAGATTAGATTAGATTAGATTCAACTTTATTGTCACTGCACATGTAAGGTACAAGGCAACGAAATGCAGTTAGCATCTAACCAGAAGTGCAATAAGCAGTAAGTACAGAATATACAAGGTCTACAATATGTACAATAACTATACAGATAAGTATTATGGACATACTTTACAGATTTTAAATTTTAAATACTATCAGCATGATATACAGATAGGTGTGCTATGAACATACTATACAGATGGAATATGTGAAAGTGTATGTACACTTTAGGCAGAACTATGAACATATGAACATAATTTACACTATTGCAATGGAAAGTAAAGTGCATAGAAATATTTCTGTGTGCAAATGGGTTATTCAGTGTTTCTGGATGAACAGACAGTAGTGCAAGTAATAGCAAGTTTACTGTTTTTGCTTGTTGTAAATAAATAATAATAAATAAATCGGTCAGATGTAGTGATGAAGTGGGGGAGGAGTCTGTGTGTATGGTGTGGAGGGTGTCAGAGGGCAGAGTTCAGAGAGGAGACAGCTGTAGGGAAAAAGCTGTTCCTGGATCTGCTGGTCCTTGTCCGGAGGCTCCTGAAGCGCCTCCCGGATGGCAGGAGGTTAAACAGTCCATGGTCAGGGTGAGAGGAGTCCTTAAGAATGCTGCGAGCTCGACGTAGACAGCGTTTCCTCTGGATGTCCTCAATAGCAGGAAGTGTTGTCCCTGTGATGCGTTGGGCAGTTTTCACCACCCTCTGCAGTGCTTTGCGGTCAGCCACCGAGCAGTTCCCATACCAGACTGTAATACAACTGGTCAGGATGCTCTCGATCGCACACCGGTAAAAATTCACCACTATGGCTGAAGACAGTTGGTTCTTCTTCAGTGTTCTGAGGAAGAAGAGGTGCTGGTGAGCCTTCTTGACCAGGCTGGAGGTGTTTGTGGTCCAGGACAGGTCCTCCGTGATGGTTATTGAGTCGGTTGTGTGCTCTTCTATAACTAGGGTGACCATATGCGCCGTTCATACGGGACACGTCACGGCCAGGATTTTAATATTGCATAAAATATCCAGGTTTTGGCTGTTTGCAGGTCAATCATTGTGTGACATTCATGAGAGCTAGAGAGCAGAGCAGACGGCTCCTTATGCTTTCGGATCGCTCTCTACTTTGCTGTCTTTTTTTTTGAGCCGCGACGCTTCAAGTCAAACGAACGAACAAACACGTGCGCATATTTGCATGCTTTGATTGTTCCCTGTAGATCTCGCCTTCTCACGCTCAGCCCCACGATTGGTCGATTATGTATAATACCTGCATGTTATTGGTCAAACTGCTTTGGATGTTTTAGGCAATATTAAAATCCTGGCCGGGACGTGTCCTGTATGAACGGCGCATATGGTCACCCTATCTATAACTGTCTGGTTTGGGTCAGCCAGCAAATCAGATTTAAGAAGACTGCAATGGACCGTTAGGGCAGCAGAAATGATCATTGGTGTGCACCTGCCCAGTCTTCAGGACTCCAGAGTGAAGAAACGGGCAGGTAATTGAGAGGAATTGTTGAATAAAGTTCTTTTTGTTTTCTTTGTGTACAAAAAGTATTCTTGTTGCTTCATAACATTACGTTTGAACCACTGATGGCAGATGGAGTATTGTGACGATGCTTTTTATACTTTCCTGGACCTTGACAATGTAACTTACTTGGCAGTCTATGGGACAGTCACAAGCCTCCCGGCTTTCATCCAAAATATCTTAAATTGTGTTCAGAAGATGAACGAAGCTTCTACAGGTTTGGAACAAGGTTTCTACAGGTTTGGGTAAGTGATTAATGACAAAATTTTCATTTTGGGATTGAGTATCCCTTTAAGTGCAAATGGCTTTATAGGAAGCAGTTACATAAATGTGAAAGAAAAAATCCCTGAAATCTGAAAACTACGTGACTGCTTCAGTATCTGATTCAAAAGAAGTAAACCACAGCGCCATTTTCTTTATATTATATTAGCCTACATAACGCTATTTATTTTTGTGACCACTACCACTATGCAAACTATGATGAAAAGCTACAAGTAATGAAGCCTTTTGCCATATGTTTATGTTCAAATTATGGTGTGCGGTATGATATCATATTTAATACTGATACAGCAGAACGTCTGATTATGAATGCGATGACACAATGGATTATTGTGACACAGCAAACAATGATATAGACTGAAAATCCATAGAAGAGTAAACAAAAATAACTATGCCTCTATTCTTTCTGTTTTAAAGATCTTTTAATATTTATTTGTCTGTATAGTGAGTGTGTTGTAGGTCTGTGTTTTTCTCCCCTCTTCCCACCCTCTACACTCCCACTTTTCCACAGTTTTACATACATTCAGATCCGAGGTGTGAACAACCAGTGCTGAAACAGAGGGGTTTCATGAAACTTTAGCATATATTATTGGTTAATCCATAGGTTGCACCTCTGTTTATTGTGATGTCACCACCAATGGTTTCCACTGGGACTCTTGATAATGAGACTCCTCAAAGAAATATCAGTCCAAGTGGAGGGTTGATTTCTCATCCTCAATACAAATACCAGGTGGATTTTCAGATAAAATAATAACAATGTCATGCATAGTATGCATAATTATACAGAAAACAAAGGAGATGTGTGATCTGAGTGATAAATGTTTTTAAGATCAGACGTCATTCAAATTTTAAATGATAATCCAGATTCAAATAAAGTAGCAAATACTCAAACAACATGAGACATAGACCGGAAAGATGACGAAGATGCAAGAAACTTGCAAAACTATTCAGGAAGTGGATGTCACAAGTCTTGTTTCCTGTTGTGGTGATTTTCTTCTCAAAGTCTTCACGAAAACATCAAAGAATCAGCGATCAGAGTAGAAGGGGCAGAAACACTTTCAAGAACGATTTCAGAGATGTTTGTTTCTGAACAGACAGCAGATCTTTGTTATTTATTTTTCAAACCATTGTTTAGAAAGTGAAGGTCAAGTTTAGATCACTGGAACTCAAACTGTGAACACAGTTTGAGTGAGAAACTCAAACTCTTCTGTCTAGAGGACAAATCTGTGTGTTTAGTGTGTATTTACTCACAAAAACGCATCCTTCACACTTTTAGGCCCATCAGTGAAGTTGTTCCACCATATAAGGTAAGAAAAATGTCTCATGTTTCATATGTATATGCTTCATGTTATATTTAGAGCACAAGGAGATAAGAAAAACTAATAAAACAATCATAAGAATTCAATATCCTTAATTAATTTTATGAGAATTAAGAATTAAAATTTCCATTAAATTCTTTTAACGAATAAGAATTTCTAACGCAGAACAAGTGAAGCACAATAAAATGCTGATCAATAGCTGATGTGAGAATAAAGACTGTTTTATAAATAAATGTTATAATGAACAACAATCAACTTTCCACAGCGACTTCTGATCATAACTAATAAGATAAAATGACAGATTATAATATGAAATAATACAATAATTTGCATCTTCTTTAAAATAAAATGCGAAACCAAGGAAGACAAATTCCCACAATGTTTATTACTGTAAACAGCAGCAGGGCGTTATAGATTAAAACCTATGGCAAACAGACCCCTAATACATGCTAATCTACAAACATCCAGATCAAATGCCTGTTGAAATGTTTCAGTTTTCCAAAACCAGACAGAAAAAAAGAAATAAATAAAATAATCTACAAATACACAAGTACAATGCTAATGAAAAGATTTCCATATTAGACTGTTTTGATAAGGTACAACTGCACTGTTATCAAAATAAATAAATAAATAAATAAGACATTCATAAAGGCACTTTTTATATTACAAGTGTATTATAGAAATTATGACATTATAATCTATTTGTTAAGCACTATTATTCTACTTCACTTCCTGAACACAAAAACTCTGTATAAGCCTCTCAAATCAAGATATTTAGGTCTAAACCTCTCCCACACACCCCCTACTGTTACAGTTCATAAGAGTGTCTGCACACTGTTGTAAAGTCACTCAAAGGGCAAGCATTTCAGAAAGATGTTATAGAATTTATATATTTATTTTCTACAATTATTTTTCCCTTAATAAATGTTAAAATATGGGCATATTTTTGGAGTCATCTGGCAACTGGCTTTAGGCATTTTAGGCACATAATACTCTTAATAAAAAGTCTTAAAATTGTTCTGTTTTAGAAATGAAATCTGTTTGTTTGTTTGTTTGTGCGTGTGTGTGTGTGTGTGTGTGTGTGTGTAGAGCAAAACAGAACCGGCGTAAAATCAGAGCAGCAGAGGCTTCTGTTTATCACAAACCTGTTGAAGTGAGTGTATATTTCTGCCTCTACTAAATCTGCAGTCCTGAATTAAGGAGAATTTTAACTTCTTCTTTTTTTTCAGAAGTGAACACATTATTTTAGCCAGACCTAAAGACAAGATAATTGCTGAAGTCCCTGAAGAAGTAACTATAGCCTGCAAGTTTGAGTGGAGATTGATATGTTCCCTAACTTTGTAACTTTTAAGTCACTCTGTTGCTTCAAGATGGAATGTGCTTCCCCTTTACATGAATCTGACATTAGTGAAATCAGTCCTGAGGAAGGGGGAAGAGACTCAACTGATGTCAATTTAGGTTGCATGGTTAAAGATTTGTTATTGTTGTTTAAAGAATTTAAGGAATTAGATAACACTAAAAAAGAGATTGAAGAAAAAATCGGCATTAAACTGCAAGAACATAAATGCTGGTCAGAAGATGATATCAAAAAGGCTTGGAAAGAAACAATGGATATAAAAGCCAGAAACTGGGCTATTGTGACAGTTTTGCAGGTGGTAAGAAGATTTGATTGTGATATGTGTAATCAGAAATATCACAGTGGTGGCACTTCAGTTAAAAACTATAAGAAGAAATATGGGAAGAAAGGTGGTGTAAAGAAGCGAAAAAAAAACAATAAAAAAAAAAAAAAAAAATGTAAAGATAGAAAGAATGATCCTGCTTCCAATGACCAGTCTGTGATGGATGGCAGTGCAGCATCAGAAAGAGAAAGACATAAAGAAGATAAGACCATCTACATACGTATCCCACTCTCAAAAGTGTTTGACAATGAATCAACCTCTACAACACTAAAACCCACCACAAAAGTTATTCCTAAATATAAATTAATAGATTTACCACCTGAGGATCGTACAGTTAATGAAATTAAGAAAAAAGGTTTTTATGTCATGTCATACAACAATGAAACAAATAATGCTAAATGGGTGTATGAGATATTGAACTTAAATACTTTACCTTCATATTATAAGACACCAGAATTCAAAAACTCAGACTCAGACTCAGACCCAAAAGATCCAACCTACAAACCATCTAAAAGGAGTGATCCATCTATGGACAAAGACTATGATCGAGGTCATCTTGCTGCGGTTGCCAATCACAGGTGGTGTCAGGAAGCGTATGAGGAGACTTATTGGATGAGCAACATAACACCACAGAATAACAACTTAAATAGAGGCAAGTGGAAGAAGTTAGAGGAATACTGTCGAAAGAAAATACTCAACGATAAAGTCCATAATGTGCATGTGTACACTGGACCACTTTACCAGAATGATAATTTGAAATATGTGGGAGAGAAACCAGTGCCATCTGACTACTTTAAGGTGATAATTGTGGAGAACAAGGGTGGAAAAGTAGAGCTGGAATGCTATAAGATGCCCAATGAGAAAGAGGGTGGAGAAGAAGAGCTGGAATGCTATAAGGTGCCCAATGAGAAAGAGGGTGGAGAAGAAGAGCTGGAATGCTATAAGGTGTCCGATGAAGAAACTGTCAAAAAAAAAGATATTTGGTTAAGAAGCTATTATGTAGACATTACAGAGATAGAGAGACTCTCTGGCCTGACGTTTACAGAAGAATGTCCCAGTTTGACAGAGGTGGACTATAAAAAGGAGACGACATGGAAGGGAAACAAAGGGAAAAAAAGTGTTACAATAGACGTCACAATAAGCTCATATAAGAAAAATGATGAGAATCCCCAAGTTCTTAATGAAGAATAACTTCTGTTGCAGTGTAGCAGTGACAACGTACATGCAGCACTTCTGATTCACTTCTGATTCATTGGAGTTAGAATGAACCCCAAACATCCTAAACTCAAACCTTAGTTACAGTTTACTACTCTTAATGTAAATGAAGTTGCTCCTGTCCTAACAGCTGTAGTCTGTATGTTAATTAAGTTGTCTGAGATGGTTCTCGGTGTCCCACACTCATTCATTTTCTACAACTGATCACCATTTTCTCAAGATGTGATCCTCCCAAATGATCTTGAAACAATATAACTGTTGAATTTTTATTCTGTATTGTAATTAAGCCATTTGGGGAAATGAGCATGATTACACTTCTATTCTGGAGTGCAATCTGTGCCGGGGCAGTCTTACACTCCTGTTTTTGAGGAAATGCAAATTGTACAGATCTGCTAATTTTAGATAAAGGTTGTCTACTCTGAAGAAGCTAAAATATTACAGATTTGAATAACTGTTTTTTTTTTATTTTTTTTGTTATACTTCATTACCATTTTTTTACTTTGTGTTTCAAGTTCTGATGACTTTTGAATTATTTTGTATTAACAGAATTCAGTGAGTCTGTGTTTCAATAAGCAGTTAGATATTTGCTCACATTTATATCATAACTAGTTCTCTGTACTGTTCCTTAGAGATTTCTTTGTGCTGTCTCTCTGGTGATTGTTTTCCGAGACAAAGGCACATGTTCTCCTTCAATGTGACATACACATATATAAATCAAATCAATTCAAACAAAAAAAAATCTGACTATTAATTTGTATTTTATTTTGTCAGGCCCATTATTATGGAGAATGAAACCTGCAAAAATGAATATAAATGAAAATAAATAAAGAAATCTGTTCAGCATTCATTTATTTTTTAGTGTAGTTCTGTATTTATTTTCCTCACAGTCATTGGAAACCTGGAAATATCATGGAATTAAAAAATAGTGACACCCAGGCCTGGAAAAGCCAGAGAAAAAAGTTATAGATTATATTTATTGTTGATGTGTTTTATTCATTACACTCTTTTCTACAATACTAACTGAAGCGTTACATTGCACTGGATTAAAACAAACTATGAAAGTTTAAAATAAATCATGTTAATCCCTGCCCTTTTTGAGGCTAATAGCGAAATGTGATCTCTTTGCTAATTTCACATATAATTATATATATAATTATAAAACTTTTTTAGGAGGGTAAGAACCTTAATTTTCCCTTTTGACCACAGATGGTGACAAAACCTCATGACATTTCAAAATTTGGGGACAAATTTGTAAGTGAGCTAAACTTGAAAAAACCTCCAAGAACATCCTCATTTGTAAAAACAGTACATATTCTGTCACAGTGCCATTCAGTTTGGACTTTGTTTTCATTTGCATTTTTTCCCGCCTGTGTTTGTTGTCATGGTTTCTAATTTGATTAGTCAGCCCATTCAGCTGTGTCTTAATTAGTTACAAGCAAATAAAATGTGTGTAAACTTTTTTTATTAGTTGTTATTTAAGCTGTTTGTTACGTCCAAGGACGTATTTGTTTTGTTTTCTCCCCGTTTCTCTCTCTCTGCTCCTTTACTTTCCCTAAGCAGGAGGTAAGGGCTACCACCTGATTCCAATAATTGGTGATCTGATGGGATTGCAGGAGGAGAGGAAGCCGTGAGGTTTTAAGCTGCACTATTGCACAGCACAAGCGGTGTGTGTGGAGGCTGCATCCTGAGGATTCTGTTCTCAACCCAGAAAGCTTTAGTTGTTTGCTTGAGATTTTGGTTAATTCCTTTACAGTGTTATTGTGTTAACACCCTTGTGTTAACTGGAGACTATGACAAGGAATCTGGTTTGTTCTGAAAGTTATTATTTGTTTGTCTGTACTTATGTTATTGTTTGTTATCTATTAAGCTTATATTGTTAATTTATTGGGACAGTTAGTAGAGAGGTGGGTGCCATTTTTGTTTATCATGTTATTTTTTCTCCTGTTTTTGCTAGTTAGGGAGTTAGTTATTGTATTTTTGTTTCTTTACTTTTAGTTTGGTTAGTTTCTCCCAAATAGTTAGAGGGTTTTTGTTTGTTATGTTGGCCTTGCCCCCTCTCGAAGTTTTGATATCCTCCCATATTTGTAAAATAAAAGACCTTGCTTTTGATATGGAGTCAATTGTTGGCTTTGTTAAAGCTCTGGGGTTGGGAATCAAACCTTGCTGCCTCCACACAGCACCTTTTCTTATTCTGTTACGTGGTCCTATAGCCCTAGACTACCTGGGAACGTAACACTGTTATTCAATAATTCCACAACCTAAAATCAATACTGTAAACAGCTTTATAAGTCATCACAATCTAAAACTGAGTGTAATAATTTGGTCTCACTCCACTGTAGTTGTTATTATGTTATTATTATAATGTTTTCCTGTTTAAAATGTATTGAATTGCCTTTCCACTTTCTGTAACTATAGGCCGACTTTCTTTATCATTGTGAAACATTCCATTTCAGTAAATTTATTTTAGTATTTATTTTAGCATTTTAGTAATGTACCTTACATTACATTAGTAATGTGCCACTGCAACTGAATTTTTAATTGATTCCATTTGATTCCCACAATGTTGGGTGACGATCCCATGCATGCTAAACTAAAAAAAAAATGTATGTGATCTAGTTTATCAGTATATGGACATTGGGACTGCTTCTTCCCCCATCTTCTCCTATTATACCAATTACCAAGTCACTGAACCAGTGAATTCTACAAATATACATGTTCAGATTTTGTCGTACAAACCCGATTCCACTGGGACACTGTACAAATTGTGAATAAAAACAGAATGCAATGATGTTGAAGTTTCAAATTTCAATATTTAATTCAGAATACAACATAGATGACATATCAAATGTTTAAACTGAGAAAATGTATCATTTTAAAGGAAAAATAAGTTGATTTTAAATTTCATGGCATCAACACATCTCAAAAAAGTTGGGACAAGGCCATGTTTACCACTCTGTGTCTAGGGACTGAGGAGACAAGTTGCTCAAGTTTAGGAATAGGAATGTTGTCCCATTCTTGTCTAATACAGGCTTCTAGCTGCTCAATTGTCTTAGGTCTCCTTTTGCCGTGTTTCCACCGAAATTACCCGGAACAATTGTACCAGGAACTTTTTTCCCCAGGAACTATTTTCCCCCTAGACCTGTTGCTTTCTGTGTTTCCACCACGGTCTAAAGTACCGGGAAGATTAGGCAAATAGACTTGTGACGTAGGTCTGTGCGCGTTTCTCAATACAAATGCACATTTCGGACTTGCATCCTCGGTAGTTCAGACTTCGCGCATTCGACTCGGGAGTGTGATGTGCGCGACGACGCAAATCTGGTAACAGCAGCGTACTTGATAACATCAGTCAGCTTGCCTTGGCTACTGCAATTTTCCTCACTGTATATTTACAATAAAGTGAAATAGGATATCAAATACCACTGCCTCCGTTCGTTTTCATTTGAACAAAATAATAGCCGCATAAATGTACTTAGTTCAGGGAAATGTGTATACAGCCATTACTATGAAATATTATATCAACTGCCTTTTTTTATTTTCATTTTAACATAGATAAATTGAATACAGACCAAAGATTACCTGTTAGATTTACCCAAAACGAAAAATTTTATGTTTAACCACTAAAGAGACATCAGAGCCAGTGGCACATATCAGAAGGTCTAGCCGAGGTGAGAGTGCTCTAGACAGATACATGAGCACTAAGCTCCTGCTGATCGTCTCCGAAATCGGCAAAACACATTTTTAAATAGGCGCTGTCTTTATAAATAAACCACAGATTTGAGTTTTAAACAACTACATTCTCGCCTGAAATACTTTTAAAATTACATTTCATGACACAAAAACAGTAATATTTTGACAATGATCCGAATAAATGGTGGTTGAAATCACAATGAACTCAACCAATCAGCATGTTTAGCACCTAAGTCCCGCCCCCGAAAGTTCCGGAACTTTGAAAAAGTACTACCTACTACAGCAGGGACTTTCTGAGGGGCATTTTTTTTACCCAGAACTTTATTTAGTTCCTGGTTCCTGCAGTGGAAACACACCGAGTACCAGCCGAAAGTCCCTAGTTCCTGGGTAAAGCTCCTGCTATGGAAACACGGCTTTTGTCACATCTTTCTCTTTATGATGCGCCAAATGTTTTCTTTGGGTGAAGGATCTGGACTGCAGGCTGGCCATTTCAGTACCCGGATCCTTCTTCTATGCAGCCATGGTGTTGTAATTGATGCAGTATGTGATCTGGCATTGTCATGTTGGAAAATGCAAGGTCTTCCCTGAAAGAGACGACGTCTGGATGGGAGCATATGTTGTTCTAGAACTTGGATATACCTTTCAGCATTGATGGTGCCTTTCCAGATGTGTAAGCTGCCCATGCCATACACACTCATGCAACCCCATACCTCAGAGATGCAGGCTTCTGAACTGAGCGCTGATAACAACTTGAGTTGTCCTTGTCCTCTTTAGTCCGGATGACATGGCGTCCCAGTTTTCCAAAAAGAACTTCAGATTTTGATTCGTCTGACCACAGAACAGTTTTCCACTTTGCCACAGTCCATTTTAAATGAGCCTTGGCCCAGAGAAAACGCCTGCGCTTCTGGATCATGTTTAGATATGGCTTCTTTTTTGACCTAAAGAAATTTATTGTGTTCACCGACAATGTTTTCTGGAAGTATTCATGTGCCCATGTTGTGATTTCAATTACAGTAGCATTCCTGTATGTGATGCAGTGCCGTCTAAGGGCCCGAAGATCACGGGCATCCAGTATGGTTTTCTGGCCTTGAACCTTACACAGAGATTGTTCCAGATTCTCTGAATCTTTGGATGATATTATGCACTGTAGATGATGATAACTTCAAACTCTTTACAATTTTTCTCTGAGAAACTCCTTTCTAATATTGCTCCAATATTTTTCGCCATAGCATTAGGGGAATTTGTGATCTTTTGCCCATTTTGACTTCTGAGAGACACTGCCACTCTGAGATGCTCTTTTTATACCCAATCATGTTGCCAATTGACCTAATAAGTTGCAAAATGGTCCTCCAGCTGTTCCTTATACGTACATTTAACTTTTCCAGCCTCTTATTGCTACCTGTCCCAACTTTTTTGGAATGTGTAGCTCTCATGAAATCCATAATGAGCCAATTCAATTCAATTCAATTCAAGTTTATTTGTATAGCGCTTTTTACGATACAAATCATTGCAAAGCAACTTTACAGAAAATTAAGTTTCTACAATATTTAGTAGTAGCTTATCAGTGGTGACTGTCAGTTTATGTGTATACGGCAGAAATGTTCAGAAAAATCAATAAAAGACGTAAACAAACAGATGATTAACACTATTAACAGCAATTATGCAATCAAACTTAGAGCAAAATGTGGTAGTTCTGTATGTTGTCTCTGGGTTAGCATCATCTGAGGTCCTCTGATGGGTTGGCATCATCTCTTCTCAGGTGTTCTGGATCCAGACTGGAGCTTGTGTAAATCCTAGTTACCATGGGATGTAAATCCCGTGGCAAAACAGAGAAACAAATAGAGACATAATTAGCGTAGCTGCTGTTCCAGCCAAGTAAAATTAATTAGTTTAACCCAAGCTAAAGAATAATAATGCACATTTGATCAGATATAACTGCAGTCCAAAATTATGAGATGCATTATTTGAATGCTTGGCCAAAGAGGTGTGTTTTTAATCTAGATTTAAACAGAGAGAGTGTGTCTGAGCCCCGAACATTATCAGGAAGGCTATTCCAGAGTTTGGGAGCCAAATGCGAAAAAGCTCTACCTCCTTTAGTGGACTTTGCTATCCTAGGTACTATCAAAAGTCCAGCGTTTTGTGACCTTAGGGAGCGTGATGGATTGTAGCGTGGTAGAAGACTAGTTAGGTACGCAGGAGCTAAGCCATTAAGCAGCCTAGCTTTGCTGGCCATTGAGAGGACACTGGTCAAGTCACTTGAAAAGACTCCTAGTTGGTACGACAGGGTCACAGACCATTTTCTTGAAAAGGAACGTAGGGCAGAATTTACTTTTAAATAAATAGACAATTTTATGATGTAGGTCGAAAATGAGCTTCCCCTCTCTGACAGACCAGTAGCCGCCACTGCGCTACAGCGCTTATATTTTTGCACTGATTGGCTGTTAACTGCGAGCAGAGAGAGTGTCAATCAATGCATTGGAGACCGTGAACATAAATGAAAAGAAACGAAGTTGCTTGTGAGGTTTTCCTAACAAGCACGTTGCAACCATATTTTTTAAAATAAGCCCAAAAAACCGCGACCCAGGATTTTTTCACAAAACTTTACCAAAAAAATAATAAATAAATAAATTAAAAATAAAATAACAATAAACAATAAGCCCAAAGTCACGTATAATACGCAGGCTTTGCAACTATGGGGGGGCTGGGCAACTCAGGGCTCCAGACCGAGCGGCAACCTCCCGCTCTCTCTCGTGAAGCCAATAAGGAAGTGACTAAAACTGCAATTCATCGACTGTCCGCTTGAGGCTGGCTGCAGAAGGGAGTCAGTCCCATAGACTCTCCATGTTAAAATGCCCAACTTTACAGCAGGAAAAAACATGTTTACAGCCTGGTTCAAAAAATGATTTTAGTCTATATAGCTAATTTTACCCTTCATGACAACTGTGAGGGGGGTGAATTTTTTTATAACTCATCCGTTTAAATTATATTAAGCCTTCAAGTTCTGCATAATTAAGGGCGTGGCCACTTGAGTGACAGGTGGATTGCGCTGTTGAGAATGCCGTTGCGCTAGGTGGGCGTGGCTTCAGCAACCAGCTCCCGACTTTTTGCCCATTTTTGATTATCCGGGAGAGTCGCGCGGTGACGCGCTGCCAAGATGGCGACGGCCCGCTCTGTGTACTTTGAGCTTCAAAACCGCTCTTCAGGAGTCTATGGGTGACGTCACGGACACTAAGTCCATATTTTTTTACAGTCTATGCTCCAGACTCATTCTCCCCACTGGTCGCTCTTTTGCGACTAACTTTCTCAGTTGGTCGCACTAGCACAGTTTATTTTTATTTTATTTATTATTATTATTTTTTTTTTTGCTACAACATGCCATAAATCAATGTATGCTGATCACATTTTATCATAGTTTATTGTTATATGGAAACGAAAGTGGTTAACGTTCAACCCTTTCTTTTTAATCAGTAGTATTATTTGTGATTTGAATTTTGTGTATGGGAGTTCCTCTTTTGCTCTGCTATAAGCCCGGCTTCGGGTACTTTCACTTTCGATTTCGTGATCTTGTCAGGTTTTACAATAAAATATAGGCTAATTGTCTGTTTTGCTTACATCTATACACCTTTCACCTTTTAAGAAAAAAACAAAACAAAAAAACACATGGATTTATTGTTATTTTTAATTAAAATCCACAACAACTATAAAGAAGTAAGATTCAATGACAAACTAGCTAAAACGTTTATTAACAAAAACGAATAAGATGTGGCATGTCATAGGCCAAACTACGTGCTATATTAGGCACATTACGATGCACTTAGGGCTTTACGATTACTCCAAAGCACCCGTAGATCTATGGTGATTTTCAAGTGCTACTTAAGTTACGATGCTTTCGGGAAACAGACCGTAATATTAAGATCAGTTATACGATCGTTTTTACGAACTTCTTAGGCTTACGAAGCTTTTGGGAAACTCAGCCCAGGCTGTTTGTCCTCCTGACAGAGGAGTTTGAGTTTCTCACTCACTCCATTTCCACTTTTTGAGTTCCAGTGATCTAAACTTGACTTTCACTTTCTAAACTGATTTTTTTTCTCTGTCTACATGGCATCACTAGGTTCTGTCATTCAGAAACACAGCTTTTCATATCACTGTTATGCTGATGACACTCAACTCTGCTTCTCATTCCATCTTGATGATCCATCGGTAACTGCTCGCATCTCAGCTTGTCTAACAGATATTTCTTGGTGCATGAAGGACCATCACCTTCAACTCAACCTTGCCAAGACAAAACTGCTTGTGGTTCCAGCAAACCCATCACAATTTCACTATTCAGTTAGGCACATCAACCATAACTCCTTCAAAAACAGCCAGAAACCTTTGAGTTGATTGATGATCAGCTAACTTTCTCAGACCCCATTGCTGAAACTGCCCGGTCCTGCAGATTTGCTTTATTCAACATCAAGAAGATCAGGCCCTTTCTTTCAGAACATGCTTCACAGCTCCTCTTGTTCTGTCCAGGCTGGACTATTGCAATGCTCTCTTGGCAGGTCTTCCAGCCAGTTCTATCAAACCTTTACAATAAACCCAGAACGCCGCAGCAAGATTAATTTTTAATGAGCCGAAAAGAATACACGTCACACCACTGTTTATCAATTTGCACTGGCTACCAATAGCTGTAACGTAGGCAGAGGCAGAATGCAAAAGCAAAGCGGTTTATTGATTAGGTAATTTATAGCTGTCAGACTGTACAAATGGCACAGGCAGTCCAGAACACAGACGGAGAGTTGAGGCGATCACAAGCTCTGATGGTGGGTGACGCAGGGACTTCGGTGGACAACCAGTGATGATCCGGTGCTGTTTCCCCAAGTGACGGTGCTCGTAATCTCGGTGCAGAGTGCAGGAAGACACGACGAAGAACAGAGAGGGAATCCACGATCCAAACACTGCACAGGGAACAGACGGGAACACACCGGAGAACCACAAGGATCTAACAACATGAGACACCAGTTACTGCACTTAAATAGACACACACAATAGGTAGCAGGTGGTGCTGCTGATCAGCCCTGATCACAAACCACGCCCACAGACACGCACCCACACACTAAACCAGACGAGAGAAAGACAGCGAATTCATGAACCGTGACAATAGCTGCTCGCATAAAATTCAAGGCATTGATGTTTGCCTACAAAACCACCACTGGCTCTGCACCCCTTTACCTAAATTCATTGCTTCAGACTTATGTGCCCTCCAGAAGCTTGCGTTCTGCAAGTTAACGTCGCTTGATTGTGCCATCCCAAAGAAGTACAAAGTCACTTTTACGGACTTTTAAATTAAATGTTCCCTCCTGGTGGAATGACCTGCCCAACTCAATCCGAGCAGCTGAGTCCTTAGCCATCTTCAAGAATCGGCTTAAAACACATCTCTTCCATCTTTATTTGACCCTCTAACTTTAGCACTCACTATTCTAATTCTATTCTAAAAAAAAAAATATAACTACATTTCTAATCTTTTTGTATTCTATTTTTTTTATTTGTTATACAATTATAAAAAAGACCTCTAACACTAGCTTGCTCTATTCTTTTTCTATTCTATCGGTTTTCTTTTTATTTATTATATTATTTAAAAGCCCTTGCTACGTGTACTGTGTTTAAGCTAACTGAGACTTGTTATAGGACTTATATTCACTTCCTGAATAGTGCTGCAAGAAGGTAAAGCTTCTGCATCTTTGTCATCTTTCCTGTCTGTGTCTCCTGTTGTTTGAGTATTTGCTGCCTTATTTGGCTCTGGATTATTATTTACAAAATGAATAATTGTCTGATCGTATGAATGATGTCTGATCTTAAAAACATTCAGCACCATTTCTTTATAATTATGCATGACATTGTAGCGTATCAGACCCGAACTAGACAAATTAAAGATTTGATCAGGACCATGGTTGAAACATGAGGAGCCGAATTCCTCAGAAAGGCAACAGGATGTTGTAAATCAATTCCTAGTGCAACAAGTCAGAAGCAAGTCCACTAACCAACCAACTCTTTCACAGAACAGCTTTCAACATTAACACCATTAAAACAGTTATTGACAATTTCAATTCAGAAAAGAGATTGTCAGATTTGGGGCAAGTAATCAAGATTGATGGTCAAAGAGATGCACAGCCTGACCATCACATGTAAACCCATGAGAGTAAACAAGATCGTTGGATTGACTTCCCCCACCTAGCAGAACCAGACTGAAATTCCTGAAATTCCTTTTAACCTCTGGTCTCCACACAGAACATCCTTATGTCAGAGAATGGCACAGGAACTGTCGTTTATAGATGTAGTTGCACCAAGATGAACACAAAAAGACTTCTAAAGGAATATCAGTCCATTGCTTAACTCCATATCATTTATGAAACCCATACATTTGACTTTAATGTTTCTAATCACTTATTGTGTATGTCTTTTTAATAACTATTGAATAGCTTAAGTATTCATATTCATGTTTAGTATGTGTGTGTTTGAATCTTCTTGCTTGAAACGTTTCTGACCATCAGTTATTTGTCAAATGTATCATATTCTTATCATAGGAATCATGTCCAAAATTATACTCTGCAAGAGCGGGAAAATTCGGACCACGTGATTGATAAGATAACATATGATTTATGAATGGGTGGGACAAACATCGCAACACCCCGAGCAAAGACAATATCTAATTGGTCAAGACAACATTTGAGGTGTGGCCAAAAGGCCAGTTTAAATACTCAGGACACCATCAAATTCTGCTTTTTAGCCTGCTTTTTGCTTTTGCTCTAAGCTTTGGCTTTTAGCCATGCTTTTTGTCATTACGTTTAGCGTTCTTTGAGCGCGGTTCCAGCGTGCTTCGGCCTGCACGCCTGCTGGTGCTTAGCCACGATAAGAAGAAACACCACCTAGTCTCGTCAAACTTTACTTCTATTCTTTTACTTTAGTTTCTTTTCTTTTCTGTTCCAGAGTTTTGTGTTCTGAGTTAAGTTTTGTAACGCCGTGTCTCCAAGTCTGACCTCGAGTGCCCGTTCAACTTCAACCAGCCCACAACTCCGCATCGTCAGCCAACTCCCAACCACGGGCTTCCCAAGATGTCACTTCAACGACTACTGAACTTCCAGCCAATCAGCAACCTCGGGAAACCCCCTTTTCAGCAACAACAAAGGGAACCCCGTTAAACAGGCATCACAAGTAACGTACCTCCAGACTCTGATCTGTACTGGTGTATCTAATATAATTTTAACCTCATTGAGGAACTCAATGCGAGGGTTAATTAAGTGATTAAATGGTTGTTCATGTCTATGCAATTTCACGTATTGCTGTAAACTTGGGATTTCACATTTTCATCCTCTTAAACTCATTCTTCCCTAACTCTCTATCCTCCTGCAACTTGTGTGAATGTGTGGGTGTGTGTGCTTATGTGTTAGATTAGTTTATATGTCTTAGATTTATCTAATAAAGCCTTAGATTTATCTAATAAAGAGAAGTATCTTGTGTTTTGTGCTTACAAGTTGTCTTAAACTGCCGATCTTGTTACCGTGCTAATTAATAGTGTTTTCACTATACTTTGGATATTAATATCCAGTGCAGATTTGATGTTAAACGGCTCGTTCAACGAATCGCTGGCTGTTTCGGTGATCAGCCGTGAAACAGTGATTCTGTTTCAAATTCCCTTTAAAATCTTAAATGATTCCCTTTGAGCTAAATTGACCTGTTTCCCTTACAACATCTTTATTATGATATCTGAAAATCTTGTATTTGTACTCAGGATAGGAAATCAACGCTCCACCTTGGCTGATGTTTCTCTGAGGAGCTTCAGTACCAAGAGTCCCAATGGAAACCACTGGGGATGATAAACTGAGGTCCAGCCTAGGCAAATAAATGTGTTAAATATTATAATGATGGTGGTGCTAATGACATAGATGATGAAATAATGTTGGACTTAGAGCTCATTCATGTGTTTGATTAGACATTAGGATTTTAATTCCACTCTGGAAATAAACGCTGAATATCTGAACAGCAAATTCTCTCACAGGTTTCTACATGCATTCTTATTCATTCATTCATTTAAAAGAGACATTATGACTGACTATTAAATATGAATACTTTCGTTAAAATATATCTAGTGGATTAAAATAACATTAAAACATCATTCAGATTCTTGATCTACACTATGATTTAAACACAACAGAAATACAAGTGATTTAAGCTTTGTTCATTTAAACATTGTTGTCATGCTTGATTCTCTGACAGTACACCACGTTATGCAATTACACAATCTTTTCAATGGTAATAATATATATTTTTGTCATAAATTAATGAATTTAATTATTGAGCACAAACAAAGTATTACTAGACTAGATATGACAAGAATATTTATATTTGTTAATATAGCAATATAACAGTACATTACGATACAAATAAAGGCTATGTAAAGAAATGCATATTGTATAAGAATGTTAAGCATAAGAATAATTTATAATTATATTATGCGACTAAAATGTATCTTATCTCATGATAAGTCATGGCAATGGATTTTGGTGGGATTTTGATGAATTTTGTCTATATTTATTCAAAGGAGGCGTATGCATGTATCTTTACAGAAGTAGCACAGAGAGCCGCTTCAGAAACGTGCGTCGTGTGTCTGGAATAAACACAAGCATTGACTAGAGTGGCCACAATCAGCTTCAGTGGCCATATCAGAGCCACACTGCACTGCAGATGTGTGTAGTGTAAATTGTCTAAGCATTAATGTTAGGGAAAGCCCCTTATACTGAAGAGCAGCCACGTTTGAAGTGTTTCTTGGAGGTTATAGTACATTGAAGAATGATCATATGACTTTTTACATACGTCATGTGACCTGCAAATGCGAGAGAAAAAAAAAAAAAAAAAAAAAAAAAACGTTTCCATTGCAGTTTTGGGAATTATTCCTTTTTTGCATTGGCTGAAAAACCACATCATGCGAGTGTAAAAACTTTTTTGCGATATATGGGCGTTTTTGCGAAAATTGATGTTTTTCTATTAGGTGTATTTTCAATTCGCAATTTCAATTCCCTGCGCAGTACGAAGGGTAATGGAAACTTGCCTAATATCAACATTAAATGACTCTCCATTTTCAACTTTTCCTTGCAATGTCACCATCTTTATACAGTCTCTCACGTTCGCATTGGGATGGCGTTGTATGAAGGTCAGCCCAGAGAACTTTTCGATATCTTCAATAGTATATACGCTATAGTCATCCAAGCTTTCATATTCTGGTTCATCATTGGGTATCACATAGCATTTTGGATCTTCTACTGTCCCATCCTTATTCTCCACAATCATCACCTTAAAGAGGTGAGTTGGGATTACTTTCCCTCCCAAATGGTTAATTCTGCTTGGGTTACGCACACGAATAAGCTTATCGTTTTTTTTTCTCAGGTAAAGTGGTCCAGTGTACACATGGACATTGCAGTTCCCTTTTCTCTGTATTTTTCTACAGTGATTCTCCAGTTTCTTCCACATACCCTGGTTTAATTTCTTATGCTGTGGTATAATGTTGCTGAACAAATTAGTGTCATGATTTGCTTCCCGACACCACCTGTGATTGGCAGCTGCAGCCAGATGACCTTTCTGATAATCATTTCCAAATGATTTTAGCTTTTTACAGTTGTCCACTAAAGTTTCCCTGTTCAGTATCTCATACACCCATTCAGCATTATTGGTTGTGTTGCTGAATGACATGGCATAAGATTTTCTTTTTCTTATATCCATAGCAGATGGAAGTCCATCTATTAATTTATATGGAGACCCGACATTTTCAACATAATCATCTTCTGTAGGTGTATCTTCATTGCCAAACATTTCTGTGACTGGGATACATATGTAGATGGATTCATCTACTGTATGGTTCTCTGCTTCTTCACTCTCTGATGCACTGTCATCAGTGCTGGACTGGTCATCGGGAGCACCGGGTTCATTCCTAGTGGCCTGACTCCCAGCAGGAAGTCGTGCCCCAGACCGGCCCTGACTGGCACTACTAGTTTGATTGAGACCACTTTTGGTTGATTTGTGATTTGCTCCAGAACTCTGCCTGTCTTCTCCAGCAGCTTCCACTGTCTCCAGTTCAGCTTTGCTTTGAGTTGATCTGTCTTCTGAGTTTCACACGAGCCCAGTGTTTTCTTTTATCTGATTTTTTATCCATTCTTTGTGTTTTTCCCCAAGCTCGTTTGATATCATCAGCTGACCAGTAATCACCATACTCATTTTTAATTTCATATTTCTCTTCAATATTGTTTTTTGTTTTACGTAAGCACTCAAACCTGTTAAAAAATGATAACAAATCTTTAGCTATGTCATCTAAAGTGACATCAGGTGGGTTTCTTCCCCCTTTCTCGAGAGTGGTTTTACTGTTTCCATAAGATTCAGAAGTTTGATTTTGTACACTGAAAAAACCCATCGTGATGTGTGACTTAGGAACAAAGTTCAGGAATGAAGCACTCTTGAATCAGTCTGCTGTTATTACTTCTTCAACGTCTTCAAAGATCTTCTCTTCTTCCTGGATAAAATAATGTCTTCACTTCTGGTAAGAAAAACCTTTATGTCAAAATTCTGCAGTTAAGTTGATTCAGTAGAGACAGAAAGAAATACTCACATCAACAGGTTTGTGATCTGATAAACAGAAACGTCTGCTGCTCTGATTTTATGTCAGTTCTATTCTGCTCTGCACACAAGAAACACACATATTCAAAAATACTTATACTGTAATGTACTCTTATTTATGCAAACAGAACTAACTCAGTTTGTAAGAACATTGTTTTAGTAAAAACAAAGTCAGTTATGCCAACTCGTATACTTTATTAAGAAGGAAATAATTCTGCACTGCAAAACCTGCCGTTAAAAAGTAAAAGTAACACTGAAGCAGTTTTTCATGGACAGTGAAATGTTTAATTTAAAAGAGAGGTACTTGGATATTAATATAATTATTTGATCAGTTATGTTTCATCACTGTGTCACACTCTCAAATGATATGCTTCTGTTCTGATCAGAAATCTTGAAATGTCTTGTGTCTGTCAGCTGTCACTTTCATAGCAGATGAGTGTAAGCAATCTAACTCAACAATCTGCTTAGCTCGTGCACACTGAATGTAACTTTTGGACGTGTTCTGCAAAGTATAAATATGTGTGTATTCTTCTGGTCATTGAGGTGATTTGCTGCATCTGAGGTGACTTCTGGTTGGCTGCTAATAATACTTATTACTGCAAAAAATAAACTGACAGTTGTGTTGGCTATATGCTGCAGCATCCCAAAGGGATTTCCACAGTGTGAGATATAGTGATAGTGCTGTGACACTAAAGATTATATTCTCTTACTGTTGTGTTTCCCCTGTGTCTCTGTTTTACATGAACTCTTATTTTGATATTCTTTTGTTTGTATCTGCCTGTGTTCAGTTTCTGTTGTTTTAGTTCCTGTTTCCTTGTTTCCAGTGTTATCTTGTTAGCTTTCATAGTTACCGCTGTTACCTTTATACCCTTAACTCTGTCTTGTATGTATTGTGTTTTTATCTGCGTTCATCTGTGTCAAGTCAAGTTTTAGATAAGTATTAAAGCTTCTGTATTCATAGTTGACTTGCTCTTCTGATGGGACAACATCACCAGATTAGGACTAGTGATGTTAAAATGTGTAAAATTAGTGGCGACGCATTCTCACGATGCATATTACTAGCATATTGGTTGTTTATTAGTACTTATAAAGCCTATATTAATGCCTTTTCTGCATGACCATATTCTAGATCCATATTTATATCCCAAACCTAAACTTAACAACTACCTTAATAACTATTAATAAGCAGCAAATTAGGAGTTTATTGAGGCAAAATTTGTAGTTAATAGTTAGTGAAAACAGCAACCTAAACTAAACTGTGACCTAAAAATATCTACAACACAGTCTTGAGGTTAATTAGATTCTCAAGTGTTTAATAAAGTGATGATTGAGCATTAGTGATAAACACCTGCTGTTAACAAGCAGAATCACTAAAGAAAAGAGAAACACGACAACTACAAGTGACTTCCAACCACAGCCTTGAAATGAAATCAGATTAAATCAACTGAAATAAAATACTGAGATCTCAACTCCACAAACAGCATCACCAGCTTCACGCATTGCTAACCAGATTGACTTTATTTCTGTCTGACATCTACAACAATTTGTACTGAGAATTAAGTAACAGTCAGGGTGAATTAACATAATGAAGAATTAATATTCTAGTGATTTGTGTTTGCTTTTGTTGGGAACTTGACTTTTTGGTGTTAGTTTTTCTCTGGTTGATGTTCATACTGTAAACATTTGTTATGAAAAGAAAAACCAAGAGAAAATGGGATCGTGTGAAGTTGCTCACTTACTGATGATGACACAATCAACATTTTAGAAATTTTATATAGATTACATAACATCCTGCAGAAATGCCCATATGGATGATGTGACAACAATGTGTATATTTACATTATCAAAACTCTGTAACATAAAACTTGTATCTGTTTATTACTAGATTAAATATTATTAATAATAATATTTTAATAATACTCTTTTTAAAAAAAAAGAGTTTTAAAGCTTTTCAATCTTTATTTTTCTTGTGAATCGGTTCACCCATATATATTATATATAAAACATGAACAATGGTAGTTTTATAGAGTCCACAGGACCAAAATAGATTCCTTACCTATCCTTGTCTGTCCTCCAGAAACACAGAAAATCATCTGAACTTAAGAGTTCAGTATTATAAAGATCCAGTAACCTTTCCAGTGAAATCTGTTTAGTTTTCACACACTGTCTTATACAGAAATATCAGTTGTGTTTCTGTTGTCACCGTTCAACAACGAGAGTTATTCTATCTGTTCTTCAGTAAATGATGATGTTGATTGAGGAGTGTTTCAGTTGAGATGCTCTTTATTAAGTTTAGGGCGTCATAAGGATGAATCCTCCTCCTCCGGCGTTCATTCTGACCTGTCTAGCTGTTGTGAGAATATGTGTTCCTTAGTTCCTTAGATTATTAAAAAAAAGTTGTCAAACAAATCATCTTATTATTATTATTCATATTGCAATATTTACTTTTGTATAATTGCATTTATGATTAGAAATGTGTTTCATGTTCATAGTCACTACTTGCATAAAAAACAAGTCGGTCTTTTCTCGCTGTACAAGTTTTGCAGGTCACTGTGGAATGCTGTTTTTACTCACCGGACAAGTCTTTGTGTCACTGTGAAATGCTGAACGTCATTCATCATTACATTGCAGCGTTTTTGCACTTTTTTCACACCAGAGCTGTGAACAGTCTATTAATTATTGTCTTTCACTGAGACTTAAATTAAATTTCAGTGTATGTATTTCTACTGTCCGAAGCTGCTATGTTTGCACACATGCACTTTATTTAGTCTTATGTGAGTGTGTATATCTTGTTAGTCCTTCTAAGACGTGAAAGGCTTCATCCTGTGGTGGAAGTTGACAGAAAATGATATGTTTTCTTTAAAATATTAGTTTTGCTTCATTGCTATTTTATTTTACATTCCTATGTTGTAATCTGAAATGTTGAAATGTCCTGTGTTTAGGCTTTTAGGAAACAAAACGTTTCATAGAGAACTGGAACAAATGTGTTTGAATTTAAGAGGTCAAGACATTGTACCATATGTTTCACAAAAATCACATGATTATTCTGGACTTCAGTGATGATGTAACCAATCAAACTGTAGAAAGGGTTAATATAATTTGGTTATTTCTGAACATATCCTGCAATGTATAAATGTGTGTGTATTCTTCTGGTCGTTGAGTTGCTCTGCTGTGTCTGAAGTGACTCCCGGCTTCATTCTGCATTAGAGATTCAAGCACACACCTGGGGCAATCAAAACTTTACTTTCATTTTCATTTACACCACAAGAATCACAAAGACCTGCTGTCTGTTCAGAAACACAGTTTTAGAGCATTTCTCTTCATTCTCCACAAATCGCTGATTCCTTGATCTTGTCCAGAAATTAAAAAAAAGTGTCAGTATGACAAAAAAGGGTGAAATAATAATCAGAGTCTCTTCTTGGTAAATGTTTGAAGAGGGTGGAACAGTTTCTGACCATCTTGTTCACCGAGTCAGACAGGAGCATCAAGATTTCTTTAGGATGACATTAAAAAAATGCATTCAAAATGAACATGAGAGAACACATCTATTGATAGCAAAACAACACATGACATTTTGTTTTATTTGTTGCCCTTCATTTGTTAGTGTTTGAAGCTCACAGAGTTTCTCCAGGGTCTGTTATGATCAAATCTTTGTCAAAATGTTTTTTTTTTCACATGCTAAAGTTCCATAAGTTATTACATAATTACATCACTAGGCCGTGAACAGCATTTTGAACAACAATAGTGAGTGTTTCTTCACTATACAGATTTAGAAAATACATTTAGAAAAACTATACAGATATATAGAAAATATTGTGTCCTTTACAACTGAACAAGTCTTTTATCCTTTATTGCATGTGTGTTGGGATTTCTTTAGTTTAGATTTGGACAAAGTGCACTCAAAATTAATTTTAACGACAAAAAAGCAAAAGGAATCTCTCCAGGGTCTGTCATGATCAAATCTTTGTCAAAATTATTTCTTCACATGCTGAAGTCACAGCGATAAGCACACGTCTGATAATGGTGCTGATTTTCAGTGTTTGTAGACATGAACATGTCAGGGGTGCGGGCTAGACAGAGGACTCAGATGCAGAGTAGGGGAAAAGGAGAATCTTTATTCTCGCCACAAAACACAAAATAACATAAACAATAATTAAATGCTCTGGCGCCCACAGAGATCACCGAGCTGGCCGGCACACTGCGGACCACTCGCGCTGCCGGATCTCCGAACTACGGATCCTTAGACGGGAAAACAGAAGGTGAGACTGAAGCTTGGACACCACACAAACCACGGGCAAAGACAAAACAATCTACTCACGACGACAGACAGAGAGACAGAGACATATAAGGGAGCTGGGGAACGAGCGACAGGTGGGGAAGACTCAGCTCGTGATCTGCGCACCCCCGCAACGATCAGCGCTGATTGCCCAGACCACGAGCTACCGAACAGACAGGACAACACAGACCGCAGGGGAAGCTGAGAAGGCACCCTGCACCGTGACAGTACCCCCCACCTCAGGGACGCCTCCTGGTGTCCCCGGAGGACTCACCATGACGTTGATGAAATTGATCAATGAGAGCGCGATCCAGAATATCGCGAGCCGGAATCCAGCATCTCTCCTCCGGACCATAACCCTCCCAGTCTACCAGATATTGATGACCTCTACCCCTACGCCTCACATCAATGAGCCGCCGTACAGTATAGGCTGGCGACCCCTCGATGAGCCTAGGAGGCGGAGGGGCAGAGGTCAGGGGCTGAAGGGGGGAGCGAAAGGCGGGTTTGATCTTCGAAACATGGAAAACCGGGTGGATCCTTCTAAACTGAGGGGGCAATTTGAGCCGCACTGACACCGGACTAAGCACTTTGGCAATAATAAACGGTCCAACAAATTTGGGTCCCAGTTTACGTGAGGGCAGTCTGAAGTTAATGTCCTTAGTAGACAACCAGACTCTCTGACCACACACGTAAAGTGGGGGCTTAGTACGGTGACGGTCCGCCGATGCCTTGTTCCTCTCGCCAGTCCGAGTGAGGGCTTCTCTGGCGATCCTCCAAGTACGGAGGCATCTCTGAATAAACGCATGCGCGGAGGGAACAACGGCATCGGATTCTTGAGAGGGGAATAAAGGTGGCTGGTAGCCTAAACAGCACTGGAAGGGAGACAAACCCGTAGATGAGACCGGGAGGGAGTTATGCGCATACTCTACCATGGTCAACCTGGAACTCCAAGATGACGGTTCAGCAGACGCCACACAGCGCAGAACTCTCTCCAAATCCTGGTTGGCACGCTCGGCCTGACCATTGGTCTGCGGGTGATATCCAGAGGATAGGCTCGCAGTCGCTCCCAGCTGTCGACAGAACTCTGTCCAAAACCTAGACACAAACTGGGGACCCCTGTCAGAAACCACGTTCACTGGGAGGCCATGAATCCGGAAAACGTGATCTAAGACAATAGTCGCTGTCTCCCTCGCTGACGGCAATTTGGGGAGGGGAATAAAATGGACCGCCTTTGAGAACCTGTCCACCACAGTGAGAACTACTGTCCTGCCACTAGACGGAGGCAAGCCAGTAACAAAGTCCATCGCTATGTGTGACCAGGGCCGCGAAGGGACCGACAACGGCTGGAGTAGCCCTGCTGGGGGTCGATTGGATCCCTTACCCGTAGCACAAATAGGACAGGCCGACACAAACCGTCGAGCATCCTGCGCCATGGACGGCCACCAAAACCGCTGCTTGATTAACCTAAAAGTACGAGTCGCTCCCGGGTGGCAAGCTAGACTAGAAGAGTGGCCCCACTGTAGTACGCTAGTTCGGACTGATTCGGGTACGAAGAGCAGACCCTCTGGGCATCCAGTGGGAACAGAAGCGTCGCGCAGTGCCGTGCGGACCTTGGACTCCACCCCCCAGGCGACCGCAGCCACAACCCGTTCGGGATGCAAAATGGCCACAGGGAGGGTGGGTCTAGCCTCAGCCTCAAAAACCCGCGACAGCGCGTCAGGTTTACCATTCTTAGAGCCGGGGCGATAAGAAATGGTAAACCTGAAACGTCCAAAAAATAATGCCCAGCGAGCCTGCCTAGAATTGATTCTCTTGGCGGTGCGAATGTACTCAAGATTTTTATGATCAGTCCAAACGATAAACGGAAATCGCGCTCCCTCTAACCAGTGCCGCCACTCCTCCAGCGCCAGCTTGACAGCTAGTAACTCCCTATTCCCGATGTCATAGTTCCGTTCCGCGGGGGTTAAGCGATGAGAAAAGAATGCGCAGGGATGTATTTTCTCGTCCGAGGATGATCTTTGAGACAAAACTGCCCCAACCCCCACCTCCGACGCATCCACCTCCACAATGAACTGACGAGATGGGTCAGGGGTCGTTAAAATAGGGTCCGAAATAAATAGACTCTTAAGGTTCTCAAACGCAGCTTGGGCCTGCGACGACCAACAGAATCGTTTCTTTGTGGAGGTGAGGTCAGTCAGAGGAAGGGCGATCTGGCTAAAGTTCCGAATGAACCGCCTGTAAAAATTGGCAAACCCCAGAAAGCGCTGGACCGCTCTACGACTATCTGGGGTGGGCCAATCAGCAACTGCCTTTACCTTGGCGAGATCCATTCGGATACCCTCAGACGAGAGAATAAATCCCAGGAACGGAACCGACTGTGCGTGAAACTCACACTTCTCCAACTTAACGAATAAACGATTCTCCAGCAGCCGCTGGAGCACTCGCCTGACGTGCTGGACATGATCGCGCTCGTTCTGGGAGAAGATCAGGATGTCGTCGATGTAAACAAAAACAAACCGATCGACCATGTCTCGGAGCACGTCGTTGACGAGTGCCTGAAAGACCGCCGGGGAGTTGGAAAGCCCAAACGGCATAACTAAATACTCAAAATGCCCCGTATGGGTGTTAAAGGCGGTCTTCCATTCGTCCCCCTCCCTAATCCGAACCAAGTGATAAGCACTGCGGAGGTCCAACTTCGTAAAGATGGTTGCCCCCTGAAGGAGCTCGAAGGCCGATGACATCAACGGCAAAGGATAACGATTCTTTACCGTGATGTCATTCAACCCCCGATAGTCAATACAGGGGCGCAACGATCCATCCTTCTTCTCCACGAAGAAGAACCCCGCCCCGGCTGGAGAGGAAGAGGGACGGATAATGCCAGCTACCAGAGAATCATGAATATACCTCTCCATGGCCTCCCTCTCCGGACCCGACAGAGAGTAAAGATGCCCCTTAGGTGGAGAAGTGCCTGGCAACAGGTCAATCGCACAGTCGTACGGGCGGTGCGGAGGCAGAGATGAAGCTCGGGACTTACTGAAAACCGCTCTCAAATCATGGTAAGCCTCCGGTACATCCGCCAGGTTAACCAGCTCCTCCTGCAACACAGAATGAGACAAGACTGGGGAAAATGCAGCACCCAAACACTGAGCTAAACAGAAAGGGCTCCACGCCAAAATAGAACCACGGGCCCAATCAATATGAGGGTTATGTTTAACCAGCCAGGTGTGACCCAACACCACTGGAGCGGTGGGCGAGTGAATAAGGTGAAATTTAATCTCCTCCGCATGATTACCAGACAAAGTCAGTGTGACAAACTGGGTGGTGTGGGTAATATTAGTGAGATGGGTGCCACAAAGGGTCCTGGCAGAAATAGGTTCGGCCAGCGCGACGGCCGAAATCCCCAGACTTGTTGCCAATCTGGAATCCATGAAGTCGCCCTCCGCTCCAGAGTCAATCAATGCCGAAACCTGGAAAACAGCTCCCCCAAACTGTACTGAAGCTTGAAACTCTGAACGGCCACCAGGTGGCAGTCGAGTAGTAGTGACGCTCACCATGCGCTCTCCCTTGCGTGAAAAGCGTCGCCCTGCCACAGGGCACGCCGCTACCACATGACCCGCCTCACCGCAGTACAGACACAGCTGATTCTCCAGGCGACGGCGTCGCTCTCCTATGGTCAGCCGTGCTCTCCCGATCTGCATAGGCTCCTCCTCCGGGAGGATGCGGCGTTGAGACATCGTGTCACATGCTGCTCCACACGCGACCCCGGTGAGGTGTTCATGGGGAATCCCCTCTCTTCGGTGCCGAGAACGGAGAGTAATCCGGTCGTCGACCCGAATGGCGAGGTCGATAAGCTCATCCAAACCAGAAGGCAGCTCCAGAGAATAGATCTCGTCCTTCACATGCTCAGCCAGGCCGTGGAGGAAGTGACCCCAGAGAGCCTTCTCATTCCAGCCGCAGGACGTGGCGAGCGTGCGGAATTGAATGGAGTAAACAGAGACCGACTGCTCTCCCTGCTGAAGCAGCGACAATGCTCGTGCTGCTTCAATCCCGCGTGCCGAGCGATCAAATACCTTGCGCAGCTCCTTCGAGAATGCCTCAAACGACACACAACAGTCATGCTTGCTGTCCCACATGGCCGTTCCCCACTCTCTCGCTTGACCTACTAAGAGAGTGATGACGAACGCTACCCTGGATTGCTCCGTGGGAAAACAGGAAGGCTGGAGAGTGAAAGTTAGCGAGCACTGGGACAGAAAAGACCGACATGAGTTGGGCTCACCCGAGTATGGAGCGGGCGGATTAAGTCGCGGTTCCGCGTGGCGAGGAGCGGGTGGGACAGACGGGGCTGCTGAAGGGCTGGCCTGCAGCTGGTCAAGCCGCTCTGCTAGTTTGTTGAGTTGGAGAGAGATCTCCGAGTAGGCGCGCCGAGAAGCCGCGATTTCCTCCTGCTGTCGACCCAGTAGAGAGCCTTGCTGCAGGAGAGCTCGGCGCAGCTCCGTCTCCTCTGCTGAATCCATTTTATGGTGAGTAGATTCTGTCAGGGGTGCGGGCTAGACAGAGGACTCAGATGCAGAGTAGGGGAAAAGGAGAATCTTTATTCTCGCCACAAAACACAAAATAACATAAACAATAATTAAATGCTCTGGCGCCCACAGAGATCACCGAGCTGGCCGGCACACTGCGGACCACTCGCGCTGCCGGATCTCCGAACTACGGATCCTTAGACGGGAAAACAGAAGGTGAGACTGAAGCTTGGACACCACACAAACCACGGGCAAAGACAAAACAATCTACTCACGACGACAGACAGAGAGACAGAGACATATAAGGGAGCTGGGGAACGAGCGACAGGTGGGGAAGACTCAGCTCGTGATCTGCGCACCCCCGCAACGATCAGCGCTGATTGCCCAGACCACGAGCTACCGAACAGACAGGACAACACAGACCGCAGGGGAAGCTGAGAAGGCACCCTGCACCGTGACAGAACAGCACTTACAGAGACGCCAAACCAGTTTATGTCTCTTCATGTGTTCTGAATCATGTCATTGTGTGTTTCATGCTTTTTTTGGTCACTGTACTTTCATTATCAGGATTACACAGTTTGTTTGCTTGACTGGAGTGAGTTTTTGATGGGCTTGATCAATGTCACATCTTCATATTTATTTCATATATGGCAAATTACTCAAATACGTCACATACAAACATTGTACTAGATGCACTTTTTAGAAACTGTCCCAATTAACTTTCCCATTGTTGCTGGTTAGATAGCTAGCTAATATTACCAGACAATCAGATTTCCTGCCAGCTAATTTATTAAATCATTAAAAAAAAGTATGGTATATAAATAGCATAAGCCATGGTACAGTATGTAGCTTGTTTAAACGGAGTTGTAAAACAGGAAGACAGTTTAAAAGAACACTCAGTTATTTGCACTAATCAATGCCAAGAATTAAAAAAAAAATGCACTCGAAACACCTGGAAGATGCACTTATTTTCCCCGAAAAATGAAGTGTGGAATGTCAAGCATTCAACGGTCACAGTTAATGAGATGATTAAGTGATGATTAATGTTGAAATTTTGCTGAAATATTCTGTGGATGTCACCATTATGGTGATTAGTGTTTGCTTTAGTCGAGCTCGTGATTCTTGACTTTTTATTTTTATTTTCTCTGTCTGCTGTAACTCTGTGCTTATAAAACACATTCTCTTTAGTGAAGAAAGCAGAGAGAAAATGAGATCAGGTGAAGTAGGCCAACTATTGGTGGTAATATCATCATCATGAAGTGGCCTGATTCACTGATCTCACCCAAAATATAATGTCTGATATTAATCTTGTGTTATTAATACTTAATTCGTTTTTAGCAAGGGCATAGGTACTTACAAAGCTGAGCTGCAAATGATAACTTTACACTGATTTGAAATTGACTTATGACATCCAATGACTTGCAATTCATCAAAATGTAAATGTCACAACTTATAATCACATATCTTATGAATTTTTACAACACTACTACTACACTGGTTTTATTGTGTGTATTGGTTGTAGCGTATCAGACCCGAACCAGACAAATTAAAGATTCGATCGTGAGCATGGTTGAAACATGAGGAGCCGGATTCCACAGAAAGGCAACAGGATGTTGTAAATCAACTTCTAGCACCACAGTCTGATAACCAACCAACTCTTTCAGAGAACAGCTTTCAACATTAACACCATTAGAACAATTATTGACAATTTCAATTCAGAGAAAAGATTGTCAAATTTGGGGAGAGGGATCAAGATTGCTGGTCAAAGAGATGCACAGCCTGACCATCACATGTAAACTCATGAGAGTAAACAAGATCGTTGGATTGACTTCCCCCACCTAGCAGAAGCAGACTGAAATTCCTAAGGGGACCTTTTAACCTCTGGTTTCCACAGAGCATCCTTATGTCAAAGAAAAGCAGAGAAACTGTCTTGTACAGATGAACACAAAAAGACTTCTTAAGGAATATCAGTCCATTGCTTAACTCCCTATCATTTATGAAACCCACACATTTGACTATCATGTTTCTAATCACTTATTGTGTATGTCTTTTTAATAACTATTGAATAGCTTAAGTATTCATATTCATGTTCAGTATGTGTGTGTTCGAATCTTCTTGCTTGAAACATTTCTGACCATCAGTTATTTGTCAAATGTATCATATTCTTATCATAGGAATCATGTCCAAAATTATACCCTGCAAGAGTGGGAAAATTCAGACCACGTGATTGATAAGATAACATATGATTTATGAATGGGTAGGACAAACATCGCAACACCCCGAGCAAAGACAATATCTAATTGGTCAAGACAACATTTGAGGTGTGGCCAAAAGGCCAGTTTAAATACTCAGGACACCATCAAATTTTGCTTTTTAGCCTGCTTTTTGCTTTTGCTCTTAGCTTTGGCTTTTAGCCATGCTTTTTGTCATTACGTTTAGCGTTCTTTGAGCGCGGTTCCAGCGTGCTTTGGCCTGCACGCCTGCTGCTTCTTAGCCACGATGAGAAGAAACACCACCTAGTCTCGTCAAACTTTACTTCTATTCTTTTACTTTAGTTTCTTTTCTTTTCCGTTTGAGAGTTCGTGTTCTGAGTTAAGTTTTGTAACGCCATGTCTCCGAATCTGACCTCGAGTGCCCGTTCAACTTCAACCAGCCCACAACTCCGCATCGTCAGCCAACGCCCAACCACGGGCTTCCCAAGACGTCACTTCAAGGACTACTGAACTTCCAGCCAATCAGCAACCTCGGGAAACCCCCTTTTCAGTGACAACAAAGGGAACCCCGTTACACAGGCAACGCAAGTAACGTACCTCCAGACCAAGCTGAACTGGTTTATCTGATATAATTTTAACCTCATTGAGGAACTCAATGCAAGGGTTAATTTAAGTGATTGATGGCTGTTCATGTCTATGCAATTTCACGTATTGCTGTAAACTTGGGGTTTCGCATTTTCATTCTCTTAAACTCATCCTTTCCTAACTTTCTAAGTGAGTGAAGTGAGTGAATAGAGCCAAGATAATTTCATATCTACATATCTAAGCCACTGTATCTTTAACACAACCTTAAAGAGGTACAGTTTTACTTCTGTTTGGGATTTTATTAGGTGCAGAAGTGTTTGTTTCTGTATTGCTAATGATACAATAAAAGAATGTTTCAATCACGTGAGTTTTCATTAGATGGTTTGAGGGCAGTGAATCTTCAAGACAGCAGCAATGAAATTAGCTGCAAATATTGAAAGCAATAGAAATTGCTGTTGGCTGTGTGAGAAATTTCACCAGGAGTGTGGATGCTGTGTTTAGCTTGAGTCAAACCACAAGCCACTGGAGATAATATTCAAGAAAATCCATCCAGACTATAATAAAATGCTGATGAGACTGTAATTAATGCATTCCAGTGTTACTAGAGTTAGGTCTAGTGTTATTGGAGTTCAAATATTGTTTTAATGTAGTGACAAACCTTGTGCACAGTAAAGTTGATAGGACAGAGAAGAAAGTGAAAGAAGACATTGTGAGAGTCAACAAAGACTCCTTTTTTATTTTTAAACACAAAGCAGAAAGATGTGCTTCACAAACATGGTAGTGCAGCAAAACCATTTGAATAAACAGCTAAACAGATAGTAAATACATTCAACTTTAAAAGGTTTATCTGCTTTTAACTGACATTTCTGACCTGCCTGAAGAGTTTGTGTGAAATCTCATTCTCTATGAGCTTTTATAATTCATTCAGTCTAAGGTATAGTGAACTATGGTGCACAAAAAATAAATTAATGTGACACACTGAGATCAGAACAGAAAGAAATTCTCCAGGACAAACACAGACAAAAACACTGTATCTACACTTCAAATATATTCAATGGAGTCAAACATCACATAAACAATATCTGCACAATTATTCTCATTCAGACTGAGTTGAACACGCCTGGAATAAATTCTAACTTACTGCAAAAAAAAAAAAAAAAAAAAAAAAAAAAAAATGTGTTAAGTAAATTAAACTTTATTTATCCTTTCAACATAATGGTCATGCTTGATTCTCCAGCAACACACCACATGAATCTTTCCATTTAATCTTTCCATAAAATTTGCACTTAATATGGATGTTTTAATTTTTTTTTTTTTTATAAATGAATTTAATTATATTTTTGAGCGAGTACAAAAAACAGTGTTCAAATCCTTCTTGTCTCATCCTGATTCACTGTGATCTATAATATTCATGTGAAGCAGAGAATTGCAAAGACAACAGATCATTTTATTCAAAATATGACATTTCAATTAAATCCAATGTAAAGTACTTTATTGATTGTGTTTACATTCAATATTGCCAAAGCATTTTTACACAAAATAAATAATGACAAAAAGGGAAATATTTAATATAACAATAACAAACACCAATAAAGTAGAATTAGAATAAGGTAAAAAGCAATGAATAAAATAGCATAGAAATTTAAATATAGGCCTATGGAATATATAAATGTCATATAGACATATATAAACACACCACAAACAAAAATGTCTTTTGTCTGTTTGTTAGCTATGAATGAAAAAGTCTTACAAAACAATTACAAGACAAAATCTGCACAAACAAATGTAGCTTAGAAAACTAGATGATAAACATGAGCAAAAACTGAATATTTGAATGCTTAGTTTACTACACGTTTGGAAACACCTATTAAATATTATAATTATGCTTATATTTTAGAATAATAGAAAAGTCTTCAGAACTATAAAGGCAAGGCAAGTTTATTTATATAGCACATTTCGTACACAATTGTAAAATAATTATGAAGTAAAATAATTAAAAAACAAAAACAAAACAAAAAAAAAACAATTTTAAAACTTTGAAAATGATTTAAAAATTGACTTATTTAAAATTAATTTAAAACAGTTAAAATAGAAAATGATTTTACATAAAATACAGTGTATACGTAAGATACAGTGCAATCAGTTCGGACATCGCACAGTGCTCATTCAATAAATGCACAGCTAAACAGATGAGTTTTGAGTCTAGATTTAAATGTGACTAATGTTTTAGCACATCTGATCTCTTCTGGAAGCTGATTCCAACTGCGGGCGGCATAGTAACTAAAGGCGGACTCCCCTTGTTTTGTGTGAACCCTTGGTATTTCTAACTGACTCGATCCTAATGATCTGAGTGGTCTGTTAGGTTTATATTCAGTGAACATATCTGCAATATATTTTGGTCCTAGATCATTGAGTGATTTATAAACAAGTAAAAGTACTTTAAAATCAATCCTAAATGTAACTGAAAGCCAGTGTAACGACCTGAGAACTGGTGTGATATGCTCAGATTTTCTGGTTCTAGTCAGAATCCTGGCAGCAGCGTTCTGGATGAGCTGCAGCTGTCTAATGGTCTTCTTGGGAAGGCCGGTGAGGGGACCATTACAGTAGTCCACCCTGCTGATGATAAAGGCATGAACAAGTTTCTCCAAGTCTTGACTGGAAACAAAACATCTAATTCTTGCAATGTTTTTAAGATGATAGTATGCTGATTTAGTGACTGCTTTGACATGACTACTGAAACTAAGGTCTGTTTCCAGAATCACACCAAGATTCCTGACTTTATTTTTAGTTGTTTGACCCCTAGAGTCAAGGTATGCATTCAGCTTGAAAACTTCATCTTTCTTTCCAAATGCAATAACTTCAGTTTTGTCCTTGTTTAACTTAAGAAAGTTCTGGCACATCCAACTATTAATTTCATCAATACATTGGCAGAGGGAGTCAATGGGGCTGTAGTCATTTGGAGATAATGCTAGGTAAATCTGTGTATCATCAGCATAGCTGTGATAGGCAATTTGGTTCTTTCTCATTATTTGACTTAGTGGGAGCATATACAGGCTAAACAAGAGCGGTGCAAGAATTGAGCCTTGTGGGACTCCGCATGTCATGGACGTCCACTTAGACTTATGCTCTCTTATACTCACACAATAACCTCTCCCTTCTAAGTATGACCTGAACCATTTGAGTACCATCCCAGAAAGCCCGACCCAGTTTTCCAGTCTCTCTAGTAGTATGTTATGATCGACAGTGTCAAACGCAGCACTGAGATCTAGCAATATCAGCACTGATATTTTGCCAGAGTCAGAATTTAAGCGAATATCATTTATTATCTTTATATTAGCTGTCGGAAACCAGATTGAAAATTGTCCAGGTATCCATTTGAGTTTAAGTATTTGTTCAGCTGATTAAGGACTAGCTTTTCTATAATTTTGCCTATAAAAGGAAGATTAGATATTGGCCTATAATTGCTCAAAATGGTGTTATCAAGATTGCTCTTTTTTTCAGGAGGGGCTTAACAACTGCAGTTTTCAGGGAGTTTGGAAATGTCCCAGAAAGAAGTGAGGCGTTCACCACTTCTAAGAGATCTGCTTCTAAACAGTTAAGCACACTTTTGAAAAAAAAGATGAGGGAAGCGTGTCAAGATAGCAGGTTGACAATTTTAGGTGCTGCACTATTTTTTCCAAAATTTTGCTATCATTTGCTTTAAATATAGACATAGTATCTTTTTGATATTGCGGCCAAATCTGTCTTACCTCTGCATTACTTGAGGATGTGCTAATCTCCTTCCTGATATTGATGATCTTCTCAGAAAAGAAGGAAGCAAACTCATTGCATTTGTTGTTTGAGAGCATTTCACTGGGAATCTGACTTGGGGGGTTTGTCAGTCTCTCAACAGTGGCAAAAAGAATACGAGTGTTTTTTAAGTTACTGTTTATAAGGTTTGAGAAGAAATTCTGTCTAGCTGTGGCTAGTTTCACATTAAAAGCATGAAGGCTGTCTTTATAGATGCTATAGTGAATTTCAAGTTTCATCTTCCGCCACATCCGCTTCGGCTTTTCTTGTCTTTTCATAGTCTGAACTGCTGTCGATCTTCTCCAAACTGATTTCTGTCTGTTTGTTTTCTTACTGACTATTATTGGAGCAATATCATCAATAACATTCTTAACTTTTGAGTTAAAGGAATCAAGGAGAATATCAACAGAGTCTGCAGAAATGCTTGGTGTTAAAGATATAGCCTCCATAAACAGTACACTAGTGTTCTCGTTTATGCATCTCCTTCTGACAGGGAGAGATCTAGATTCAGTGGTAGCAGAGATCAATATATCAAAGAAAATACAGAAGTGATCAGATAGTGCTACGTCCTTAATAACAATGGATGAAATGTTAAGACCCCTACTGATGATTAAATCTAGAGTGTGTCCACCTTTGTGTGTGGGTCCATACACATGCTGAATCAGGTCAAAAGTGTTTAGAACCGTTATCATTTCTTTTGTAGTTTTGTTTTCTGCATTATCTATGTGAATATTAAAATCCCCTGCAATAGCAGAACAGTCAAACTCTGAGGAAATCACTGATAACATTTCTGTGACCTCTTCAACAAAGGCTGGAGAGTATTTTGGAGGCCTGTAAATAATGATGTCATGAGCCTGGCTCTTTCTATCCTTTTCCACCCTCTTCTGGCCACTGGCCTGATTGCACACGCACTGACACTCACCTGTCTTTAGCACACTCAATCACTCACTCTCCTCTTCCCAGCTGTTCCCTATCTTCTCCTGCTTTACTCTAAGTACATCACACCTGTCCCCTTTTCCCCTCTGATTACGTTGGCTACTTCTCCTCTCAATTCCTCCAGTCTCTTTGTTAGATTGTTTGTTAACCACTGATAGAAAAGTCTCATGTTGGAGGTCCTCCCTATTTAGTCCTGTCCTGTCCTGTCCTGTCTTGTCGTGGTTTCATCTAGCTGCTAGAATTATTTTGCTTTTGCTCTAACCTATGTCTGCTCTGTATCAGTGCTGCGCTTGATAGAGCTACTGCAGTACCCCGCTGTGCTTCATCTGTGTACGCTCCTGTGTGACCAGAGGCTAGCCACCGTCTGTGCCCGAGCTTCCTCGTTGATCTCTGTCTAAGCTTGAAGACAAGGGGATTTTTCCGTTGCTGATTACTGGCCTGATGTTTTGGCTGTTTCTGTTGTGATATTTTTCAAGAAGATTTGTTTATTCACCCTACTGGTGGGCTGTCTCATTTACTTTTATTAAAGAGCTTATTGACTGTAATTTTGCTATTGGGTCTTCTCTCACCTTATAACAAATGATAAACAGAATGCGTGGAGCACCTTTCAGCACAATTCCTAGATATTCAAAAGACAAGTACTGACCAAATGACACTTGCTTGCATTGATAGACATCTTTAAATAGAGCAGCTACACCTCCACCTCTCCTAACAGTCCTGCAGACACTCATGAAAGTAAAGTTAGCTGCACTGCAGCTGTCTTCTAGACATGTTTCGTTTAGAAACATGAAATCCAGATTGTTTGTGGTTATAAAGTCATTGAGTAGAAATGATTTATTTTTTAGTGAGCGAATGTTTAAAAATGCTAACTTGATGGCAGTGCTTTGTGTCTTTACAGCAATCATAGTTTGATGCATAATAGGCCGCAGATTAGATGAGTTTGCCCTTCGGCTTGAAAAGGCCTTGGACTTTCTATCACGTGATAAAACTGAAATAGAGAAAGCTACAGGCACACTGGGTTCCCGCTTGTTCTGTAAACATTTGTGAATGTTGCTGCTATTATAGCGGGGACCCGACACATATCACTTAGAGCTGCTATCAGTTGTTTTTGGTTCACCTACAGCAGATGGAGGGTTTGGGCCCTGGCGTTGTGGCAGCGGTTGGAGAGCTCTCACAGGAGCAGGGCCCACAGGCTTTGGTGGTTGGGGGACCTGCCGTTTTTTTGTTGATATCTGCGGGCTTGCAGCGAATGAGTGCGAGAGTTTAGTCCCAGCATACACCAATTCCTTCATTTTCTGTGAGAAGCACAGAAGTGGAGATGCTGGAGAGAGAGATAATGTCCCTTACCAAAAAGTAGTATACTTCAAGTTTATTTTATTAAGTATACTTAAGTAAAGTTCAAGTATATTTAGACTTTTTGTAAGTATGTCAAGTATACTTAAATGTCATTTTAAGTATATTTCTGAGAAGTACATAAAGGCCATTTCTGAGAAGTACATAAAAAGTAAACTAAAAGCATACTTTCCTATTTTTTTGTTTAAAAGAAGTATACTAATAGCACACTTGAATAAACTTCTTTTTCGTAAGGGGTGTCTGGTGAGATGGGTTGTGTCTCTGGTGTTTCTGGTGGCTGTAATATGTTGTCCTGGCTTCCCTGGCTGTTTTCCAGAAAGTCGTCCTTGGGTGCTGAGTCTTGTAGCTGTTTTGGTACATCACAGTCTGTCTGTGAGAAGCTCTGTGGGCAGGGCTCAGCTGGGATAGTGTCCGTCCGCAGTGCTTGTTTTGGCTGCATGGTGTTATCAGTGTCCTTGTGGAATATGTCAACCACATGATGACTCGGACCCGGTGTGTGTGTGCTGAATGGATTGACACACTCTGCTGAAGGATGACGGAGGTAGAAGTAGATATTGTCCTTAAGAACTATAGCACCAAGTTTGTTTGGGTGGAGGCCATCTGGTTTAAACAGTTGTCTATGGCCCCAGAAAAGATTAAAAAATTGTCAATAAAATTCACTCCTTTTATATTGCAAGATCTTTGTAGCCATGTGTTCGGCCCAAGCAACCATGAAAACATATTTGTTCCCCTTGCTGGGAGTGGTCCACTGATGAAAGACTGAACTTTGAGTCCTTCTTAAAGAGTTCTGACTGCTCTTTCCGAATATCATTCTTCCCCACATGGATGATGATTCGATTTGCAGTCTTGTGCTTCATTAGAATGTTCCGAAGTTCCTTGTTCACATCAGAGACGGTTGCTTGAGGAAGGCAGCATGTTGTTGTAGTCCTGCTACTGATGTTTCTGATAATAGAGTCACCCACTATCAGAGTCCTGGGCTCGGCTGCACTCTGAGCTGAATGTCGTTGTCTGCTCGACCTTGAGCACCTGTTAGTAGCAGTGTTAG
This sequence comes from allo-octoploid hybrid of Carassius auratus x Cyprinus carpio, assembly GCA_024542945.1. Lineage (NCBI taxonomy): Eukaryota > Metazoa > Chordata > Actinopteri > Cypriniformes > allo-octoploid hybrid of Carassius auratus x Cyprinus carpio. Next base: position 4,923,665 of record CM044998.1, read on the forward strand.
CTGCTGGCTGATCCGATCCATGTTTAATCACATTTGGGGATTCTTCACCCGCATTCATTAATTCTTCAAATCTGTTCTCAAGATGTATAGGGGGTGGCAGAATACCAGTATTCACAAGCCTTGTCATAGTCGAATCTGGGGTAGAGGAAGCTACAGCAGCAATACGAGGCTGTATGCTGAGGGGGTCCATGACGACAGTCTGCTGAGTGTTCCGCCTGTTTTGGAAGTCCAGCAAGTAACTTTGTTTCAAGAACCACAATCCTTTGTAGAAGTTTGCAGCAGTTCATGCAACAAGTATATTCAACAGGAGGCATTTTCTCTCTCTTCTGTTTGAATGTAGGCAGTTGTTTTCCCATCTCCGGAATGTAAGCTGCTGGCAGTGGGAGACAAAGTCTTCTTTTTGTAGTTTTATTCCAGTCCCAAAGAGTTTTTAGTTTTAGTGTTTGTGCCAAAAATCTGTTGTTTGAGCACTGTGCTGATCTGCTGAAGTAAAAATCTTAGAAAAATCAGAGAAAAGTAAAGAAATAAGAAGCAAAGCGCAGAGCAGTAAGCTAGAACGGTAGCGAAGCCGAAAGCGAAATACAAACTGATTGATGGGAAGTATGTAGGAAATAATAATAGGACTAATAATATGTTTTTTTAATAGAAAAATAAATACATAAACATGTTAAGCATAAACATTTTATAATTGTCCAAAAAAAAACAAATTTCAAGCATTTAAGCATAAGCACTTGCACTCAGATTAAAAGATATTTAAGTTCATGAGAAACATTTTTGAAAACATGAGTAAGCATTTTTGAATGGTGTGCATCTGTATATAAACACATACAGTATGGGATCTTCATCTACAGATGTTGAGTTTATCCAAACACACAAATCACTGTATTTCAGTGTCATGGGGTTAACATTTTTTTAACATAATTACTGTACACATCAGACTTAGACAAGCAATACTGTTCCATCACTATCAGTAATCAGCTTATTTTGACCAGTTATTATCTTACTGGTTTACATTATGAGTTATTCTGACTCCTATATTAACATAACGTCATGTTTGATTCAGATTTTCTCCCTGCAATGTCACAGTTATTATTCTGTCTGTATCTCCCAAATTGAGTCAATGTTCTATGAACGTCAGCCCAGAAACTCTCTAAAATGTTTCAATGTTCATCCTGTAGACATTCAAGTCTGTATGTTGTGGTTCATCATTGAGCATCACATAGCATTCTGGCGCTCTTACTGTCCCATTCACATTCTCCACAATAATCACCTTAAAGAGGTGAGTTGGCACTATCTTCCTTCTACTTTGGACAAAAGTGTCTGCTAAATGACTAAATCTAAATCTACTCTCAGACACAAATTGATACATAGGTCTTATGTAAAGTGGTCCAGTGTACACATGGACATTGCGAATCTCATGTTCTGTGGTCATATCTCGACATATTTTTTCCAGGTCTTTCCACGTCCTTATGTTTAACAAACGATGCTTTGGTATAATGTTGCTGAACAAATAAGTGTCATTATATGCTTCCCGACACCAGCTGTGATTGCGAGCTGCAGCAAGATGACCTTTGTGATAGCCTTGTCCAAAGCTTATTTGATCACAATTGTTAACTTATGTATCACTGTTCAGGATCTCATACACCCATTCAGCATTCCCGGTGTAATTGTCAAATGACATGGCATAAGATCTTGTTTTATTTACAATATTATCTGTAGGAAATCCATTTATTAACTTATAGCGAGATGGAACATATTGAACTGAATGTTCTGTTGGTTCATGGCAGGGGTGGACTGGCCATCGGGAGCACCGGGACATTTCCCGGTGGCCTGATGGTCATTCTGGCCTGCCGGCTGCCGCTGTCGATCAGGCTGACGTGCAATAGGCTGGGATGCAACTGCGAATTAATTGACGGATTTATGAATCTACGAATCAGGCGATCGCGGAGTGAAAATGACACCACCACATGACCCAACATCAGTGAAGCACTGCCTAATTGGCTATATCCAGAGGTATGCTTCATCTTAGAAAACCGTGCAAAAAATGGAGCGTAAAAGCAAAGGAGGAGCAGAGCGGGAACGTATAAAAAAGAGAAAAGCCCTGGCCACAGACGCATTAAGTTGATGCAAAATCCCAGCCATGTTCACCAGTAAGGGAGCAGGTCGGTCAGCATTACATTTACATTATATTTACTAGGGGTGGGACGGTTCACTGAAAAAACTGTTCGGTTCTCCACACACGGTTCGGCACGCGCTGGAAACGCTGTTCAACTTAAATCTGACAAAGCATCTGTAATATGGTTTCCTATAAATAACACGTAAAACAAACAGCGTTCAGTTAATATATGTTTCTGCTGATGGATGAACATTCTAGCTTCCCAGACATTACAACAACAGCGATGAAAAAAAAAAAAAAAAAACCCGTGGACAAACCATTCACTCTTGTTCAATACGAATACGAACACTGGATCAGTGCATTCTTTTAAAGTGACAGTCTTTATATTAATCGAACAGCAACAACAAAGAAATCACTCACTGCTCTTGATTGAAAAGCTTTTGTAACTTTAATAAAGATTTAGCTTTAATTTATAGTCCAAAATGCAATGCTGTTTTACATTTGATTACTTACTATTCAATTTCTGTATAAAAACTAATGCTATACCTACCTAAAAAAACCCTGAAAGTCAGTTTATTTTATTTGTAGCTTTACTCTATTATATTTATTTGTGCTGTTGCTTGTAGTTAGAATATTCTTAATGATATGATAAAATATATATTTTTTGAAAGTATCGTTTTTCCATAAACATAGCACATACAACGGTAGCGAAACAGTGACTCTAAAACTGTGAAACAAACCGAACCGTGAAAAAGTTGAACTGTTCCACCCCTTATATTTAGGTAATCATTTGGCAGACGGACGCTTTCATCGAAAGAGACTTACAATAGATAAAAACTATTCTAAAAAAATATTACAAATATATATAATGATAGAAGTTTTAAAAGAGCATCTTTATGACAAACTAGCACACTGTTTTACATATGGGGACGCAGTATTTTTTTAGTGCCAAATTTGACCAGAAATTTTGATTTTCCATTTCTAGCCTACAATATGTAGTCTAGTCTACAATGTGTATTTATTTATTTTGAAGGTGACGAAGGAAGCAACAGCGCTCCTGCTGTGGAACAAGAGGGAGTGGACAATTCAGCTTTTGAGTCAGAGCAGGAACCTTCCGGTAAAGTTTTAAAGCTATAAGCAAAACTAAACATGCTGGCTATACTCTTAGAACAATATGTGCTTTTATGATTTATAAGATCATCAGTAGTAGGACTGTGATCATGGGGACATACAATTGATGGCTGCACAATTAATATAGATTATTGAAAGTGCTTATTTCATATTGCAGAGAAACTAGATGTGCAGAGTGAGAGAGAGAGGGATTCAGGGAAAGATGATATAGATGGTGGATTCCTAGTGAGTTTTTGAGGGTTTATTTATTTATCCATTCATATTATGTATTGTAGTCTACCTGTTACATCAACTAACAAGGTTAGCCTACAAGTTTAGCAGTCTGGTGGACACATGAATAGGGTGGTGGTGACTGCACCAACAGAGGTGGCCTGGGGTGGAGTCAAATTCCCGGCCTGATTTACTGTCCCAGTCCGCCACTGGTTCATGGTTAAACGTTGCTAAGAGTGGGATACGTATGTAGAAGGTTTCATCTTCACTACACACATTTTCGTTTTCACTTTCTAATGTCCTGGACTGGGCATCAAGGAGCACCATTTCCAGTGGCCTGACTCCAGCCCTGAAATGGGATTTGTGTCCAAGGTCAGAACTGACTGACACTACCTGTTTGGTTTGATATCATCTTCTGACCAGCAATCATCATGTTCCTTGACAATGTCATATTTTTTTTCAATCTCTTTTTTAGTTTTACACAAGATCTCAAGCTCATTAAAATATTTTAATAAATCCTCAAGTACGAAATCTAATTTGACATCAGGTGGGTTTCTTCCACCTTTCTCAAGAATGGTTTTACTATTTTCAGAAGATTCAGGAAGTTGATTTTGTACACAGATCAAACTCATCTTGATGCAACAGAAGAACAAAGTTAAAGAACAAATCACCCTTGACCCAGTCTGGTTTTATTACTTCTCCGAGAGCTTCAACTAAGAATCTTCTCTTCTTCTTGGCTGAAAAAAAAGTGATCTGTCAAATAAACTTCTGTAGCTCCGATTGTACCTCTCTTCTGTTCCACAACACACACACACACACACACACACATTTTTCATACAATTTTGTCAGACTCAAGTTGCCAGACTTCTCTTATTTCATATAGTGAAAAACAAATGATTTAAGATGTAAAATCACAGGATCAAATTCACAATGCTGAAATCTGATGTTCCCACAGTACTGTTGTCACAGAACCACAATTTCACTAGTCTGTACCAATACCAGTAAAAAATGTCATGGTTCTCCATGGCAAAAACATTTTAGCTGTTTTATCTATTTAAAAAAATAAATAAATTAGTTAAACGGCCTTGGCCCATTGTGTTTCGGGTGTAGGACTTGAGTCGCTTTAAATAGGAGAAGCTCCTTTCTACACCTGCAGATGTAGCTCCAATTGTTGCCACTAATGAGAACAGTTTGTAAAGCTGCCATCGTGCGCAGTTTCACCCACGACGCTAGCCTAGCCTACTAACGTTATATGAATGAATGAATGAATGAATGAATGAATGAAGGAATGAATGAATGAACGATCTAAAAAAAAATATTAAACTCTGTAAAACTGAAACAAGGAATGTGGTGTATAATTGTGTGAAATGTATGATGAAATCAAGCAATTTCGCCAAGCAAATATCAAAGAAATAGGTTGCAGCAGTTTTTATTTCGACTGAACTTGAGAAATCCGCGATGGGACTGAGCGCGAATAGCTTCAGTGATTCCTTATAGTACAGAATCGCTGTCAGTCAAAAGGAGATGCAGTCTTTCGACAGACCCTCCAATCATCACGCAGAAGCTCGGAGTCCGGGCCAGCCCACTCCCCATTCACCCCCAGAGACGCTGAGCGTCCGTGGGCGGGACATAATCGCAGCGTTTATCCAATGACTGTCTAGTTTCGAAGCGCTGAAAAAAACCGTTCAAAGCAGCCCCATTGAAGTCAATGGACGCTGGGCTTCAAAAGGGAAATGCACTGTGACGCTGCGGGAATGTATGAGAAGGAAATCGAATCAGCCGACCTGCTATATGTAACTGATTCTGAACGAACTCGTCTTTGAGATGAACGTTTTCTAACGCATTTTTAGTTAATAAAATGTTAATACAATAGTACATATTTGACCATTAATTTTGTGACATTATAAGGGAAGCCGAGCTTGCAGTCTTAAAGAAATCGCCACTGCTGTAGCGTAATTTGACAAATATTCCGCCCCCTACTCACACGCCTTTTAATTTAACATTATACGTCAATGAGAGCTTGGTGAAAAATCACATTCTAAAAGAAGGCGCGTGACGCTGTAATCAAATCAATGTTAGTAGTAGATGTAGAGGAGTGGGATGACTTTAAAGGTAGCCTAATTTATTTATTTTTACAGTGTTTTTGTAATGTATTAATTATCACTGTAATAAAAAACAAGTAGGCCTATAGTATATAGTACGCATATAATAGAGTATTTACACATTCATCTGATCTTATGGTTGTTTAAGGAAAATATTCTTTTTATTTACATTATTATTATTGTTGATATTTATAAGTGGTATTTGTGTGCTTCAAGTAAAGTAACAAGTCAACAATGCCAAGATATGAGACGTATATTATATCTATGGGAAACATAATCCATTGTAAATTAAGTAGATGCATTATATTCATTGTGTATTATAAATCATAATCTTAAATGCTATACACACAAATAAGTTAAAATTTTAACATTAAAACTGTTATGATTACTCATGAGATGATACGACATATAAAGTTTTTATAATACATTATGCATTCATTATAATGCCATAAGAATACTCTTATAATGTGTTTTAAATATGGGCCTCATAGAAAGTGTTACCGTTTAGTTTAATCGATAATGTACTGCTTCACTGATGTTAAATATACAATATATCCTTATACAAATGAAAAAAAATGTTTACAGCATCTTATGCTTTTAACTTGCAGTGAAAGGCATCTGAGAAGATTAATAAAATCAAGTAAGCCACAGAGATAGCTTCATCCAAGAGCACAGGCATGAATTTTTCTTTTCTGCACTTGGTAAGAACACTGTTAACTCAAATAAAGTATATGTAAACATTAAAACATCATAGACTAATAATGAACAAGAGTGCACATTAAGTAACAAATAAATGAAAACCACCCACGATCAGTAAACTATTTTTAACTATTACTGTATTCGTTTTATATTAAGGGATGACATACAGGGGCAGTGAGTGAACTTCGTGTCCTGAAACCAAAATCAATTGGGAAGACTGGATTCAAGTCTACCCTATACAAGGTTTACACAGGTAATTCACAACTCACAAGTTGGTCCCCTCACAATTCGGTCCTGTACCTCATGGCAGTCCACTTTCATACCAATGTCCCCCTATAGCTGCACGTGTTCCTGTTGTTAATTTTCCCCCACTACCTGTGCTTGGTTATCAGTTTGGCTGTAATTTTACATTTGTGCCCACACACCATCAAGCACTTCATCTACATTTACACATTTATATATTTACATTTTATACATTGTAAATATGTACATACCACATTGTGTCTAAAATGGCCAAAGGCATTGCTTTTTCCCGGAGATGTTCAGTATATTGTCCACCATTAGTTATGAAAACAGTTGTCCAATCTTTAGTTCTGTCACATCTGGGGTACTGCCCAGTAATTTGGTCCAGTGCTGCACAGGGACATCTGAAAAAATTACAAATCGTTCAGAACAGAGCCGCAAGAGTAGCCCTTGGTTGCTCTTTTTGCTCCAGCGTGGATAAAATGCTTACCTGTTTGGGCTGGCTAAAGGTGCAGGACAAACTTAATATAAGTCTTCTCTGTTATATGCACAATGCTCTATTTAAAAACAATCCAAAATCTTTTGTAGATAAATTGGTTTTTAGTGGGTATTGTCACGGACATGTTACGCGTCAGGTGAGCTCAGGTGTGTTAGTGGTTCAATCTGCAAGGTCCAATTGTATGACAAGAACAGTTTTAGTTAGATCGTCATCTGCTTGGAATAAATTGGACTTAAGAACAAGGCATATATCCAACATATGTACTTTTAAGAAGACTCTAAAACAGATTATTATTAATAGTATTACACCAGTTAATTTGTGACTGTTATAGGTACTGACATTTTCAAATGTTGTATGTGTGTGAATGTGTATATGTGGATAAATGTATACATGTGGTTATATGTAAGTTATATTTATGTATGTTATATTTGTGTATTTTAACTGTACATATGTTTTAGCACTTTGATGGGCCCCAGGAAGACTAGCAACCACACTGTGGAAGCTAATGGGGATCCAAATAAATAAATAAATAAAATAAATAAATACATTGTGTGAAATAACAATGAACACCAGAATGGACTTTTTTCATGAATTATTATAAAAAGACTTTTCATTGTCAACTATTTCATTGTGTCTGTCAAATTATTTTCAGGGAAATTTTATATAAATAATTTTAATACACATAAGTTAAAATTTTACTTTACAATAAAAGGTAAAAAAAAAAAATTCATTAAAAACACATTTAATGATGGTAAGTATTAAAGGTATGCACTGCAACTAACTGAAAAAGTATTAAAAAAAAAAAAACTACTAGCAAAAGTTAACACTAAAACACTACTATTGTAATAATCAGTGTCATTCTAAAAAATCTAATATACACTCACTGCTCAAGAGACATTGGTCCCTGATAATAAACCATAAAACAGCAATTATGCCAGATCTGATTAATACTTCCTGACAAGGTGAGTGGCACAACAGAATCCCAGGTGTAGTTTTTCTTGACCTTCTAATCACCCTTTCCACCAGAATTCTGGGGCGTGCAATGGCCTGTGTTTTTTCACAGTCCTGTTTGCTGAACTGCTTGGCACATTTGAAAGGTGGAATGATCAGTCTAGCACCAACGCTGGAGAGCATATCTTCAATAGTGAACCCCTTGTCTGCCATGACCACATCTCCAGGCTCAAGCAGGTCCAAAATGATGGATTTCTTCATGATTTCTTTGTCAGAGATTGAACAGGTGTAAAGCTGGGAGATAAAAGTCACTGCACCACACGGAGCTACCCCAACCAGACCTTTGAATGTGGTAGTGCTCTTGTAACTGGAGAAGATCTCAGAGTGGAATATCAGCGATGTAGGGCTTTCACAGCGGATTTCTGTGCAGTCCAGGATGACATGCAGGTTTGGATTGAACAAACGTTAATTCTCTGGCATGGAGGAGCTTATTTGTTGCCTGGACATCTAAATAGGTACTGAACCTGGGTAATTAGCCCAGGTGATAATTGTCCTGCTCACCATATCCTCGCTTACCCAGAAAATGTCAGCGATAACTTGATTGACTGAAACAAACAAATATATAAGACAGAACCATTGTTTTTACAAAATCATTTAATTCATCAACTAGTGTTAGACACATACAGGTATATTATAATTAGACTAAGATTTCAATCTAATAGCTCAAAAGAATTTGCTTTACCTTGACGTAAAGTGACCATGGTTTTATTATAGTAAAAGTGTAGTAACATGTTTTTTTAGTGTAATATTTACCATTTGTATAACCACAGTTTTACTACAAACACCATGGTTAAACTATGGTTAGTATAGCAAAACCATGGTTAATCTGTGGATACCATGATTTAACTATATCAACCATGTGTGTTTTTTTTTTTTTTTAACCATGGTTATTTTTCGTAAGGGTAATTTTACTACACTTCGACAAAATAAAAGCTGGCTAGTTGCAATATGGCTAACTACATTTACATTTATTCATTAAGCAGACGCTTTTATCCAAAGCGACTTACAAATGAAAACAGTAGAAACAATCAGACCAACAAGAGAACAACAACGGTATACAAGTGCTATGACAAGTCTCAGTTAGTCTAGTACAGAACACGAAGACAGGGTTTTTTTTTTTTTTCAAGATTATGATAGACAAGAAAAGAAAAGGAACTAACTAACTTTTTAAACGTGCACACAATACTCTCCAAATGCATGTTCTCTTCCGTATATAACTTAATTAGTGTAACATTTGAATGAAACTGTTAAAATATAATATATCAGACGCTGCTTACCTCCTTTTCTTCTTCTTCTTCTTCTGGTGTTTAATGGCGGTTGGCAAACCATTTAACGGTGCATTACCGCCACTAACTGGACTGGAGTGTGGAACGAGAGATTAAGCAGGGAAAAAAAAAAAAAAAAAAAAATTATATATATATATATATATATATATATATATATATATATATATATATATATATATATATATATATATATATAAAATAAATAAATAAATAAATAATAATACTTATTAGACTCAGATTCTTTTAATTAATTCAGTTTCTTTAAGAAACCTAATTATATAACAATATATCTGACCTGCTGTTTTCCCCAAGAGACCTGACAATGAAACGTCATGATGATTTGCCTTCCGTAGTGACTGAAAGAGGTGCTCCCTATTAATATTATATTTCCTACACTGAAGAAGAACATGTTCCACTGTTTCTGGTTGATTACAATAAGTACATTTCCCAGTTGGGTGCTTACCTATTTTATACAATGAGAGGTTTAGACCTGTATGACCTATTCTCAGACGAGTTGTTAAACTTTCTTCCCTCCGTTTTCAGCCCACCATCCTCCCAGCACCAACCTGTCTCTGTACATTATATAAATGCCTTCCAGTTTCACTGTTATCCCAATACCCTTGCCAAACGGACTGTGCATACTTCCTGATAATTGACTTAACTTCTTCTTTATTTAATGGGGTTTCTAAGTCTACATGTTTAGTTTTGAGTGATCCTTTGGCCAGCATATCCACCTGCTCATTCCCCTCCACACCAACATGAGCAGGAAACCAAAGAAAGCATGTGGATAACCCCTTTAACTCCATCCTGTATAACATAAGGAATATATCATTGATGATATTGGATCTGTATAATGATTTGCCAGATTTAATACTCATAAGTGCAGACAAACTATCAGATGCAATAACAGTATTATTTGTTTCCCTCTCTTCTATCCACTGCAGAGCCAATAATATTGCAATCAATTCTGTGGTATATACTGCCACATTATCCGATATTCTTTTCTTAATATATAACTCACTTGCTGGGATGTAAACTGCTACACCTGCACGCCCTGTATCAGGATCTTTGGAACCATCTGTGAATATAAACATGGAATCTGCGAAATGCAAATCAAAATAATTCTGTACTATTCTGCTTTCAGGAAGTTTCTTTGACATATCCTTAAATTCCTGCTGTATGTCTAGGTCTACATATGGTGTTGGGAATAACCAGGGAGGAATTGAAGACTGTATCACTGTAGAGCTGTAATCTAATTGTCTTAATCCTATGACTTCTGCCTTTGCATTACCAATCCACCCAAAACTTATTAAATTTGTCTTATTGTGTTCCCAGCAATCTTTTAAAATACTTTTGGCAGGATGCGACTCACATTGCCCCTGGATACTAACCCAATATGCCATCATTAATTTTACTCGCCTGATTCCTAACGGCATTTCTCCCATTTCAACCTGCATTGCTGATACAGGAGAAGTTTTAAAAGATCCACTACAAATTCTCAAAGCCTGAGCTTGTATTACATCCAATTTCTTAAGGTTTGATTCTGCAGCTGACATGTACGCTATACATCCATAGTCAAAAACCGACCTCATTAATGCCCAGTATATATTTTGTACCCACTCTTGTCCTGACAGACAGCGAAGTATATTTATGACCTTTTTACATTTGTTCTTGACTTTGTCTAAATGAGTTTTCCATGTGAGCTTCTCATCAAACCAAACTCCAAGAAATCTAACTGTCTTAACTAGCTTAAGTGGTTGTTCATACAACATCATGGAAATCGACGTGACTTTATGCCTCCTTGAGAAGCAAATCACCTTTGTTTTTTCTACAGACAATTTGAATCCCCATTTATTTGCCCATTTTTCCACATCAACTATTGCAGCTTGCATTTTCTTACTGACGTGCAAAACATTACGGCCTCTTACCCACAGAGCCCCATCATCTGCGTACAAGGATTTCCCTACGCCTTGTTCAAGCTGAGAGAAGATGTCATTTATCATTATGTTGAATAGCAGTGGGCTACACACACTACCTTGCGGAGTGCCATTCTTCACCTTATATACACTGGAGTATTCTGAGCCAACTCTTACTTGAATTTCCCTGTCAAACAAAAAGTTCATAACCCAATTATATGTTCTACCTCCAATACCCAATGACTTCAACTTAATAAGTAATCCTTCCTTCCAGAGCATGTCATATGCTTTTTCAACATCAAAGAACACAGCTATCAATATTTCTTTGTTAGTCTGTGCTTTCCTGATGTCTGATTCTAAGCACAATACTGAGTCCATTGTATTCCGACCCCTACGAAACCCACTTTGATATGGATACAGAAGAGCTTTACTCTCTAAATAATACGTTAAACGATCTGTGACCATTCTTTCCATAATTTTGCATAAGTGTGACGTTAATGCAATAGGTCTATAACTAGAAGGGTCTGACTGATCTTTTCCAGGTTTTAGAATGGGCACTATTATTGCATGTTTCCAATCTAACGGAAGTTGGCCAATATCCCAAACTTTATTAAACAAACCCAACACATCTGGCATGTGTCCCAGCATTCCATAGCATACACCATCTTTCCCTGGAGTGGTCTGACGAGCACCCATAATTGCTCTTCTTAACTCAAACATATTAAACGGTAGATCCAACGACTCTCCTGTCATCTCCCTTTTCTCTGTTATATTGGGATTCTCCATTATGATTCTTTCTCTACACTGCCTAGCCTCATCTGTGAGATTACATGAACTATGAACCCTTTCAAATGTTTGTGCAAGAAGTTCTGCCTTTTCTAAATTATTGACCGCCAATTTGTTACCAGTATCCAACACTGGTATTTCATAATTTCTTCTAATCCCCCCCATTCTTTTAATCATGCCCCACACATCAGACAGCTGTACTTCCCTTCCAATAGAGTTACAGTATTTCCTCCAAAAGGTTCTTTTTTGTATTCGTATTGTCCTCCTCACTAATGCCTGGGCCCTTTTATACTGGATCAATGCATCCTGAGAATGAAGTTTCTTGAGCTCTCTAAATGCTTTATTCCTGGCCTTTATGGCTTTACTACAGTTATCATTCCACCAGGGTACACTCTTAGTCCGTTTAGTTCCATTACTCTTAGGAATAGTTTCCTCAGCAGACTGAATAATCTCCTTAACTATTTTACTATTAATTATATTTACATCTATCTGATTCTCCTCCTTAAGTTTACAAAATCTATTAGCACTAATCTTTTGGAAAACTTCCCAGTTAGCATCTCCCAATTTCCATCTAGGAATTTTCTTTCCCTTTTCATAATAACCTTCCATGCCAATTTTCGTTACCACAGGATAATGATCACTTCCTATTGTGGTGTATTTGATCACCTTCCATGTGCTTAAGCCTGCTATTTCACTAGACACCAGCGTTAAATCAAGTGCTGCCTCTGTGTTTTGCATACTATTATATCGTGTTCCTTCCCCATTATTAATACATACCAAACAGTGATTATCTATAAATTCCTCAACCACTAAACCATTTAAATCTGTCCTACTGCTACCCCAAAGTGAACTATGTGAATTGAAATCCCCACACAATATCACATTATCATCTAATACCCCTACAACCTCCTCTAGTGATTCTAGACTTATTTCCCCACACGGATTATAATAATTGATTATGTCAATATTACCTCTATTAGTCCATACCTTAACTGTAATTGATTCATGCTCTGTGCTTATACGTATTACCTTATAACTCATTCCATTTTGTATGAATGTCACCACACCTCCCCCTCTGCCAGATTCTCTATCTCTCCTAACAGCAATATATCCCTTTATACTAAAATCCAACTGTGATTTTAACCATGTCTCCTGTATACAAATAACATCAGGTTTCTCTTCCAACTTATCAATATACTTTTTAAACTCTAGGCCATTTGAAATTAAGCTTCTTGCATTCCACTGAAGTAGAATTAACACCATTAGGATGATCCAACACATGTCTGAGATGGCTGATTATCTTCATTAAGAATATCTTTAACTGTTTCCCAGAGCAGCCCTCTCACATCAAGGTACTTCTCAGCTGATTTGACGATAATCTTTATCCTCTCATTCCGGCTTTTTGTCTGTGCTGAACAGTTGACTACATCTGCCATAAAGAATACAAAATCATTCTTGTTCACAGAGTTTCCTCCTTCAACCTATTACATCCTCCACATTTCACTACGTCTTGATTTCTAGTGTCACTTTGCCTTATCACCATCGTCGCCTGAAACCTTCCTTGCTGCCTCTGCGTAGCTTATTCCCTGAGTAGTCTTGATTCGCTGCACCTCTTCCGCTCTTTTACTAACCTCGCAACCACGGTAAGCTGAGCTATGTTCTCCTCCACAATTACAGCACTTTAACTTCGTTCCCTCTGCACATTTGCCATACTCGTGATTTCCACCGCATCTACCACATGTTTGCTTTCCCTTGCACACGGATGCTACATGTCCAAACCTCTGACATTTAAAACATCTAAGAGGTGGGGGAACATAGGGCCTCACTTCATAACACATATATCCAATAAGAATCTTTTCCGGGAGTCTTTTCTCATCAAATGTGACTAGTACAGAAAGACTATCACTTCTAATCCCATTTCTGTTTGTTTTAAGACGTCTGGCTTCACTCACTTTTGCATTTGTTACATTTCCTTTAATATCCTCTGCTGTTACATTTACCGGAATCCCTGTGATTACTCCTCTGACCCATTTTCTGTCATTCATCAGTGAACAATGCACTTTCTTGCCGTTTATTTTGTTAATTTTAATTGCTTTTCCTTGTTGTTCTCCATCCTTACATATAACTATTAATGATCCATCTCGCAATATTTTAGCACTCCTTACCTCCCCGATTTCTTTACTTATGGATTTAGTTAGCTGTATTGGATTCCATTCGCCGAATGAAGCCCCCTCTTGCGCAAGTTTTATTATTATGTTGAAATCCTCTCTCTTCCTTTCTGTTACATTTCCTCTCCCGTCACTATCACACCCATCTGATTTTACGCTCTTTTTACGCTTATTTGTCCTACCTGTATTCCAATTTCCATAACTCCCACCACCTACATCCATCTCTCCTGACTCACTTCCTGAACCGTCACTTCCTTCTGCCATCTCTCGTACAGTCCAGCCCAGCCCCCCAACGCAACAACGAGTGGAGCCTCGCAGCACGAATGTACTGAAGTTCAGCTGAACCCCAAGCGCTCAGCGAACCTTCCGTGTTTCGTCTCTGGCGCCAAATTCTCTTTTGTACGTTTTCCTTACCTCCTTTTGCCATCAATCAACCGTTATATACCACTTCCTCTGAACCGCGTGCGTGTGAAGTCACCTGGGGCGGGGCAACGCGATCTTCTTCTTCTTCTAGTGTTTAATGGCGGTTTGGCAGACCAACATAAATGGTGCATTTCCGCCACCTACTGATCTGGAGTGTGGAGTGTACTTGGCTTTGGAAGAAAAAAATATAAATAAATAAATAAATAAATAAATAAATAAATAAATAAATAAATAAATAAATTCTATTTACTATTCCTGTTTTATTTAGATATTTAAATAATAATTCATGAATTCTTGATTGTCTTGTCCCATTTCCTAGTAATACTTTTATTGAAATTGTATCAACTCCCATCCTTCCTAACTCTTGACTTAACTGTTGTCTCTCCCTTTCATATGCAGCACATTCTAAAAGAATATGCTGCACTGTTTCTAACTCCCCGCAATTATCACAGTTTCCTGTATCATGCTTCCCTATTTTATAAAGACTATAATTTAATGCAGTGTGACCAATTCTTAACCTTGTAATAATGACATCTTTTTTCCTATTTCCATATCTTTTCCTCTCATTTCCAACCCGTTCGTGAATTTGATAAAGATGTCTTCCTTTAGAGTCATTATTCCATATCTTTTGCCATTTTTTACTAATTTCAATTGCTATTAACCTCTTGATTTCTGATTTACTTAATGATACATTAATTTCTATTTGTGGATGCTTTAATGCTTTCTTTGCCAACTTGTCTACCTCCTCATTACCATCCACACCCACATGTGCTGGCACCCAGAGGAAGAAAACCAATACCCCTAACTGCCTTGCTCTAAATAAACCTTGCAAAACTTCAAATATTAAATCTTGTCGAGATTCCGATTTTCCACTCATAAGACTAGTGAGAGCAGCCATTGAATCCGTACATATCACAATTCTTGACGGTTGAACTTCTTCAATCCACTGTAGTGCTAATATGATAGCTAGTAATTCAGTAGTAAATACTGACACATGATCCGATAATCTTTTTGCAATTTTTATATTAAATGTAGGAATGAATACTGCTGCTGCTGTTCTACAAGACTCTGGTTCCTTTGACCCATCTGTAAATACCTGTAATACTGAATAATATTCTCGATTTACATACTGTTCAACTACTAACTTAGTTGGTATGCTTATTTGATTATTTATTTCTTTATGTATTTGTAAGTCAATTAATGGCATAGGATACATCCAAGGGGGAATTGCTGGTATTGGAACAGAAGGGGCTATTAAATATTCTTTCAATCCCAAGCTATTTGCCTCCTTCCCTACTACCCAACCAAAGCTTTCTATTTCTTTGTATTCATACTCCCAACATTCCTTCAAAAGTATTTTTACTGGATGACTTTCCAGATGTCCACATACACCAGACCAGTATCTCATCCTCAATTGAAGTCTGCGTTGTTCCAATGATAATTCTCCTAATTCAACTTGTAATGATACTACCGGAGAAGATCTAAATGCTCCACAACAAATTCGCAATGCCTGATTTTGTATTACTTGTATTTTTTTAAGTAAAGTTTTATTCGCAGAACTGTATACCATACTTCCATAGTCTATATTTGACCTGATCACTGCATAATAAATTATTTTCAGTGACTGGCAACTTGCTCCCCAATCCGCACCTGACAAGCATCTTAAGACATTTATTCCTTTTTTACACTTTTCTATCAATTTCTGAATATGAACTCCAAAGTTTAATTTATAATCCATCCACATACCCAGAAATCTCACTACATTGACTTGTTCCAGCTGATTACCATACATTTTAATATTTAACATAGGATTATTTTTCTTATTTGAAAAACAAATTACTTGTGTTTTTACCACAGAAAATCGAAAACCCCAACTATTTGACCATTTCTCCACCTCCTTCACTGCTTTTTGCATTTTATTCTCTACAAACAGCCTATTACGCCCCCTTTTCCACAATGCCCCGTCGTCTGCATACAATGATCTTCCTATTCCAGTCTCAATATTTCTAAATAATCATTAATCATTAAGTTGAAAAGAATAGGGCTGCTCACACTTCCCTGGGGAGTTCCATTCTCAATTGAGAGAATCCTAGAATATGCAGACCCTACTCTAACTTGAATCAATCTTCCAAACAAAAAACTTGAAATCCAGTTATACATTTTTCCCTCAATTCCCAAACTTTCCAATTTCATTAACAGCCCTTCTTTCCACAACATATCATAAGCCTTTTCAACATCGAAAAAGACTCCCGCCAACGTTTCTTTATTAACTTGAGCTTTTCGAATTTCCGCCTCCAAACTCAGAATTGAATCCATCGTATTTCGCCCTTTTCTAAATCCGCTTTGACATGCTGACAGCATACCTTTACTCTCCATTTCATACGTCAACCTATTCATAACCATCCGTTCCATAAGTTTGCATAAATTGGATGTCAATGCAATTGGTCTATAACTAACTGGCTGGGAATGGTCTTTTCCAGGTTTAGCGATTGGCACTATTATTCCATGTTTCCAACTCACAGGAATATTCCCTGAATCCTAAATTTTATTAAAAAGTCTTAAAATTATATTCAATGATCCATCTGACAATTGCTTAATCATCTCATAACAGATTTCATCCTTTCCTGGGGAAGTATGTTTAACCCCTACAAGTGCTCTCTTTAACTCATATAAAGTAAATGTTGAGTCTAACCTACTTCCTGACGGAATCTTCTTTTCATATATATGCTCATTCTCTTTCACTTTCTGTTCCCTATACTTCTTCATATTATCTGTAATATTATCATTACTATGCACCTTTACAAATGCTTCCACTAACATCTCTGCTTTATCACTATCTTTTATCGCTATTTTCCCATTTCCTACTAAAACTGGAATATTAATATTTCTCTGGATCCCTCCCATCTTCCTAATCATGTTCCAAACATCATTTATTTCAATGTCTTCCCCTATTCTATTGCAATATTCTCTCCAGAACATTCTTTTTGCTATTCTTATTTCTCTCCTAACCATAGCCTGAGCTCTCTTAAAAATAATGTAATCAGTAAACAATACAGATTTTATGGCTTTCTTCATTGCTTTATTTCTTTCCCTCACTGCCTTACTACATTTTTCATTCCACCACGGGACTGCTTTTCTACTACTTATAGTTTTCTTTTTTCCTATTACTTCCTCTGCCGTATTTCTTAACACTTTAATTACTTTCATACTTAACTCTTCTATTTCTTCAATTTCTCCCATTTCGTTCATATTGTTATTACACAGTTCTTTAAAAAGCTCCCAATTAGCTCCCTTAAATTTCCATCTTGGCATTCTCTCCACCACAGTTTGTACAACATCCACACCAATTTGACACCATATTGGATAGTGATCACTTCCCATTGAACTTTGCTTGCTTACACTCCATTCACATTTTCTAGCTAGATCTTCTGAAACTAGAGTAATATCTAATGCTGAATTACGCCCATTACTCACATCTAGTCTTGTTATATTTCCATTATTAATACATACTAACCGTCCCCAATCTAGCATTTATTCCACTATTAACCCATTATAATCTGTTTTAACACTCCCCCATAATGTATTATGTGCGTTAAAATCACCACACCATACTACCTTCTGATTAGTATTACCTCTTATTTTTTCCATTGCATTCTTACATAGCTTTTCACATGGATTATAAAAATTAATTATTTTTATACTTTGATTCCCTTCCCATACTTCCATCATCAACGCCTCTTGATCCTCACTCACTTCTACATTCCTGTATCCCACCCCTTGTTTTATAAATGTTGCTACCCCACCTCCACAGTTTTTCCTATCTTTCCTAATTAATTGATACCCTTGCAAAACAAAATTTAACTGAGGTTTAAACCATGTCTCCTGTATACATATATCAGAGATGAATTTTTTAAACTCTTGTCCATTAGCAATTAAGCTTCTCGCATTCCACTGGAATATTAAAAGCACCATTATGAACCACCACATCCTGCTTGCGTATTTGTTAACTGCATCTTTAATTTTTCACTAATCATTTCCACAGAAATTCCCTCAATCTCTAGATATTTTTCAGCTGCTTTTATTATTATTCTGATTCTTTCAGTCTGGCTTTCTGTTTGCGCAGAACAATTCACCACTTCAGCTATAAAGGTTACAAAGGCCACATTATTCTTAATCCCAAAGTTCTCTTTAGTTTTTCCCTGAGCCGTTTCCATCTTTTGTTGAGGAATTCCTTTACCTTTATCCCCTGATTCCAAAGTATTTCCTACTTTCTTCACCGCCTCCGAATATGACAATCCTTCCTTTATTCTTACATTTTGCACTTGAGCTGCATTTTTCCTCACCTCACATCCTCCATATCCCGCACTATGCTCCCCTCCACAATTACAACACTTGGGATCAACTCCTTTCTCGCATTTGCCATATTCATGCTCTCCACCGCATCTCGCACACCTTTGTTTACCTCTGCATACAGCCGCTACATGTCCAAACTTTTGGCATTTGTAGCATCTTAGTGGAGGGGGTACGTAAAGCCTAACCGAGAAACTCATAAATCCTAAAAAAACTTTACTTGGCAGCTTATCCTCATCAAACTGAATCATCACTGATAGACTATCTCCCCTTTCATTGTTTCTATTACATTTCAGTCTTTTCACGCCAATTACTGCGCCTCCCGTAAGACCTTTCTTAATCTTTTCCTCTGTTACATCAGTAGGGATCGCTGTAATTACTCCTTTAACCCATTTCTTTTCTTCTTGAACTGAACAATTCACACCCTGTCCCATGATCGTTTTAATTTCTAGAGCCTTTTTCTGTTGTCTACTGTCCTTACAATATATAATCAATCTACCATCCCTCAACTTCTTCACACTTTCAACCAGTCCTATTTTTTCCTTAATCACTTTAGATAATTTCAGTGGATTAATGACACTGAAAGATCCAGCATCTAATTTCAACAATACCTTAAACTCTTCTTTCCTTCCCCTTGTCACGTGTAATCCATTCTCACTTTCAGTTTCCGATTCATTTCTTCTATTTTTCTTCCTTTTCCGATTTCCTACTGTACTCCATTCACTATCTCCACCTTCCGCGCCAAAATTGTCATCCTCCATTTCCGGATCGCTACCGGATTCTACTCCACTTCCTACCATGCACACTCCAGTCACATATCAGCTGTCTCCCTGCCGCCAATCGAGAAGCGAAGGATCTCTGCCCGCTCCGGGGCAACGCGATACTCCACCTGAGTTCGTTTCGTCTGATGCGTTTTTTCTAGTGATGGGATTTATGGCTCTTTGAGGGGATCCGGATCTTCGCGATCCGTTCCTTTCAAATATTTTTAAATTTTAAATATTTAGTCAGTTTTAAGAAGCCAGCTTGGGGGCATCTCAGTTTATCCTGGAAATAATCACTGGGAGGAATGATGAGGTGAGATTTGTAGTCAAATAATTAAAACTCAGATATCACACACCAATATCTGAGTTTGAATTATTCTGAAATATTGATTATTACCTCATTTGTCATGTGTGGACTATATTCCATAGGGTTGCACAAATCCCTCTGCTTAGACAGTGACATCACTATTTTGGATTTACCTTTAGTACAAAGTGTGTGTGTGTGTGTGTGTGTGTGTGTGTGTAAATCTACGTTGACTTATGTTATTCATACAATACCTACTCACAAATAAACATCAAAAACAAAGCCGGCTGCAATGAATTTCTGTGCAAAACAGCTTTTACTACAAACACTTCCACACAAGAACATTGTTATCACACAAGAACATTTTGATAGAAAACAAAAAATATTTAAAGTAGATAAAATTAAAATAAATAAAATGGAAATGTCTACTGTCACAGTCATGGACTTTCTGTTCCTTTTGTGTCATCCTTATTTGGTCATGTTCCGTTCCTCGTTTTGTTAATTGATTAATCCCCACCTGTTTCCATTCCCCTCATTACTTTCCTTGTGTTTAAAAACCCTGTCTGTTCAGTTCCTTGTGTCGGCTATTGATGTTTGATGTTTAATGTTCGACTATTTGGATTTGTGTTTGGATGTGCCCTTTTCTCCTGTGAATCATTAAAAGAACTCTTTATATATATCTTCTTCTTCGAGCGCTTTACTTAGCACACCAACTCGTGTGACAGAATAGCCGACCCTTACAGTTTAGCGGCGTTTTTTCTTTTCGTGTTTTTTTTTTGTTTGTTTTGCCCCCTCTCGGAATGGAGATCCCAGGCGTCCGACTCCTATGCCTGGAGCAACTGGACCGTTCGCTGGAGGACCATACCAGGGACTTTTTCGATCTGGCGTGCCTTACAGACTTCCCGGACCGCTCGCTCAGTGCGTTTTACTATGCTGGCCTGAGCGAGCGGTGTAAGGCACGCCTCCCAGCGAACGGTCCCAGAGAGGATTTCGCCGCGTTCGTGGAGTGGGTGCTGGAGCAAAACGGATCTCCGTTCACCGTCTGCCCTGCTGAGGAGGAGATCTCCAGCCCCACTCCCGACCCAGAGACCAGCCAGCCATCACCCCGCTGCACGGAGCTAGAGACCGCCGCAGCCGCAGAGCCCGAGCCTATCGCCGACAGGGAGGAGGAACTCGAGAGCGCGACTGACCAGGTGTGTGAGCCGGCAACCCCGTGCGTCGTGGGACGTTTGGTGGAGATCGAGGGCGTGGAGGAGCGCCCCGCCCACACTCCTGCGACTGAGGGTGAGCTGCATGTGGTTTCTGGGAAGTATACAGAAGAAATTATGGATCTAATAGACTGGTTTGGGGAGGTTATTCCTGATCCTTCTGTTCCTTCGCTGGTTCTGTCCAGCCCTGATCCTCCTGTGTTCCCTCCCAACCTCCCTCTCCCGCCTCCTCTTCGACCTGTCAGCTCCTCTGCTCCTCTTCCGCTGGTTCCGCCCAGCCTCGACCCTTCTGTTTCTCCGCTGGTTCCGTCCAGCCCTGACCCTTCTGTTTTTCCGCTGGTTCCGCCCAGCCTCGACCCTTCTGTTTTTCCGCTGGTTCCGCCCAGCCTCGACCCTTCTGTTTCTCCGCTGGTTCCGTCCAGCTCTGACCCTCCTGTTTCTCCGCTGGTTCCGCCCAGCCTCGACCCTTCTGTTTCTCCGCTGGTTCCGTCCAGCTCTGACCCTCCTGTTTCTCCGCTGGTTCCGCCCAGCCCTGATTCTCCTGTTTTTCCGCTGGTTCCGTCCAGCCCTGATCCTTCTGTGTTCCCTCCCGTCCTCCCTCTCCCACCTCCTCTTCGACCTGTCAGTTCCTCTGCTCCTCTGCCGCTGGTTCCGCCCAGTCCAGATCCTTCTGTCTTTCCTCCCATCCTCCCTCTCTCATCTCGTCCTAGACCAGCCAGTTCCTCGTCCTCATCCCCGCTGGTGCCAGTCAGTCCCGCAGCTCACCCTCAGTCCGCGCCATCTGGGCGCGGAGTTTCGCCGCAGGACTTCCAGTCACCACCTCCACCTGGGCGTGTGGATTCCCTGCCTCCGCCTCCAGCCTCCGAGTCCTGGACTCCTCCTCGGTCCTTCGACCCGGCGGCTCCGCCTTGGCTCCTAGCTCCCTCGTCTCCACCGTGGCCCGGCATCCCACCTGCTCCACCGGGCTCCCTCGTCCCTCCGGCTCCACCTTGGTCAGTCGTCGACCATCCGCCGCCTCGGGACTCCATTCCTCTGGCTTCGCCTCGTCGCTCCATCCCTCCGGCTCTGTCAGGCTCCTCCTTCCCTTCGGCTCCACCTCCATCCTCAGTCACTCCGGCTCCGCAGCGGTCTTCCGGTGCCCCGCCTCCGCCTTGGTCGCCTGAGCCTTCTGCTCCGCCTTGGCCCTCCGGATCCTCGGGGTCACCCTGGCTCTGCGGTTGCTCGGCTCCGTCTTGGACTCCTCTGCCATCGGCTCAGTCTCCGTCAGTCGGCCCCCTGGTGTTGTCGGCCCCTCCTCCACCATGGCTCCTCCCACCGTCGACTCCACCATGGGCCGCTTTCCTGGCTGGCCTCTGGATATCCATCTGGCTCCTACTGCTCCGGGCTCCTCCATGGCTCCTCCCTCCATCCACTCCACCCTGGTACCATGCTCCATGCTCCTTCTCCATTGCCTGCCCCTTGCCTGCCCCACGCCCACCTCCTGAACCTCCACCCTCCCTCCGCTGGACTATCTCTTTCGGTGCGAGGACGCACCGTTCCGGGAGGGGGCGAACTGTCACAGTCATGGACTTTCTGTTCCTTTTGTGTCATCCTTATTTGGTCATGTTCCGTTCCTCGTTTTGTTAATTGATTAATCCCCACCTGTTTCCATTCCCCTCATTACTTTCCTTGTGTTTAAAAACCCTGTCTGTTCAGTTCCTTGTGTCGGCTATTGATGTTTGATGTTTAATGTTCGACTATTTGGATTTGTGTTTGGATGTGCCCTTTTCTCCTGTGAATCATTAAAAGAACTCTTTATATATATCTTCTTCTTCGAGCGCTTTACTTAGCACACCAACTCGTGTGACATCTACATACTACATACTATTACTACTGTAAACTTTGCAAATAGGACATCAGCCCCTTCAAGTCAATGAACAATAACAAAGTGGGCTGCAATGAATGTCTGTGCAAAACAGCTTTTAGTGAAAAATTTCTATACCAGAACAGTATCACAAAAGAACATTTTTAATGTTTTTAAAAGAACAAGTTTTAAATGAACACAAAATGCAATGTAAATAAATACAAAGCAGTTCCTTATTTTATGGCTTTTTCTGCCTTTTTCTGGAGTACTCACGTGAAGGATGCGTGCACAACTAATAACTAATATCATCACGCTATGGACAAATCCGGCGAAACACGGAAGTAAAGCAGCGCCGCCATTACTGCGTGCCTTGCTGCTAAGGAAGTAGCAGAAGTAGCGTTAGTCCCGTAGGCGGCTGTAGCAGATTATAGCTGTACGAAAAGTTATTTTTATTTAGTTTTTTTTAGTACGTATGCTGTCCAGTGATGCCGAGAAGAGTGTGTTGTGTGGTTGGCTGTTTTAACAACAGCACAAAACTACAGGCATGGAATAAACCCGTTTGTGAAATCCACGAACCTTTGTTGCACATTGACTGCCCATGTTCACGGCCATACGGATTACACAGAGTTCTTTACTATTAGCTAGAGATGATCAGTTCAGGTGCCGCTAGGGATCTGTCGCGTCACATTTACAAGCACCAAAACGGTATTCATTGTTTGAATTTCATAATAAAATTGACATAATCTGAGAGCTGAGATTGTCGGTCTCCGTGTCCTCTTTGCTTCGCGATTTTTCTGTGCGTGAGAAAATGGATGTGTGGTGTGAGAGCGTGTAAAAAGCGTCAATTGCGTGTGTCTCACATTTTATTGCATTTGTATTAGTTTGAAGAGTAAAAAAAAATCTGTTGGTCTTAACGCAATTACAATCGGCAAGTCGGTCGGACAAATAGGGGAAAAAAATAATTAATTGGGTCAGTCCTAAATTGACAGGGTCGGTCAGTTATGGCAAACAAGAATATTTTTAAGGATGGCCTAATAGTTATTTGAAACTTGTGAAGCTTGTGAACATATTAACAACACAGCTAGTAATGACAGCGTTCGGTTTTATTGTTGTCATCAATTAATACACTTCTTAATTACAATACATTACATATTTATACATTATTACATTATGTTGACAATAAATTACCTTTATCAGTAAGTTTTGGCCACTGCCTGACATCATCTACCCAATTTTCCCTTTCACCAGACATTTTCTTTAATGAGCAGGATCCGCTTTCATTGAAATGTCATTAGAGGGCACCGGCAAGTGTCACACCGTCACACCTCGCAGGCACGCAGTAATGGCGGCAGGCAAGATGGCGGCGCCCATAGAGTTTGCGGCGGATTTGTGTATAAAGGGTTGGCCTGCGCTGGGTGCGCCCCTCCCCCTATAACTGTTCTGTCTCGCGGAGGAGCTCATTTGTGTGCATCTGTGTGAAACACGCATAGGAAAAAAGAACGAGAGAAAGAACGGCTCCCCTCCAGCCGCGACTCGGCTCCCATCGTTCATGTTTATGAGCCGTTCAAAAGAATCGGTTCGTTCGCGAACGTCACAACTCTACTTTTTTCCTGAGTCCGTTTCGTCTGATGCCTAAGTTAACTGTATGAGACCTGACACCTGACGTCCTTTTTCCTGAGACCTGAAGCTTTTCAGTCCGAGGCGCGATGCCGTTTTGTCCAATGACTGAAGCCTTTTAGTCTGAGTCATGACATCCTTTTCATTTAATGACTTAGGTTTGAGGATGTCCTAAAATGTAAGTTACACCACGAATGCGGAGACAAAACAAAACGCCGTTCTTGAGTTAGAAGCACAAAACGGGGATTTGTAAAGAAAACTCTCTGAGGATTTTAAAATAAGCCAAGAGGAGACTGCTTTTCCTTTGTTCCTGCATATCTCAGAGGCAAGCGCACGACGCCTATGTCATCCGCCAGAACGTCTTCCGCATACGATAGTCAGAGGAAGTGAGTAAAAAGTGTTTACTATTACATTTAAAATATTGATATTTATCTTACAAAAATGCATGGATTCGCTACAGGAGGCCTTTATTCACCCCCCCGGAACCATTATTACAGTAATTTGCATCTTGTGATAAATAATCTGTGAAGCCAAGGAAGACAAATTCCCACAACAACTACATGGGTCATATATACAGCAGCAGGGTATTATATAATATATAGCAAAAAATGTATGCTAATCTACAAACACAGATTAAATGTAATGGCTGTTGAAATGTTTCCAAAATCAGAAAAAAAAAAAAATCTAAAAATCAACAAGTACAATGTGAATTAAACTGTTATTATATTACTAATATAGCAGTATAACTTAAAAAAAAAAACCTCACAATGACACTTTCACCAGTGTATTATGGAAACCATGACATTACAATGTATGTGTGTTTAGTACCATAATTCTACTTCACTTTCTGAAGACAAAGACTCTTTTAGCCTCTCAAAACAAGATATTTTGGTCTAAACCTCTCCCACACTCCCCCTACCGTTACATTTCAGACAACATGCTGAGAAAGTGTGTCTGCTCACTGTTGTAAAGTCATGCATTTCACTGGCATTTCATGGAATTTAGTTTATGAAATGTCAAATTATTTTATGCTTAATACATTTTAGGAGTTTCTAGGAGTCAATCAGCAACTAGCTTTGTTAGCCTGGAAATTGTTCTGTTTTAATAATAATTAAAAGTATTAAAAGTATAGTCATTTATAAAGTACATTATAAAATCAGTTGTTCTGTTTTGCATGTGTGTCTATCTGTGTGTTTGTTGTGTGTGTAACAGAACTGACATAAAATCAGAGCAGCAGAAGTTTCTATTTGATCTGAGTGATCTCAGTCTGTTGATGTGAGTATAGTTTTTCTGTCTCTACTGAATGAACTTAAGCCTAAGCAGAATTATGACACAAATGTTTTTTTTGTTGTTGTTGTTGTTGTTGTTTGTTTGTGCTTTATTTTTTTTAATTATTTTTTTTATTTTTTTTTTTTTTTTTGATGTACACCCTATATTAGCCCTGAAGAAAAGATTCTTGGTTAAAGGTGCTGAAGCCATAACAACACTGGACTGAGTCAAGACTAAGTTAAATTAAATATCTAAATATCTGTTGCATCAAGATGAATTTAGAGGAAGTGAAAAGAAACCCATCTGATGTCACTTTAGATCACATAGTTAAGGATTTGTTATCATTTTTTAATGGGTTTGAGTGCTTGCATGAAGCTAAAAGAATGATTGAAATGAAATGTGCCATTAAAAAGGAGCCTGAACATAAATGCTGGCCAGAAGATAAAATCAAACAAGCTTGGGAAGAAACAATAAAAGAGGATATAAAATCCAGCAAAAGAAAACACTGGGCTCGTGTGATAATGTTGCAGGTGGTAAAAAGTTCTGTTTGTGATACGTGTAAACAAAATACAGCACAGAAGAATCGTAATGCTACAACTGATGAACAAGGTTGTGACTTGAGAAGAAACCCAGAAGACGGATCATCTCAAAGCAAAGCTGAACCTGAGACAGTGGGAGCTGCTGGAGGACATGAGCAAATTAAAGGTGAAGATTTAACTCAAAGAGGTGAACAGTTGAGTTCCAGTGATTTGCCTGAAGAAGTGGAAGCTGATCTAGAGAATGTACAGGGGAAAGCAGAAGATGATGTCTGGATAACAGATGATAATAAGCAAGCATGTGGAACAGAACAAATAATGACAGTTAAAATACAAGACAGATCAACTCAAAGCAGCACTGAACTGAACAAAAAGAAGAAGCAGAAAAACCCTGCAACTAAGCCTGTCTACATTCGGATCCCATTCTCAGAAATGTTTGGCAAGGTACCATCCTCTAGAGCAGATAATAGTGTCAGATCTCTCTATAAATTAGTAGATAGAGTTCCTTCATATGCTGGGAGCGTTCCATCTGAAATAAGGAAAAGGAAATCTTACATCATGTCATACAACAGAGAAACCAATAATGCTGATTGGGTGTATGAGATATTGAACAAGAGTATTTTAGAAAACAAATGTAAAGAGCAAATGAGCTTTGGAAAAAATGAATTAGAGAACAAGGACTGTAACCAAGGTCATCTAGCTGCAGTTGCCAATCACAGGTGGTGTCAGGAAGCCTATCATGACACTTTTTTGATGAGCAACATGATACCACAGAATAAGAGCTTAAACAATGACATGTGGAGTACACTGGAGAAATATTGTCGCGACTTTGTTAAGGGTGACACTGTCCGTAATGTCCATGTGTACACTGGACCCTTTTACCCAGAAAAGAAAAAGAAAAGGAATGAAAGAGTGAAACTTAAGCCAAATGAAATTAATCCTTTGAAAGTGAAAGCAGTACCAACTCACTTCTTTAAGGTGATAATTGTGGAGAACAAGGATGGTACAGTAGAAGAGCCAGAATGCTATGTGATGGCCAATGAGAAACCAGAACACGAAGGAAAATTGGACGAAGATAAAGGATCAAACAAAGAGGCAAAATTAGTCAAAGAATTGCTAAAAAAATTCAAGGTGAACATTGACAAATTTGACGAGGAGTATCCGTTCAAATTCATAGAACGTAATACTAAATATGATGTTCTAATAAAAACGATGGTGAAATTGACAGGAGAAGATGGAAATGGAGAATCACATAGTATTGACATTGATGTCATATATACCCCTTCAAATACTTGATGATATTGATGGTGCCTGTGTCTGATGTGTACAGTAAATTATTGTATCACCCTAATGACACTGAAACATGATGAGTTGTGTTTGATCTTGCATTATGAGTGTTTTTGGATGAACTGGTCATCTGTAAATGAAAAAAGGGATAGTCTGACTAAGCATGCCATAATTTTCTCTAGTAGTTAATAATCCCATATGTGTTAATATATATACATATAGCATTCAAAAATTACTTACTACTGACCAAAAGAGATTGTGCTTACAAAAGCTTGGTTTTGCGGGCAAACAAAACTTATGCTCATGTGTTTCTTTTTCTTTCTTTCTTTGCCAAAATAAATTTTGTATTTGATATATAAGTGTCCAGCACACACAGAGACCTCAATATTATAGCCAACGTATGGTTTCTTTGAACAAGCTAAAATATATTTACTTTTTTTTTTTTTTTTTTTTAGTTATAAAAAAATTCTTATTCTTAAAATTGTGTTTTTATAGTTCTGATGACTTTGTGGAAAAACAATAATAATGAGTAGGTGTTTCCAAATGTGTATCTGACTGAACTAACAGCATGTAATAGCTCTGTATTTTAATAAGCCGTTAGATAATCACTCATATTTCTATCTAGCTCTCTACTCTTCCTTTGATATGTGTTTGCGATGCTTCTGTATTGTAATTGTTTTGGAAGTAGATGGTGAGTTGGTGAGTTTTAAAAAACTTTTCTAAAAAAAAAAAATAATAAAACGAGAAGAATGTCACTATCAACATTCGCTAAAATAAAACCCATTTACAACCATTTCTGTCTCTGTTCTGCATTTCAGTCTCTTTAATATTTCTCAAATCACCTCCAACATCAAAAATGCTGGCAGCATCCAGTTTTATTATTTCTAGTGTCAGACTGAATGTACATCTAGATCAGTGGCTCTCAATCAGAATAGATTTATATACAGCGATGCAGAGATGGGCATACATACATGAAAAAGTATTTAAAATAAAAATACAAAATACTGTGTGGAAAAATTATTTAAATACAAATACAAAAGACTGTGGGGAAAAAAAAATTATTTAAATACAAATACAGTATTTTGAAAATACACAAAATACATGTTAAATTGGCCATCCAGTGCAGGTATCCCTAGGCTGAAATCTATCTGGACCTATTCTGGAGACAGAAAACAAACAAACAAATAAACACACATTTCGATGTATACAACTACTTAGAAACTTTTGTTTGCATTTTACATAACTCTTTCCTTCCCCTACCCTGTGGGAAATACAAAAACAAAAGTAAAAAAAAATAAAATTTAAATGTTAAAATTAGAATTCATTTAGATAGCATTTAACACTATTTCCTCAAAGTATTTTTTTTTGTACGAACAATAAAACCAAAAAAAGTAAATAATAAAGTAATTGTCCATGTTAAACAAATATTAATTAAAATAAAAATTTAATGATTAAGAAAAACATAAGAAAGCATTATTTAATTTAGTGTTGTACATATGTTATCATATTCATATGGTTTGTTCTAGTGTCACAAATCATGATCTCAAGTTAATTGCATTTTACACGACTTAAGAAGTGTACTCAAAAGCATTTTAATGTGTCCTCCAAAATTACCCACAACCTAATCAGTTTATATGTAAAAAAAACAATTTATTCACAAACTTCTAATGAAATGACTGTTTGACAAATTACTTTGCAAACTACTTCCTCTCACCGCGGCTTTCTGATGGTTTGCAGAACAATGACTCTGTGTCACCCCCCTGTCGTTTCACAGAATTATACAACAGCGAGCACATCAAGTATAAAAGCATCTGCTGTTTAGGGAGGAACGGGCAGTCAGCAGGTTCATTATGGAATGATTTTTGTGTCTTTATTATTCAATCAAACATTCTGTGTTTGAAAGTAAAACTAATTATTTTGTAATTAAAAAATAAAAGATTGCAAAAAAAAAAAAAGTCCTCTTAAGGCTCAAAAATAAAGAAATTCATAACAAAATTATTTGCAGCGCATATAAATCTTTGAAAATCTTTATTTTACAAATGTTGCTCTTTTCTACGGAAGTTCTAAGCGGCCATGCATTATAATTTTTTTTCTTTTTGTTTTCTCGTTATAACGACTTAATTTTCTCGTTATCTCGACATAACGAAGTTCGTTTTATCGTTATAACGACTTAATTTTCTCGTTATCTCGACATAACGAAGTTCGTTTTCTCGTTATAACGACTTAATTTTCTCGTTATCTCGACATAACGAAGGTCGTTTTATCGTTATAACGACTTAATTTTCTCGTTATCTCGACATAACGAAGTTCGTTTTCTCGTTATAACGACTTAATTTTCTCGTTATCTCGACATAACAAAGTTCGTTTTCTCGTTATAACGACTTAATTTTCTCTAAGAATTTACAAAACTGCGCCAGCAGGTGGCACTATAGACCTGAATATAACTGATGGGGTGTTGTATACTATCCACTTTACTGTACGCGGACCTTCCTCGTGATCGCTATGATTTGTGCAGTCTTGTTTATTACTGACATTTAATTAATTCATAAATGTTAAATGCTTGAATCAATATGAATATTTTGTGTATTAAGTTCCTGCTAGATGCATGAGTTTCACCAACGCATTCTGTTTCATCAATAACTGCTTATCAAAACCAAGGTTGACATCACTGTATTCTGTTTGCACCAATATATATTATATTTGTGCATCTTTTAGGCTCATGATTAATATAAATTTAATTTTAATTTAATGATTAGGTAGTTAATAAGCGGAGATGTTCTGTTTATCTACAGTAGGACGGGATTTAACGATGTAGGCTGATGTGCTTCTTTTCCTTATTACTAATCTTTATTGTTAACCATATTGATGAGAAATGTGATGTATATGTAAAATCCATAGGCTAATTTAATTCAGTTTTGTTCTGTAATGTTGTAATGGTTTTTTTCTACACACACACACACATACACTACACTACACGTACACATGAACGCTCTTTTCAAACAGAAGCTTATAACACACATGATATCTGCCACATAATGACTACTACAAATTACAAATTATATATAATTTTATTTCATATAAAGGGAAAATTAAAAGTGAGTTTAATCCAAGCAGCTCTAATGGCGCGGTGTTGCCATTTAAACATGTTAATTACAAAAACAAAACGTTCGTTTTACTGTCTCTGGAAAAAATCAACAGTGATTGATCAGCCTTTATTTATACAGTATTGTAGACGTTATTATTACCAAGGCGAAGCAAAATTTGCTGAAATATAGGCTACAGTAAGAGCGCCTGCATGGCTGTCCATCAGATGCCTGTCAAAGTTGAGTTCGTTACTATAGCAACAGTAAAACTTTCATGTCGTTATAACGAGAAAACAAACTTTCGTTATGTCGAGATAACGAGAAAATTAAGTCGTTATAACGAGAAAACGAACTTCGTTATGTCGAGATAACGAGAAAATTAAGTCGTTATAACGAGAAAACGAACTT
The DNA here is from genome assembly GCA_024542945.1 of allo-octoploid hybrid of Carassius auratus x Cyprinus carpio. Classification (NCBI taxonomy): domain Eukaryota; kingdom Metazoa; phylum Chordata; class Actinopteri; order Cypriniformes; species allo-octoploid hybrid of Carassius auratus x Cyprinus carpio. Next base: position 4,954,921 of record CM044998.1, read on the forward strand.
CGTTATGTCGAGATAACGAGAAAATTAAGTCGTTATAACGAGAAAACAAAAAGGAAAAAAATTATAATGGATGGCCGCTTAGAACTTCCGTACTTTTCTGCCGTCTTTTTTTTTTTTTTTGCGGGTCTAAAACTTTTTTTGCGAGTTGAAAAGTTTTGCTTGCGAGTTAAGCTGTCTCTCAGTGGGCAGTCTCTACCCACCAGGATGAAAGGCCTTTTCCTATTGGTCACTCTCGATTGAAGTCACAGGTTGACCACGCCCACTCAGTTTCCCCGGAATCCGCTGCACTGCCGCCGCAGTCTGACAGAAGAGCGAGCGAGGGTGCATCATGACGAGCAACAGGTCGTGTACTGGGTAAGATAACTAACTTAACATCTTAAACTCAGTGACAAGTCAACTTAATTATTATCTCCTCTCATGCTCTCCCATCTAAATACGTAAGATTTGATTAGCCAACAGTATAGCTAGCTGCCAGAGCCCCCAACAGTACAGCGTCAGGCCAATATTTTCAGAGATTATAGATTATTGTAGCTCCAGTGAAGTAAGGTAAGTAACGCACATCAAATAACTAGCTCATCTGGCGGGTTATGATTCATCAATTATGACCGTATGCACACTCAAGTCTATTCGCGGCACCCCACAGCTGTAGTCTACCATTCAGTTTTCTAAAATACAACGATTTGGGACTGATGTCTGTACATTCTGACTTCACCCTAGTCTACAGAACTGTGTATTGTGCATTTTAATAACAGGTTTGTTTTGTACTATCTTTTAAGACCTGTGCAATGACAATTGCCAAACTTATTACTTCAATAGCAAGGACTGATATTCAGGACTTGTCAGCCAGTACCACTGTAGCCTTGCAAAGACTTTGCTTTGAAGACCTTTTAATGAACTAACTTCAACATTTCAATATGCCCCTGACTTCTAAGGGGTGTTTGTATTTGTGACTGCTCCAAAAAGCCTAGATTTCTATCAGTAGAACATCACATTATTCTTTTCTGTTTGCAGGAAGATTTGGTGTTGATGGAGGAGGCAACATCTTCAAGGCAAAACCTTAGACCTGATGCAACATCATCCAGTGTCAAAATCACCCTTTAGGAGGTACACAAGCAAAAGCTAAATTGAACATCGCCAATTATCAATTCCTATTTTACAAAATTTGTCCTGCATACATTTTTATCTTTAATGTGTAGGCACTTGAAGACCAGTGCCCAATATGCACAGGAACATTTCCAGTGTCAGAAGTAGACCTGCCATGCCAGCTTTTGTGGAGACAGGTAATGGTAATAGTGACTCTCATTGAAGCTTAAAAACACCTAAAAGGTGCTCTGATTTTGATCATACCTCACGGTAACCTACCTATGTTCATTACATTAGTTCAAAACAGTACATTGCAAAGGTCATAAAAAATCTAAATGTATATATACATATATACACACACACACAGTTGTTTGGAAACATTACGTCTTTTAAATTTTTTTTGACAATGTTTTCTGCTTATCAAAGCTGCATTAATTTGATCAAATATACAGTAAAACAGTATTATTGTGAAATATTGTTACCATAACTGTTTTCTATTTGAATACATGTTAAAAATGTAACTTATTCCTGTGATCAAAGCTGAATTTTCAGCATCATTACTCCAGTCTTCAATGTCACATGATCATTCAGAAAGCATTCTAATATGCTGATTTGTTGCTCAAAAAATAGTTATTATTGTCAATGTTGAAATTTTTTTGGGGGGGATTCTTTGATGAATAGAAATTTATCTGAAGTAAAAACTGTTTATAACATTATAAATGTCTTTAATGTCACTTTTGATCAATTTAATGCATCCTTGCTGAATAAAAGTATTATTTAACCCCCCCCCCCAAAAAAAAAGTCTTACCTCCCAAACATTTGAAGAGTAGTGCATATTAATTCAGATAAATGATGCTCGTTTGAACTTTCTATTCATCAAAGAATCCTGAAAAAAATTGTACACAACTGTTTTCAACATCAATAATAATGTTTGTTGATCAAAAAAAAAAAAAAAGCATATTGTTATATTGTGACACTTAAGACTGGAGTAATGATGCTGAAAATTTAGCTTTATTGTTTTTATATACATGTATATGATTTTATTTATTTATTTTTACAGTGAGGAGGATGTGATTCGTCATGCGGCAGCACAGATAAACACCACAAAGACATCTGAAGTCTGTCACGAGATATCACGCCTGAAGTTGTGGAAACATAAAAAACCAGGAATTCCAGTCAATCCCCTGAAAATCACCTTCCTTGGAGAGCCTGTAAAAATAAATAAATAAAATTATATGTATATAAAGCTAAAAACAATAAAGCAAAATGTACAGCTCCATTACTCCAGTCCTAAGTGTCCCTTTTAGATTTTGTTTTGTAAGTTTTTTTTTGTTGTTTTTTTTGAAAGGTGTTTTTAAGCTTCAATGAGAGTCACTATTACCATTACCTGTCTCCACAAAAGCTGGCATGGCAGGTCTACTTCTGACACTGGAAATGTTCCTGTGCATATTGGGCACTGGTCTTCAAGTGCCTACACATTAAAGATAAAAATGTATGCAGGATAAATTTTGTAAAATAGAAATTGATAAACAAAGGGGCAAAATTAGTCAAAGAATTGCTAGAAAAATTCAAGGTGAACATTGACAAATTTGACGAGGAGTATCCGTTCACATTCATAGAACGTAATACTAAATTTGATTTTCTAATAAAAACGATGGTGAAATTGACAGGAGAAGATGGAAATGGAGAATCACATAGTATTGACATTGATGTCATATATACCCCTTCAAATACTTGATGATATTGATGGTGCCTGTGTCTGATGTGTACAGTAAATTATTGTATCACCCTAATGACACTGAAACATGATGAGTTGTGTTTGATCTTCCATTATGAGTGTTTTTGGATGAACTGGTCATCTGTAAATGAAAAAAGGGATAGTCTGACTAAGCATGCCATAATTTTCTCTAGTAGTTAATAATCCCATGTGTGTTAATATATATACATATAGCATTCAAAAATTACTTACTACTGACCAAAAGAGATTGTGCTTACAAAAGCTTGGTTTTGCGGGCAAACAAAACTTATGCTCATGTGTTTCTTTTTCTTTCTTTCTTTGCCAAAATAAATTTTGTATTTGATATATAAGTGTCCAGCACACACAGAGACCTCAATATTATAGCCAACGTATGGTTTCTTTGAACAAGCTAAAATATATTTACTTTTTTTTTTTTTTTTTTTTAGTTATAAAAAAATTCTTATTCTTAAAATTGTGTTTTTATAGTTCTGATGACTTTGTGGAAAAACAATAATAATGAGTAGGTGTTTCCAAATGTGTATCTGACTGAACTAACAGCATGTAATAGCTCTGTATTTTAATAAGCCGTTAGATAATCACTCATATTTCTATCTAGCTCTCTACTCTTCCTTTGATATGTGTTTGCGATGCTTCTGTATTGTAATTGTTTTGGAAGTAGATGGTGAGTTGGTGAGTTTTAAAAAACTTTTCTAAAAAAAAAAAATAATAAAACGAGAAGAATGTCACTATCAACATTCGCTAAAATAAAACCCATTTACAACCATTTCTGTCTCTGTTCTGCATTTCAGTCTCTTTAATATTTCTCAAATCACCTCCAACATCAAAAATGCTGGCAGCATCCAGTTTTATTATTTCTAGTGTCAGACTGAATGTACATCTAGATCAGTGGCTCTCAATCAGAATAGATTTATATACAGCGATGCAGAGATGGGCATACATACATGAAAAAGTATTTAAAATAAAAATACAAAATACTGTGTGGAAAAATTATTTAAATACAAATACAAAAGACTGTGGGGGAAAAAAAATTATTTAAATACAAATACAGTATTTTGAAAATACACAAAATACATGTTAAATTGGCCATCCAGTGCAGGTATCCCTAGGCTGAAATCTATCTGGACCTATTCTGGAGACAGAAAACAAACAAACAAACACACATTTCGATGTATACAACTACTTAGAAACTTTTGTTTGCATTTTACATAACTCTTTCCTTCCCCTACCCTGTGGGAAATACAAAAACAAAAGTTAAAAAAAATAAAATTTAAATGTTAAAATTAGAATTCATTTAGATAGCATTTAACACTATTTCCTCAAAGTATTTTTTTTTTGTACGAACAATAAAACCAAAAAAAGTAAATAATAAAGTAATTGTCCATGTTAAACAAATATTAATTAAAATAAAAATTTAATGATTAAGAAAAACATAAGAAAGCATTATTTAATTTAGTGTTGTACATATGTTATCATATTCATATGGTTTGTTCTAGTGTCACAAATCATGATCTCAAGTTAATTGCATTTTACACGACTTAAGAAGTGTACTCAAAAGCATTTTAATGTGTCCTCCAAAATTACCCACAACCTAATCAGTTTATATGTAAAAAAAACAATTTATTCACAAACTTCTAATGAAATGACTGTTTGACAAATTACTTTGCAAACTACTTCCTCTCACCGCGGCTTTCTGATGGTTTGCAGAACAATGACTCTGTGTCACCCCCCTGTCGTTTCACAGAATTATACAACAGCGAGCACATCAAGTATAAAAGCATCTGCTGTTTAGGGAGGAACGGGCAGTCAGCAGGTTCATTATGGAATGATTTTTGTGTCTTTATTATTCAATCAAACATTCTGTGTTTGAAAGTAAAACTAATTATTTTGTAATTAAAAAATAAAAGATTGCAAAAAAAAAAAGTCCTCTTAAGGCTCAAAAATAAAGAAATTCATAACAAAATTATTTGCAGCGCATATAAATCTTTGAAAATCTTTATTTTACAAATGTTGCTCTTTTCTGCCGTCTTTTTTTTTTTTTTGCGGGTCTAAAACTTTTTTTGCGAGTTGAAAAGTTTTGCTTGCGAGTTAAGCTGTCTCTCAGTGGGCAGTCTCTACCCACCAGGATGAAAGGCCTTTTCCTATTGGTCACTCTCGATTGAAGTCACAGGTTGACCACGCCCACTCAGTTTCCCCGGAATCCGCTGCACTGCCGCCGCAGTCTGACAGAAGAGCGAGCGAGGGTGCATCATGACGAGCAACAGGTCGTGTACTGGGTAAGATAACTAACTTAACATCTTAAACTCAGTGACAAGTCAACTTAATTATTATCTCCTCTCATGCTCTCCCATCTAAATACGTAAGATTTGATTAGCCAACAGTATAGCTAGCTGCCAGAGCCCCCAACAGTACAGCGTCAGGCCAATATTTTCAGAGATTATAGATTATTGTAGCTCCAGTGAAGTAAGGTAAGTAACGCACATCAAATAACTAGCTCATCTGGCGGGTTATGATTCATCAATTATGACCGTATGCACACTCAAGTCTATTCGCGGCACCCCACAGCTGTAGTCTACCATTCAGTTTTCTAAAATACAACGATTTGGGACTGATGTCTGTACATTCTGACTTCACCCTAGTCTACAGAACTGTGTATTGTGCATTTTAATAACAGGTTTGTTTTGTACTATCTTTTAAGACCTGTGCAATGACAATTGCCAAACTTATTACTTCAATAGCAAGGACTGATATTCAGGACTTGTCAGCCAGTAGCACTGTAGCCTTGCAAAGACTTTGCTTTGAAGACCTTTTAATGAACTAACTTCAACATTTCAATATGCCCCTGACTTCTAAGGGGTGTTTGTATTTGTGACTGCTCCAAAAAGCCTAGATTTCTATCAGTAGAACATCACATTATTCTTTTCTGTTTGCAGGAAGATTTGGTGTTGATGGAGGAGGCAACATCTTCAAGGCAAAACCTTAGACCTGATGCAACATCATCCAGTGTCAAAATCACCCTTTAGGAGGTACACAAGCAAAAGCTAAATTGAACATCGCCAATTATCAATTCCTATTTTACAAAATTAGTCCTGCATACATTTTTATCTTTAATGTGTAGGCACTTGAAGACCAGTGCCCGCAGGAACATTTCCAGTGTCAGAAGTAGACCTGCCATGCCAGCTTTTGTGGAGACAGGTAATGGTAATAGTGACTCTCATTGAAGCTTAAAAACACCTAAAAGGTGCTCTGATTTTGATCATACCTCACGGTAACCTACCTATGTTCATTACATTAGTTCAAAACAGTACATTGCAAAGGTCATAAAAAATCTAAATGTATATATACATATATACACACACACAGTTGTTTGGAAACATTACGTCTTTTAAATGTTTTTTGACAATGTTTTCTGCTTATCAAAGCTGCATTAATTTGATCAAATATACAGTAAAACAGTATTATTGTGAAATATTGTTACCATAACTGTTTTCTATTTGAATACATGTTAAAAATGTAACTTATTCCTGTGATCAAAGCTGAATTTTCAGCATCATTACTCCAGTCTTCAATGTCACATGATCATTCAGAAAGCATTCTAATATGCTGATTTGTTGCTCAAAAAATAGTTATTATTGTCAATGTTGAAATTTTTTGGGGGGGGATTCTTTGATGAATAGAAATTTATCTGAAGTAAAAACTGTTTATAACATTATAAATGTCTTTAATGTCACTTTTGATCAATTTAATGCATCCTTGCTGAATAAAAGTATTATTTAACCCCCCCCCCCCCCCCCCCCCCCCAAAAAAAAGTCTTACCTCCCAAACATTTGAAGAGTAGTGCATATTAATTCAGATAAATGATGCTCGTTTGAACTTTCTATTCATCAAAGAATCCTGAAAAAAATTGTACACAACTGTTTTCAACATCAATAATAATGTTTGTTGATCAAAAAAAAAAAAAAAAAGCATATTGTTATATTGTGACACTTAAGACTGGAGTAATGATGCTGAAAATTTAGCTTTATTGTTTTTATATACATGTATATGATTTTATTTATTTATTTTTACAGTGAGGAGGATGTGATTCGTCATGCGGCAGCACAGATAAACACCACAAAGACATCTGAAGTCTGTCACGAGATATCACGCCTGAAGTTGTGGAAACATAAAAAACCAGGAATTCCAGTCAATCCCCTGAAAATCACCTTCCTTGGAGAGCCTGTAAAAATAAATAAATAAAATTATATGTATATAAAGCTAAAAACAATAAAGCAAAATGTACAGCTCCATTACTCCAGTCCTAAGTGTCCCTTTTAGATTTTGTTTTGTAAGTTTTTTTTTGTTGTTTTTTTTGAAAGGTGTTTTTAAGCTTCAATGAGAGTCACTATTACCATTACCTGTCTCCACAAAAGCTGGCATGGCAGGTCTACTTCTGACACTGGAAATGTTCCTGTGCATATTGGGCACTGGTCTTCAAGTGCCTACACATTAAAGATAAAAATGTATGCAGGATAAATTTTGTAAAATAGGAATTGATAATTGGCGATGTTCAATTTAGCTTTTGCTTGTGTACCTCCTAAAGGGTGATTTTGACACTGGATGATGTTGCATCAGGTCTAAGGTTTTGCCTTGAAGATGTTGCCTCCTCCATCAACACCAAATCTTCCTGCAAACAGAAAAGAATAATGTGATGTTCTACTGATAGAAATCTAGGCTTTTTGGAGTAGTCACAAATAAAAACACCCCTTAGAAGTCAGGGGCATATTGAAATGTTGAAGTTAGTTCATTAAAAGGTCTTCAAAGCAAAGTCTTTGCAAGGCTACAGTGGTACTGGCTGACAAGTCCTGAATATCAGTCCTTGCTATTGAAGTAATAAGTTTGGCAATTGTCATTGCACAGGTCTTAAAAGATAGTACAAAACAAACCTGTTATTAAAATGCACAATACACAGTTCTGTAGACTAGGGTGAAGTCAGAATGTACAGACATCAGTCCCAAATCGTTGTATTTAAGAAAACTGAATGGCAGACTACAGCTGTGGGGTGCCGCGAATAGACTTGAGTGTGCATACGGTCATAATTGATGAATCATAACCCGCCAGATGAGCTAGTTATTTGATGTGCGTTACTTACCTTACTTCACTGGAGCTACAATAATCTATAATCTCTGAAAATATTGGCCTGACGCTGTACTGTTGGGGGCTCTGGCAGCTAGCTATACTGTTGGCTAATCAAATCTTACGTATTTAGATGGGAGAGCATGAGAGGAGATAATAATTAAGTTGACTTGTCACTGAGTTTAAGATGTTAAGTTAGTTATCTTACCCAGTACACGACCTGTTGCTCGTCATGATGCACCCTCGCTCGCTCTTCTGTCAGACTGCGGCGGCAGTGCAGCGGATTCCGGGAAAACTGAGTGGGCGTGGTCAACCTGTGACTTCAATCGAGAGTGACCAATAGGAAAAGGCCTTTCATCCTGGTGGGTAGAGACTGCCCACTGAGAGACAGCTTAAAGCCCATGTTGCAGGTTAACCACCACTGTCGATTAATGGGTACATAAATCACTCAAGATATGTATATAATTTTTAAAATGTCTCAAAAATGGCCTTAAAGACCAGTTTTTTTACGTTTTTGGTATTAACGGGTTTTTTTTACGCAATTCGGTGATGACGTCACATTGGGGAGAAGTGGAGGAAAGGTAGCCTCAGCCTAGTATGATGCGCGTTCCAGGCAACCCGTAACCCGTGTTTTTCCAACCTTAAACCCGTGAAAGTGCACTGGAACGGCAGTCAAACCCGTGACTTCCCACCCGTGAACTCGTACTAGATCGATGTACTCCGAGTTCCGACGTCACACAGGACGCGAAACAACAATGACAGCCCCTACGGATAATACTGCCTACGGATGCAGTGTTTATGCAAGTGGTACAAGAAAAAAACGATTTTAGGTCAATGTAACGTTGCAATAAAATAAATAATCTAGCTACAATTCCTTGCGCTCAGAAAGTGTGGCGTAACTTGCCTGGAACGGCACAAAGTCGTTAGTCGTGGTATGAAATAGTGATTACAAGCTCAAAGACCTGCCTGGAACGCAGCATCAGAACTATATAGCGACTGACTGGGATGAGGAAGAGGTGGCAAGAGCCAACATGTATGATGGCCCGCAGCCCTATAATTTTGAACCAGCCAGACGTGAGAGGGCAAATGAGGAATTGCCAAGAACTGATGGCCGTCAAAGCCAATTAAATGCATGGTCCGAGGAGAATGAGTGGAGAGTTGGTGAAGTGTCCTGGTGAGTTGCTATCATTTAGCAATGCAGCAATGAGCACTGGAGCTAGTCTACGAGCAGCAGTGCACAATAACGACACACATACATATATATATTTTTTTTACTGTCATTGGATAGCACAGAGTGAAAAATAAACGTTTTCTTTATATCTAGTGGCAGTGATCATGACGTTAGTTCATATAAGTACCAGTAACCTTTGACATAGTGTCGTACTGGTAAACTTTGTCTTTGTCATCTAGAAATAGAAGGCATCATGCTAGCTATATGGGCGTTTCTAAGCGTTTATCTCTTCCTCCGGTGAAAATGTTGTTGCAAACGTAGCAGCGTGTCTGTCGCTATGTTTGGCTGGTGCTTGTGTGGAAACTGCGTTGGAAAGCTTGTGCTGTAGGGAAGTGAGTGCGTTTGGTCGCTGTTGGTCGATATCTATCTATCGATCTATCTGTCTGTCTATCTATCTATATCTATGTATTTATCTATAATCTGCGCTATCTGAATACTCTCGTCTACTACTCGTCTCTCTAGTCACTCTCAATCAAGGCAGGCTTTGGTAAATTCTCTCCCCAATGTGACGTAATGCAATGCATTGTGGGGGAAAGGAAAATCGTTGCAAACCGCTGTAAGATAGTACCTACTTTTTCGTATTTTATTCCATTTTGTGATACAGTTTAAATGTTCATTACCAACAAGCAAATTGCACAAATTCGTTGAAAAATTAACCATGCAACACGGCCTTTAACTCGCAAGCAAAACTTTTCAACTCACAAAAAAAAGTTTTAGACCCGCAAAAAAAAAGACGGCAGAAAAGAGCAACATTTGTGGTTTCGCTATAAAAAATATTGGAGTGCATAAAGAAAAATAAAGATTTTCAAAGATTAATATACGCTGCAAATAATTTTGTTATGAATTTCTTTATTTTTGAGCCTTAAGAGGACTTTTTTTTGCAATCTTTTATTTTTTAATTACAAAATAATTAGTTTTACTTTCAAACACAGAATGTTTGATTGAATAATAAAGACACAAAAATCATTCCATAGTTCGTGGCATAGAGCCAGGCGAAAGTATAAACAGGGCTTTAATTGCACAAAACACTTCCACTACGACAGAAATCGTGAGCTGCGCTGTGATCCTAACGATTGCCGCGTCCAGTGTAAAAGGGCGTATAAGTCAAAAGTGTAGGCCTATGTTGGCGTTTCACTCTGCAGCAAGCACATCACATTCTATTACTGATTCATTCATACTTCTTTTTCCAAACTAACGTTACATTAATTCCTGCCCACTAAAAGCCGCACGGATATATTTGCTTACCCCAATAGGCCTATCTATGTAAAATATTTAAGAAAAGTTCAGTCGATACACTTTTTATATCATTGCCACAATATGTATTGTCCTATTATCCAGGCCTAACATGCAGTAATGCTTTAAACACATTTGACAAGCTAGTTGATAAAAAACAACAACCGATTAACTATCAAAACTGATTGGCTAACACTATTCTGTGCTCTTTTCTTCTTTCATGTTAACTGAAGGCAAATCTGAATGATGCACTATTTTAACTTAAATCAAGTATAGTTGACCATGACATCCTCACCTTATCTTATTGCCGTAAAGTCACTCACTCAATGTTAAATTGAGTTATACAGCTGCAGCTCACGTGATGAATGTTGTCCGAGTTGATGAACAAAATCAGCACCCTGATAAAGAGGTCAACTGGCACTAAGTATTTTATGTATTTTGAAAATACAAAAATACTAATCTTAAGTGTATTTAATTACAAAATACATGAGATTTTTCTCCAAAGGCTTTTAAATACAAAATACACAATAGTATTTTGTATTTTAAATACATGTATCTGAAATACTGCCCATCCCTGCAGAGATGTCTCATTAACGGGTGTTTCTATGGGCCGAAGAAGTGAATGTGATTTGATTGTAATCTAATGCTGAGCACACAGTAGATTAAACAGTAGTTTGAGAAGCTTCATCAGTTCATCATGATGTCAACCCAAAATAAATGCCTGAATCAGCCAATAATCAGCCTGCAAGAGTAGCCTAAAGCATGATTAAGGTAAAAATCCTTTTAATATTTAAATATATTTTTAAAACATTGTGCCGTATATGAAAAATATCATAAATTCGGCTAATACAACGGCTGAGGGAGTAACGGCAAATTTGACACAGTCTATGTCAATCCTTTCAATATTTTTCTCCTCTTTTGGAAAGTCATGGAAATGACATAAATAAAACAAGACTATTCTGTCGAGTATTTTAAAGGGGTCATATGATGCGATTTCAAGTTTTCCTTTCTCTTAGGAGTGTTACAATCTGTTCATGAATAGATAAAACCCCTAAAGTTGCAAAGACTAAAGTCTCAAACCCAAAGAGATATTCTTTATAAAAGTCAAGACTCGTCCACGCCCCCCTAAAATGGCTTGTCCTAACACGCCCCCACATGTCTATGTCATGATATGGGAAGATTTGCACAACACCGCCCAAATGTTCTTGAAAAGAAAGAAGGTGTCATTTTGATTCTCGCTGTAGTTTTGTTGTTGCCGCCGCCTCCATGTTGTGAAGACACTGTTTCGTTGTGAAAGTGAAACTACTTTGTTTGGTCTTCCAAAAGAGGACACAACTAGAAATTAGTGGTTAACAGTTCAACCCAAATATTCAGATGTGTCCAGCGCATTTTATGGAGGACTGTTTCCTGATCCTGGGAGAGTAGACTACTATGCCGGCGCTTCTGACTCACAGTCTGTAAGTACATTAGGATTTGCGACTGATGATTCAAACGCGAGTTTTGAGCAGTGTAGAGCTTGTTGTTTGTTCTTTTTCCGATCACACATGCAGACATGGTTTCATGTTCACACAGCACGATGCAACACAATACGTAAAAACACAGTATAAGTCATTATATTCAGTCATTATGTCCCCACTGCATGCAACAAATGCCTCGTTTATAATGGGTTTTATTGTTTTTGTCTTGTCGTGCCGGTGTTCTGACCGGGACACGCATCACAGTATGGTGAGGGGCATAACATTTCCATCACACACTTGAGCCATTCAGCCAATCACAACACACTGGATAGCTGACCAATCAGCGTACACCTCACTTTTCAATACGATGAGCTTTGTAAAATACAATGTGTTTCAGAAAGGCGAGGCATAGAGGAGAAACTATAATGTAAAGTATGAGAAAAATAATGTGTTTTTTTAACCTTAAACCACATAAACACATTGCATTACACCAAGTACACAATATAATGTCATTTTTAGCAATGTCATATGACCCCTTTAATAGTTTCCTCAAAGGCACGCTCAGATGTATAAAGACAGAAACATCTCCATTCAATAAGAAATTCATTGGTTAAATTCAGTGTTAAATAACAGGTGGTCTATCGCTGGAAAGTGTATGGCAAGTGCTCGTTGCCACTGTTATCAGTTCTCTCTTGGCGCTTGAAGCGGGTGGAGAGCTGACGTCTAGATGCATACAGCTTACTAGAGCTGGGTGATACTGAAGGGGCGTTCGTGGAGTTCCTGCAGTAGAATGTATCAAGTTCGATCCTCGTGTTGGGGGTTTACTCTCTCGGTGGAGAGAGGGTGGTAAAGATTAATGTGTTTGTTCTCTTTTTTTCCTCGTTGTAGTTGTTTGTAACTGTTGTATCTTTTTGGGTTAATTCAATTGGTAAAAAAAAAAAAACGCCATATTTACGAAAAACTAGTTTCCTTTGTTTCTTCAACCCAAAGTGTTTTTTTTTATTATTGTTGCAAACCTTCTCCTCCTCTGGACTCTTCACTAAAGGTTCGTAACAATTTGGGGGCTCGTCCAGGATCTGGTTTTCCAAACACTTCGGGTTGCATGGAACAAAGTTTTAAGTGGTTATCGTTGGTGTTGAAATTGTTTTGTGTGGGGTTTCATTGTCCGGTCTTTCCAGAGAAGACCCTTTCCCCAGCTAGTTAGAAGTGTCTAGATAGGCTGTTCTGCAGTCTTTCCATCAGGCACTTGGTTGTTATTTTTCCTTTATTATTTTCAGGGCGAATCCTGGATGCGTACGAGATCCCTGTCGGGGGTAGGTTTTCGGGGCTCCGGCCACCGAAGTTTGCCTTTAAAGTCGCCTCTAGCCCAGCAAGCCCCAGAAGACAGATTAGCCTAAGTTTTGGGTAGGCAGGTCCTGGGGAGGGGGGGGGTATTCTTTTGTGAAAGCTGGTGTGTGACTGTTCTACTGTGTAACCTATGCAATCTGGGGTTTTTTTTGGGGGGTGTGCATACGTTTGTTGTTTGTTGCATTGTTGGTTAGTGTTAACGTTTCGATTTGTGTTAGCCAGGTAGATATTGTGGTGAGGATGGCTGTGTTTCGTTTAGAAGAGTTTGTAGCAAACCCTACACTAGAGCAGCTGGGTGTATGTAAGAAAACTGACCTGTTTGCTATTGCTAAACATTATGGTTTTTCTGTGTCTAGCTCCCTGGTTAAAGCGGAGTTGCGAGCAGCTGTGACTGATGGGTTAGTGCAGAGTGGTGTTTTTGGTTCATCAGTTTTGTCCACCGGGGCAGCAGTAAACCAATCTGGTCCGGTGGTAAAGGAAGTGGCCACGGCACCTGATGTGGCGTATACGCCCGGTGTGAAGGGTGATGAGGGTAAGCAGTTCACTCTGCCGAAGTATTATCCATTGTCCGTGGAGTCCTCTCCTACTTCTGGAGGGGACGCGTGGCTGAAGGTTTGTTTGGCTCGGCTCCAGTTGGAGAGGGAGGAGCACGAATGTGAGCACCAGTTTAGGAGGGAGATAGAGCTTAAAAAGATAGAAGTTGAGTCGACCAGGATGGTGGAGTTAAAGAAGTTGGAGGCGGAAACAGCCATAAGAATGCGTGAGTTGGAGATGCGGTCAGCGCAGTTTCCTGCCGCGGTGGCCAGTACAGTGTCATCAGGATCTAATACTACTAGTAGCTTTGATGTGAGTAAACATATTTCTCTGGTCCCTGTTTTCCGTGAAACCAACATTGAGAGCTATTTCATTGCATTTGAGCGCATTGCTGTTGCCCTAAGTTGGCCAAAAGATGTGTGGGTCATCCTGTTGCAGTGTAAACTGTCAGGGAAGGCTCAGGAGGCTTGCTCATCGTTGTCTGTGCAAGACAGCCTCTCCTATAAAAAAGTTAAGAGCACTATTTTGGGGGTGTATGAGTTAGTGCCAGAGGCGTATAGGCAACGTTTCAGGCCTCTCAGAAAGGGGGTAGGTCAGACGTACATTAATTTTGCTAGAGAACAAGGGATTTTGTTTGATAGATGGTGTGCTGCATGTAAAGTCGATGATTTCTCTTCAGGTCGCGAGCTGATGTTTTGGAAGCGTTTAAGAACCGTGTGTCTGAAAAGATTGTTGTTTATCTCAACGAACAGAAAGTAACCACGCTGCAGCAGGCTGATGAGTTCATGTTGACACACAAGAACACGTCTGTCAGACAGTACTCGTTCTCTCATGATGATACTGTAAAGAAGCCTAGTAACTCTCAGAGCATTCATATTAGCTCAGGGGCACAGGGGGACAAACATTGTTTTTATTGTAATAAATCCGATCATCTTATTGCAGACTGTGTTCTGTATAAACGAAAGCCCCAGTCTCCAGTAGCTAAACCACCAAAAGGAGTTGGGTTGATTAAAACTGTATCTACCTGTGGTAGTCAGCTGGTTTCGAAAGAACCTGATGAATGCTTCAAGCCATTTATTTCCAAGGGACTGGTATCCCTCAGAGGGAAACCTGAGGATTAGCGTCCAGTCACAGTGCTGAGAGACACAGGTGGCTCACGCTCATTCATTCTGGCTAGCGTACTACCGTTGACTCGTCAGTCTGCTTGTGACGTGAGCACTGTAGTTTGAGGGATAGGGATGAGTTTTGTGCCTGTTCCGTTACATTCCATTCATGTGCAGTCCAAGCTAGCATCTGGTTTCTTTCCTGTCGCTGTTCGGGCTTGTTTTCCTGTTGATGGTGTAGATTTTATCATGGGAAATGACACTGCTGGCGGAAAAGTTAATCCAGACCTAGAGGTGGTGGATACTCCTATCTCTAAAACTGAACCTGATGAGTTGGTTCAGAAGCACCCTGAAGTGTTTTCGGTCAGTGTATTGACTAGGGCACAGGTTCGTAAGCAGGCCCAAGGGGTGGATCTTGCAGATTCACTTTTCTCCTCTTTGTTTAGGGAGGACCAGCTGTCCTCTAGTGGGGAAGCAGAGAACGGTCTCGAGAAGAGTCCTGTAAGTGTTACTCCCTCTGTCACTGTCTCTAAGGAAATATTGCCGTTAACCCGCAAAGTCCTTATCGAGGCTCAAAAGAGTGATCTCACCTTGGCTAAATGTTTTGCCGCAGCTGAGTATGATGTTAGTGGGTGTTCAAGTCAGCAGCGTTTTCTTATTGAGGATGGAGTGTTGATGCGTAAGTGGGTTCCTCGGGGTGGGACAGCAGATGATCTGACTGGGGGTTGTGACACTGTTTATCAGGTTGTAGTTCCGGCGGGATGGCGCCAGTATGTGTTAGGGTTAGCGCATGAACATTTGTGGTCAGGTCATCTAGAAGTCACAAAAACTTACAATCTTGTGCTCGAGCATTTCTACTGGCCAGGCATTAAGGCAGATGTAACACGTTATTGCAAAACTTGCGGGACATGCCAAATTGTTGGTAAACCAAACCAGGTCGTGCCTCCTGCCCCGCTGCATCCAATTCCGGCTGTTTGTGAACCCTTCGAGCATGTTATTGTGGATTGTATTGGTCCCTTGCCTAGGACTAAATCAGGGAATCAATTTTGGTTAACTGTGATGTGCGTGTCCACCCGTTTTCCTGAGGCTGTGCCATTAAGGAACATCACCGCTAACGCCATCACGAAATCTCTAATTAAATTCTTTACTACTTTTGGATTGCCAAAGGTTGTACAAACCGATCAAGGTACCAATTTCCTGTCTAAGATTTTCCGTCAGACGTTGAAAGCGCTGGGAATTTCACATTCTGTGTCTAGCACTTATCACCCTGAATCACAAGGTGCGAATGAGCGTTGGCATCAGATGCTTAAATCCACGTTAAAGAAATTCTGTTATGATACAGAAAGAGATTGGGATGAAGGTGTGCCGTATGTGCTTTTTGCTGTTCGAAATGCTAAACAAGAGTCTCTGGGGTTCAGTCCGACTGAACTTGTGTTCGGACATAGCGTGCGAGGACCACTTAAGGTGTTGACGGAGCAGTTGGTGTCTGGCTCATTACCGAAGGTTAATGTATTGGATTTTGTATCCCAGAACCGAGAGCGGTTGCACCGTGCTACCTCCTTGGCAAAGAGGGCTTTGGCTCTGTCACAAGAAGGCATGAAGCAGCGGTTCAACAGAAATACGGTTGAAAGGCAATTTGAACCAGGTGAACAAGTGTTGGTGTTATTGCCTGTGCTCGGTGCTGCCCTTACTGCTCATTTTTCAGGACCCTATGTGGAGGATAGCAAAGTGTCGGAAACTGATTACTGCATTCACACACCTGACCGTAAAAGAAAGAAACGCCTGTGTCACATTAATATGTTGAAGCCCTATTATTTCAGAGACGTGGCTTAGGAGAAGCAGGAAGAAACTCCGGAGACTGTTGCTCTAGGCAACACCGTTGCTTCCTTGGTTTGTGATGGGGGGGAGCTTGACGATGGGTTAGCAGGGCTCGGTGAAGGTCATCAGGGTGGTAGGTTGCCCAATTCGAAGCTCTTGTCTGACCTAGAGGCATATTTGTCATACCTCTCCCCGGAGAAACGTGATGATGTAATGTTAATAACTTCTCATCTCTCAGCCCCCAAATTGTTACGAACCTCCAGTGAAGAGTCCAGAGGACGAGAAGGTTAGCCACTGGAGACTGGGGCTTTCGTTTATAAAGAACACAGTCTGCAATAAGATGGTCGGATTTACTACAATAAAAACAACGTTTGTCCCCCTGTGCCCCTGAGCTAATACGAATACTCTGAGGGTTACTAGGCTTCTTTACAGTATCATCATGAGAGAACAAGTACTGTCTGACAGACGTGTTCTTGTGTGTCAACGCAAACTCATCAACAAGCGTAGCAGCCTGCTGCAGCGTGGTTACTTTCTGTTCGTTGAGATAAACAACAATCTTTTCAGACACACAGTTCTTAAACGCTTCCAGAACATCAACTCGCGAACTGAAGAGAAATCATCGACTTTACATGCAGCACACCATCTATCAAACAAAATCCCTTGTTCTCTAGCAAAATTTATGTACGTCTGGCCTACCCCCTTTCTGAGAGCCCTGAAACGTTGCCTATACACCTCTGGCACTAACTCATACACCCCCAAAATAACGCTCTTAACTTTTTCATAGGAGAGGCTGTCTTGCACAGACAACGATGAGCAAGCCTCCTGAGCCTTCCCTGACAGTTTACACTGTAACAGGATGACCCATCTTTTGGCCATCTTAGGGCAACAGCAATGCGCTCAAATGCAATGAAATAGCTCTCAATGTTGGTTTCATGGAAAACAGGGACCAAAGAAATATGTTTACTCACATCAAATTTACTAGTAGTATTAGATCCTGATGACACTGTACTGGCCACCGTGGCTGGAAACTGCGCTGACCGCAACTCCAACTCACACATTCTTATGGCTGTTTCTGCCTCCAACTTCTTTAACTTCACCAGCCTGGTCGACTCAACTCATCTTTTTAAGCTCTATCTCCCTCCTAAACTGGTGCTCACGTTCGTGCTCCTCCCTCTCCAACTGGAGAGGACTCCACGGACAATGGATAATACTTCGGCAGAGTGAACTGCTTACCCTCATCACCCATCACAACGGGCGTATCCGCCACATCAGGTGTCATGGCCACTTCCTTTACCACCGGACCAGATTGGTTCACTGCTGCCCCGGCGGACAAATCTGATGAACCAAAAACACCATGCTGCACTAACCCATCAGTCACAGCTGCTCGCAACTCCGCTTTACCCAGGGAGCTAGACACAGAAAAACCATAATGTTTAGCAATAGCAAACAGGTCAGTTTTCTTACATACACCCAGCTGCTCTAGCGTAGGGTTTGCTACAAACTCTTCTAAACTAAACACAGCCATCCTCACCACAATATCTACCTGGCTAACACAAACGGAAACGCTAACACTAACCAATAATGCAACAAACAACAAACGTACGCACACCCAAAAAAGGTTACACAGTAGAACAGTCAAACACCAGCTTTCACAAAAGAATAACCCCCCCTCCCCAGGACCTGCCTACCCAAAACTTAGCCTAATCTGTCTTCTGGGGCTTGCTGGGGTAGAGGCGACTTTAAAGGCAAACTTCGGCGGCCGGAGCCCCGAAAACCTACCCCCAACAGGGATCTCGTCCCCACCCAGGATTCGCCCTGAAAATAATAAAGGAAAAATAGCAACCAAGTACCCGATGGAAAGACTGCAGAACAGCCTAGCTAGACACTTCTAACTAGCTGGGGAAAGTGTCTTCTCTGGAAAGACTGGACAGTGAAACCCCACACAAAACAATTTCAACACCAACGATAACCACTTACAACTTTGTTCCATGCAACCCGAAGTGTTTGGAAAACCAGATCCTGGACGAGCCCCCAAATTGTTACGAACCTCCAGTGAAGAGTCCAGAGGAGGAGAAGGTTTGCAGCAATAATAAAAAAAAAACCACTTTGGGTTGAAGAAACAAAGGAAACTGGTTTTCCGTAAATATGGTGTTTTATTTACCAATTGAATTAACCCAAAAAGATACAACAGTTACAAACAACTACAACGAGGAAAGAAAGAGAACAAACACATTAATCTTTACCACCCTCTCTCCACCGAGAGAGTAAACCCCCAACACGAGGATCGAACTTGATACATTCTACTGCAGGAACTCCACGAACGCCCCTTCAGTATCACCCAGCTCTCTGTATGCATCTAGACGTCTGATCTCCACCCGTTTAAAAAAAAAACACTTCTGCCTGTTCTCTTCCCTTTTTACCAGCTCTCGCTCTCCTGCTGATTGCCAACAGGTATTCCTCTAATTAAATGCCAACTGAAAACAGGTGTGCACACAGGACCTGCGAAAGACAGACAAGCAGCAGTACATCCAGGCAGACACACGCACACACACACATATATCCACACACGGCCTAAAGGCCGTAACAGTAACCTATAATATTTCCTTTCCATGTAACCTTCCCAACACTGTGTGAACTCGAAATTATGTATTTTAAAGTCAGATTTGCGATATAAACTTGTTCACTCACAATGTACACTCGATCGTTTTAATTTCAACCGTTTCCAAACTGTGTAAGTTTACAGAAATGGCTGTTGTGCCTTGCCAGTTGAAACTTTTTGATATAGTCTAGCTACGAGCATGCACATCCCAGTGGGGGTTGACTACACTCTCTTTAGCGTTTATTGTTAACAGTCAAAAACACCCATGGTTTACATATACACAGTTGGTTTTGTCTCAATCGAATGTATACATCTGGGAAATAAATCGCATGTGTATCAACCATAGACTGTAAAAAAATATGGACGTAGTGTCCGTGACGTCACCCATAGACTCCTCAATAGCGGTTTTGAAGCTCAAAGTGTGCAGAGCGGGCCGTCGCCATCTTGGCAGCGCGTCACCGCGCGACTCTCCCGGAAAATCGAAAATGGGCAAAAAGGCGGGAGCTGGTTGCTGAAGCCACTCCCACCTAGCGCGACGGCATTGTCAGCAGCGGCAATCCACCTGTCACTCAAGTGGCCACGCCCTTAATTATGCAGAAATTTAAGGCTTAATATAATTTAAACGGATGAGTTATAAAAAAATTCACCCCCCTCACAGTTGTCATGAAGGGCAAAATTAGCAATATAGACCAAAATCATTTTTTGCACCAGGCTGTAAACATGTTTTTTTCTGCTGTAAAGTTGGGCATTTTAACATGGGGAGTCTATGGGATTGACTCCCTTTTGCAGCCAGCCTCAAGCGGCCAGTCGATGAATTGCAGTTTTAGTCACTTCCTTATTGGCTTCACGTGAGAGAGCGGGAGGTTGCCGCTCGGTATCAACTGATCTGTGCAGTATAGTTCTAGTACAGCAGCCTAATCAGTAAAATCTATTATTCATACAATTAATAATATGCATTTTATTTTATTTTTTCATTTGATAGTACATTTCTTAAATGCTGCATTTAAGGATACCTGTACTGTACCTTAAAAATTGAAAACAGTTTATTATATTTTATTTTATTTATCCAATTTTTTTCTTTTCTATCGCAATGTCAGCATTCTTTTCTGTTGATCCTTAAAAAATCTTACATTTAATTGTATCAAATTTAAGGCCATAAAATGTACAATGGGGATGGAAAGAGAATTGCCATATAGCTTAATGTGATGATTACAATGAAAAAGGCTATGATTTCATTGGATAAATATGAGTGCTGCACGTTTATAAATAATAAATCAATTATAAATAGTCTATCTTTATGCAGTTCTGGAAGCGCCACCTGCTGGCAGAGAACGAATTAGCATTTTTTAACAGCCCTTCTGCTGGTTTAATGACACGGATAGGTACTAAAGGGAATGCTATCCCTTTAAAATGGAAGGCATGCATATAATATTGATACACGTTCAGTTTTCACCCACCTGTTCACGTTCACTTAATCCATAAATGTATTTACGTGAGATATTCTACACTAAAGACATTTGAACTGCTGTGCGCATTTAAGCACTGAGAACTGATCGTGCGCTGTATATGAGAACTGAAGAAGTGGAGAGTGCGCGAGAGAGAGAACACTTCTATCAGCGTGATTCCGCCTATCCCTCCTTCACTAACTTTAAGTTAATCGACAACGAATAGTGACTCCCGGGTAAAACGTCTGGTCACCTTATCCCTACCCCTTCAGGTGCTGAGGCCATTGTTTCAGATCGCTAGTTCGCATTTTGGTCGTCTATCCATCCACTGCGGCTACCATACTGAGATTATGCGAATGCCCATTATCCGATTGCAATCCAATAACAGGGACGCAAATTTTGAAGGACAAGACAGTAGCCTATAGGATGTATTTCGAATTAGTCCTTGAATAACATTATAGTCCCGTCTCGTCCTGTTAACGAAGACGCGGCATAAATTTCGTCATAGTTTTTATTATCATATATTAGCTTAAGGCTCGTCAACGTCTCGGCTTTGTCAAAAAAAAAAAAGGAAAAAAAAGTTTAATTAATATTTTTCGTCGTCATCTTCGTTGACAAAATGAACAATGATTAGGCTACAATGGTATACTGAACTTATATTTTTGTGCAAAAGATACAAATATTCCAGTTATGGAGGTCATAATGTCAGCCTTCAAACAGAGATCTGGACTAGATCCAAAAAGCAACAGTCTGATCCACTGATTTATATATGTTCTATATTACAGATCAGTTGTCTGAACACAAAGTGGTCTAAGACACCATAACTAAGTGGACCAAAAAAGGATCTGAGTCCTCTTTCAGCTGCAATAGTGTGAACACAAAGAAAACTGGGTCCTTTTTCACTTGGTCCGCCTCTTGGTCCACTTAAAGTGGTCTGGGTTTGGTTCTTTTAAAGAGGACTCAAGTGGGAAAACTTTATTTAAATGTGACCGGAATGAGACTACTTCCACTTTAAGAGGGTGGTTAGGATAATTACACAGGTGTTTAAAGTCTCGCAACTCGGAGAAACTATCGTTTGATCTCGTTCCCTCTGGTATGTGTGCGCATTGGAAGAGCTGCTGTGACTAATCCGCTATACAATCCTGGTAAAAACTATCATTTTGATTTTGCTTCCTCTGGTATGCGCGTCTTAAAGGTTGCTATAGATATTCCGCCTCATCAATTTGGTGGAGTTAGTGACTTTTGATAACGAGATTGCTGGGAATTCTTAAGGAGTGTCACTTATCAGTTCCCAAATGCATACACAAAGCCCTTTCCAGAACAGGAGGTGTAACAAATAAATCGATGGCTTAATAGCACCTGATATCAGCAGATGGGAGTTTTACTTACTCAAACATGTTCTGAGGGCAGAAAGGAAAATGATTGGTTTACAGATTCAACCAATGAAATTGAAGCAGAGGCGGAGTCAGGAAATTTGAAAGTGTAGATGAAATACTTCAGACAGATACGTTACTGACGCTTCGTGGGATGCATTTATTACAAGGTAAGTTAATATACCATGTATTTTCATGAAAAAAAAAATGAACATCTCTAACATTTTAAAAGATAATTAGCGAACAAAGATACACAGAACAAATAATCATGGACTAAATACCATATAGCATGAATTTTCACTTGACTGCTTCATCAGTTGATTGCACCAAAGCTGGTTATGAGGTAACTGGAGTAAAACATGTTTTTCCAATACTTCCGCACTGTCTGTGAAACCGATATGAGCGACAACAGAACTCGTTCTTATATCCTTGACATTTCATCAGTCAGTTAGCATTAGCATTAGCACTGCTCTCAGGGCAGGAGTATTCAATATTTAAATTACTGTTATTTTTTATGAACTGTGTGCTGCTCTCGGGGCAGGAGTACTCAATATTCATATTACTGTTATTTTACTAAACTATGCGCTGCTCTCTGGGCAGGAATCCTCAGTTAGATTACTGTTATTCTATTAAACTATGCGCTGCTCTCAGGGCAGGAGTATTCAATATTAATATCACTGTAATTTTTACTGATCTATGAACTCGTTCTTATATCCTTGACATTTCATCAGTCAGTTAGCGTTAGCATTAGCACTGCTCTCAGGGCAGGAGTATTCAATATTTAAATTACTGTTATTTTTTATGAACTATGTGCTGCTCTCAGGGCAGGAGTATTCAATATTTAAATTACTGTTATTTTTTATGAACTGTGTGCTGCTCTCGGGGCAGGAGTACTCAATATTCATATTACTGTTATTTTACTAAACTATGCGCTGCTCTCTGGGCAGGAATCCTCAGTTATATTACTATTATTTTACTGATCTATGCACTGCTCTCAGGGCAGGAGTACTCTATATTCATATTACTGTTATTTTTAGTGTACTATGTGCTGCTCTCAGGGCAGGAGTACTCAATATTCATATAACTGTTATTTTTAGTGTATTACGTGCTGCTCTCAGGGCAGGAGTACTCTATATTCATATTACTATTATTTTTAGTGTATTACGTGCTGCTCTCAGGGCAGGAGTACTCTATATTCATATTACTGTTATTTTTAGTGTACTATGTGCTGCTCTCAGGGCAGGAGTACTCTATATTCATATTACTGTTATTTTTAGTGTACTATGTGCTGCTCTCAGGGCAGGAGTACTCTATATTCATATTACTGTTATTTTTAGTGTATTACGTGCTGCTCTCAGGGCAGGAGTACTCAATATTCATATTACTATTATTTTTATTGAACTTTGTGCTGCTCTCAGGGCAGGAGTACTTGATATTCATATCACTGTTTTTTTAGTGCATTATGTGCTATTCTCTACGGCCTAACCATTGTTCATTCTTTTAAACAACAAATTATATCAGTCATGAACAACATTCGTTAAATATGGCTGTCAGCGCCAGTGTAGTCTAATATACAGTGTAGTCTACACTGCATAGATAATATATTTTTTTTTCATTTGTTCTATATAGTATTGACACAGTTTTTCCTGTTTATATTAATGAGTTATAGGCTAATAAATTTATGCATATTTTTAAGAGTATTCAGGTTTTTTTTTTTTTTTTTTAATCATTACATTTATAAATCAATAGACAATTTCTGCATTATTGATTGATCTTATTTTATTCTCCAGTTACCTGGAGGAGCTGGCAGAAACTGGACAATTCAAAGGAGCTAACACTGAAGAGGCATCTGATGCTGCTGAGTAAAAAATGGTGCAAAAATGGAGATGTATGAAAAATGTTGTGTGTTTGGTTCCACCTGATAAAAGCACATAATAGCCAAATTCGGAAGGTAAATGGTTCTCATGGGGACATAAGCGATTATCAACATTTACAGGGGTAAGTCTGATTTTACTGCCATCTGAATCCAGAATGTCACTGTTTTTTCTCCCACCATCCCCATGAAAATCCCTGGCCGAATTACCAAGGTCATGTGGTAATTTAATTGCTGTCCAAATCCACATCTCTGAGAATAAATCATTTCAAAATTAACCGTTTAAATCCATTTTCACCAGTTTAACACCATATACTAACTACTGTACTTTGCATGCATATTACTAAAAAACAATATTATATATATATATATATATATATATATATATATATATATTGAAATGCTAGAATGTTTACAAGAATACCATTTCAGAACTGCTCCATCACAGTGATTGGATGCTTGTTCAGAACAAAAAAGACCAGAAAAGCATGTAAACATTTGAAATGGGTAATTATTATGGCAGTAACAGGTATACAATACCACTTTTAAATATGTATAGGCCTACAATTACGTACTTGAAAATGCGAACCAAGCAGCTTTGTTTACCTCATGTAAATAAGAGGTTGCATTTACTTATTAATGCTAATCTCCACATTTTTAATGACACCCATCATTTTGAGAGATAAAAATTAAGAACCATTTCAGCTATATTGGGTCTATTTTCCTATTTTTAAACCAGAGATTTAAATAAATAATAAATAGTATAGTATTACATTTAAATCTTTTATTCCAAGAGTATGGCATTTTATTTAGAGCAGACAACTATGCAACTGGCCATGTCAGCAGTGCATTCCTAGGTTCATAATGATCTCACATCTTTCTTCTCCACTGTGAATAAATCATCAAATACATGAGTTATCACTGAGGTGCCATGTAAATAATTTTTTACATATGTCCATATGAATAACAATTGCCATCTGAATTGTGAGAGAAGTCCTGAGTTGACTTGGTGACACATAAATGTGATTTTAAATGTTCCTGGTGTCAATCTATGTGCAACCACCTAATGTTCTCATAGGCTATTAAATTATGGAGACTAAGGCTGTTTTTTTTTTTTTAACTGTGCTGTAAATGTTGTTTCATTCAATGTCTGTTGTACAGATTGTTTGTGTAAGAACAAAATTAAATGTTGATTGAAAATAATCAGTTTACGGGTCCAATATTACAATAAAATAATCAAGTATAAGTATGACTACTTTCTCTTTTTAAACAATAAAAAACAAATCCAGTGAATTAAATGCATGTACAACACACAGGAAGATTTCACAGGAAAAGGTAGATGCATCATTAAACTGCTGTAGTTTGAACGTGCTCCCTTTAAACCAGGCCATACTGTAGGTCGCCTTGCCAGATATCTTCTCAAAGGCAGTTTCTTAAAGTCTCCAGAAGTGTTTGCAATGTTTTCCTGCATTTGAAATGCATAAAGAGTCTGGTTTCAATTTACACTAATAATTATAAAAAAAAAATAAATAAGTTAAAAAATAAATAAAACAAAAACATTATTTTACCTGAAGGCTTTAGTTTTGGACATTGAATCATGAACATCCTCATTTTCATATATTTCCTGGACCACTTTCTTTTGTGGAGCAAACTTGCAAACCAGGAACATTACATCAATGAACAGCTCACTGCACAGCATCTGAAATGTAGCAATGTAAACAAACATAATTACTAGTAAAATCATAAAAATCACATTTCAACTCCCTCAAAATTGAAAATTTCTTAATGACACATAATACATCCTTAAACCCTGCCATTTCTATAGCCTACTGTACTCTGTTTGGCCTCAGCTACAACTACAATGATTGAGGGCAGATTAGAGTAGAGTAGACGTTTAAGGGACAGCCGGTGACGTCCATAGGATGGCATTATGCAAACAAACCTAACACGTAACTGGTAACATGAAGTGAGATTGGAGTTTCTGACACTCATTTCAGCACAGTAGTTCAGAATCAGTTCTTACTTTTAGGATACAAAACGTTATTTGTCGTGCAATTTGATCTGAAACTTTTGCAGACCTTTTTATATTTACAAACAGCTATATTGCAATTCATGTGATTCCCTTTCTCTAAGAAGGGACCAGTGATGGCTTCTGCTTTTTCCAAGAATGCTATTCTGCAAAGAGAAGAAAAACTACATGAAACCGTGACAGCTGTAATAAAAAACAAATGTATGGGCCCTGAGAGCAGCACATAGTTTAGTAAAATAACAGTAACATGAATATTGATTACTCCTGCCCTGAGAGCAGCACATAGTTTAGTATAATAACAGTAATATGAATATTGAGTACTCCTGCCCTGAGAGCAGCTCATAGTTTAGTATAATAACAGTAATATGAATATTGAGTACTCCTGCCCTGAGAGCAGCACATAGTTTATTAAAATAACAGTAATATGAAGATTGAGTACTCCTGCCCTGAGAGCAGCGCATAGTTTAGTAAAATAACAGTAATATGAATATTGAGTACTTCTGCCTTGAGAGCAACGCATAGTTTAATAAATAACAGTAATATGAATGAGTACTCCTGCCCTGAGAGCAGCACATAATACACTAAAAAATAACAGTAATATGAAGATTGAGTACTCCTGCCCTGAGAGCAGCGCATAGTTGAGTAAAATAACAGTAATATGAATATTGAGTACTCCTGCCCTGAGAGCATGCACAGTTTAGTAAAATAACAGTAATATGAATTTTGATTACTCCTGCCCTGAGAGCAGCACATAGTTTATTAAAATAACAGTAATATGAAGATTGAGTACTCCTGCCCTGAGAGCAGCACATAGTTTATTAAAATAACAGTAATATGAATATTGAGTGCTCCTGCCCTGAGAGCAGCACATAATACACGAAAAATAACAGTAATATGAATATTGAGTACTCCTGCCAACACATAGTACCCTAAAAATAACAGTAATATGAATATTGAGTACTCCTGCCCTGAGAGCAGCACGTAGTTTATTAAAATAACAGTAATATTAATATTGAGTACTCCTGCCAGCACATAGTACCCTAAAAATAACAGTAATATGAATATTGAGTACTCCTGCCCTGAGAGCAGTGCATAGTTTAGTAAAATAACAGTAATATGAATATTGAGTGTTCCTGCCCTGAGAGCAGCACATAATACACTAAAAATAACAGTAATATGAATATTGAGTACTCATGCCAGCACATAGTACCCTAAAAATAACAGTAATATGAATATTGAGTACTCCTGCCCTGAGAGCAGCGCATAGTTTAGAAAAATAACAGTAATATGAATATTGAGTATTCCTGCTCTAAGAGCAGCAGCGCCAGAGGTGGAAAGTAACGAATTACATTTACTCGCGTTACTGTAATTGAGTAGCTTTTTTGTGTACTTCTACTTTTTAAAGTAATTTTTAAAATCTGTAATTTTACTTTTACTTAAGTATATTTTGTTTAAAGTATTGTACTTCGCTACATTTTAAAACACGTTAATTACTGAGTAAAAAAAAATAAAAAATCGCTCCCTGGAAACTACTGCAGTATATAATGGGCAGGAGGCAAACTGGCGGTGAAATCACAAGAAAGATGCAGACGGACAAAACAGGCGTTAGTGGTGCAGACAGCGCTGAAAACGAAACCCCGTTATTTTCTTAAGTTTAACTCGAAGGAAATGAAGTGAACCCCTGGCCATATTTATGCTCTAATATGCAGTGTAAACTGTGCTTACCCAGACAGACCAAACTAGCAGCTTATAAAATCTCAACAAGACCCTTCGAAAGCATGTAGAGGTGAGCTAAATAATTGCATCGTTGCATTGGTGGTTAAAATGAAGCTTTGACATTTTAGCAAGAGGTTTTGCACAAATTAGCCAAAAAGACAGTGGTGCGGAGTGTGCGATATATATCGTCTGCGATAATATCATAATTGTTGTTTTAATGATGTGCGCGCGCATTTAGAGTGCGTTCTTTCACTGTGTGATTCAAGCTGCGTCCGAAATCGCATACTGCGTTCTGGGTACTACATTTGAATTTGAACGTACTACTCGACCGTTAGAAAAGTACGTTCTATGTAGTATGAATGTGAAATTCGGACGTACAACATCCGCCATGTTGACATTGTCACGTGACATACGTCGTCACAACAGCGCGAAAATTTAAAGAGGCCACTCTACTGAGCGAACATCGGCGATGTTTTTTGTTATTCTTACCTTCTACATAGACAGCTTGTAAATCTTTTACTAAATATAAATTTAGCTTGTAATTTTTTATATATATATATTTTTTTTTACCTCAGAATAACAGCAGCTACAGCTGTGAACAGAACGACAGCCTAATTTTATATAAGGATATAAAGTAATTTATTGTAATAAATGAATACAAATAAAAATACACAGAAGAAACAAAAGGAACATGAATCAATTAACTTGAA
Source organism: allo-octoploid hybrid of Carassius auratus x Cyprinus carpio (assembly GCA_024542945.1). Classification (NCBI taxonomy): domain Eukaryota; kingdom Metazoa; phylum Chordata; class Actinopteri; order Cypriniformes; species allo-octoploid hybrid of Carassius auratus x Cyprinus carpio. The sequence goes on from CM044998.1 coordinate 4,983,343, forward strand.
TGAATGCACATGGTAAACTTAGATATACAAACTGTACACACACACACATATATGTGTGTGTGTGTGTATGTACAAACCCGATTCCAAAAAAGTTGGGACACTGTACAAATTGTGAATAAAAACAGAATGCAATGATGTTTCAAATTTCAATATTTTATTCAGAATACAACATAGATGACATATCAAATGTTTAAACTGAGAAAATGTATGATTTTAAGGGAAAAATATGTTGATTTTAAATTTCATGGCATAAACACATCTCAAAAAAGTTGGGACAAGGCCATGTTTACCACTGTGTGGCATCCCCTCTTCTTTTTATAACAGTCTGCAAACGTCTGGGGACTGAGGAGACAAGTTGCTCAAGTTTAGGAATAGGAATGTTGTCCCATTCTTGTCTAATACAGGCTTCTAGTTGCTCAACTGTCTTAGGTCTTCTTTGTCACATCTTCCTCTTCATGATGCGCCAAATGTTTTCTATAAGTGAAAGATCTGGACTGCAGGCTGGCCATTTCAGTACCCGGATCCTTCTTCTACGCAGCCATGATGTTGTAATTGATGCAGTATGTGGTCTGGCATTGTCATGTTGGAAAATGCAAGGTCTTCCCTGAAAGAGACGACATCTGGATGGGAGCATATGTTGTTCTAGAACTTGGATATACCTTTCAGCATTGATGGTGCCTTTCCAGATGTGTAAGCTGCCCATGCCACACGCACTCATGCAACCCCATACCATCAGAGATGCAGGCTTCTGAACTGAGCGCTGATAACAACTTGGGTTGTCCTTGTCCTCTTTAGTCCGGATGACACGGCATCCCAGTTTTCCAAAAAGAACTTCAAATTTTGACATACACATATACACACACACACACATATATATATCTGTACAAACACACCCAATATATACATAAATACATAATATATACATTAAAGATAATATACACACATATATAGATAGATAGATAGATAAAGAAAGATATAGATAAATCAGCAAAAAATGTGTAGTGTAACCTATTGAAATTACATTCTAAAAAAACCCTGACATATTAACAGACTGTGAGCAGCATCATAAAGGCTGCTGTCACTGGCCTTCGACATCCAAGAGCTGCATAACATTGTACACAGAATGAGCAGGTCTGTCATGGAGATTTTGAGGAGGCTGATTGCCCTCTCCACCGCAGATGACCTGGAGGTAGTGGGACCAGGTTTCCTTGTGGTAGCTGGAACAATAGATGCCGTCACATACAAATTGAACCACCGGCAAGTGAAACCCAATGTTATTTCAACAGGAAATGGTTTCAATCTGTTCAGCTGCAGGCCACCACCAGGGGAAGTACCTTGATATCTTTGTTGAGTATCCTGGGTCTGTGTACGATGCCATGGTGCTGGAGAACAGCCCTGTTTACACTGGCCGCCTGTATCCACCTGCAGGAAAATGCATCCTGGGAGATGGTGAGTGTCCTTGTTTGAGTGCACCCACCTGCCTCATCACACCATACAGACAGCCTGTACAGAAACCTGTACAGCTTTGTTTCAACACCAACAATGCTCATACACAGAATATTGTTGAGAGAGCCTTCGGGATGCTGAAGACAAGCTGGTGAGCCCTGCCTTTGTGCCAGATGTTGCTGCATGCTGTGCAGTGCTCCACAACCTCCGTCTTCTGAATGAGGACATTGTTGATCCAGAAGTTGTGAGGATCATGACGATGATACACTGGAATACCAAAACACAGAAGCCAGCGCAGGAGAGCATGTTTGGGACAATCTGTCCACAGGTGTGTCACACCAGACAACAGTGTGCCAGCTCTTCAAGAGCATGATTACCTGTAGGAATATTGAACAGGTTAAAACTCTGCAAATCTGTTCATGTTCTCATATTGCTATTGTTTAAGCTAGTGTAAGTTATGAAGGTAATTTTAAATATTTTAATTTAAATGTGTATTTATATATACATATAAATATACACAATACACATAACTAGTAATTTGTATTACAGTTATTTAAAATTCTAGCAACATACCACAAATGTCACTTGGGGGTTATATTACTTTGAGTTTAATTTTACAGATTTATTACTTTATCCCTGGGGTAAATTTTAGACTTCCACTTTTTTCCCACTCATTTTTTATACCTAAATTTAAAGTCCTCATCTTGTACACATACAGTTACTTAACTGAAGCTGCTGAAGTTCATTTTCCTTATTATAAAAACGTCTTAAGAAATTCCCTTTTGGTGTTGCTTTAAGCTCTATTATACTATTTTATGCAAAACTTAATGTGGTTTTGTCTGAAGCTTTGTGCTCTTATCCATGTAGAAAATAAATAAATAAATAAAGAGAATAATTCTAAATGTGACTTGGTGCATGGGTATTTCTCTAAAGTGTGGCACCCATTCTCAAGACATCATTCTTCAGATATTAAGATGTTGCTTGTTTAAAAAACAACTGGAAACTTCTACAAAATCAGTGTGCACAAATGTAACACACAAAGTTACTCACTATTAAGCACTTTGCAACTGACAAAATAGCTACTGGAAATACCCTGAAATTTATATTATAATAAAAACAGCATAAATCAATGAAGATCCAGTGAAGAGTGTGTAGTTAAGTTTAATTTATATACTTACTGAAACCCTTTGATTGCAGCATTATGCCTTCAGTGAAGAAGTCTTCATCAGTGGATGAGAACAAGGCTGTGTTCATCAGTCCCTGTAACATCAAAACAGGATTTACACATTACTGATGATTTATGATCAATGATCAAGCTGAGGTACTTATTAACAATAGTTTGCCATGTAAGTTATCCAACTATTTTTTTATCAAAATATCAACACTAGTAAAATATAAATTAACTCGTTTTAATTACTTAAAGTTTTGTAACTTTATCTCATTAAATTACTTAACGAGCAGTCTGTTTAAATAAATCAGCGTTAACAAGCTGATGCACAGCATCTGATCGATAATGATTATTAAACATCTTTTTACACTCAATTTACAAAATCGTCTCATCGGTTTACAATGTGTAAACCTTCAACAAGTCAGTCATTTACTTGGATTATGTTAAACAAGTACACTTTACCCACAATGAACAATGTTTATCCATAAAGTACTTACACTTCAAAACAGCCGCGTCGCGGTTTTCCGTTATTTTCGAATATGACGAGTCCTCTCCCGTGGCCTCATGGGATAGTGTAGTGTCCATCGTATGCATGCTACGGAATTCGGGCGGAAGTAGTAGGTCATCCGGATACATCTCGCCTACTGTTTTTCGAATACTAAGAATTCGGACATACTACTTGCTTCGCATACTGTTTTTCGCCTACTATATAGTATGGAAGTATGCGATTTCGGATGCAGCGTCAGTCTTGCAGCAGCGCATAATTTATTAAAATAACAGTAATATGAATATTGAGTGCTTCTGCCCTGAGAGCAGCGCATAGTACACTAAAAATAACAGTAATATGAATATTGAGTACTCCTGGCCTGAGAGCAGCGCATAGTACACTAAAAATAACAGTTATATGAATATTGAGTACTCCTGCCCTGAGAGCAGTGCTAATGCTAACGCTAACTGACTGATGAAATGTCAAGGATATATGAACAAGTTCTTTTTTTCGCTCATATTGGTTTCACAGACGTCGCTGTAGCATTGGAAAAGCATGTTTTACTCCTGTTACCACATAAACAGCTTTGGTGCATTCAACAGATGTAGCAGTCAAATAAAAATGCATGCTATATTATATTTAGACCATGATTATTTGTTCTGTGCATCTTTGTTCTCTAATTATGTTCATTTTTTTTCATGAAAATACATGGTATATTAACTTACCTTGTAATAAATGCATCCCACGAAGCGTCAGTAACGTATCTGTCTGAAGTATTCCATCTACACTTTCAAATTTCCTGACTCCGCCTCTGCTTCAATTTCATTGGTTGAATCTGTAAACCAATCATTTTCCTTTCTGCCCTCAGAACATGTTTGAGTAAGTAAAACTCCCATCTGCCTGATATCATCAGTCTGGTAACAGTGCTGCTTTGACTCGTTTTAGAACCATTTAAGTGTGGGGTTTTATTGTGTAGTTTGGAGGGATAGTAATGTTAAAATATAACTCTTTATTGTAGTTTTATTCATATTGGACAAAGGGGAAAAAACTTCTCTCCGAAGGAGGAAGGGCCAAGTTAACATGGCTATTTTAAAAGGAGGTATGTAATTTGGATGTAGGTGTTAAATGCCCATGTATTATGCATTGTATATTTGATGCTTTATTTTAATATAAATGTATTAAATGTGTTTTTATTCAGTATTTTTGGCTGTTGGTTAGGCAACCACTGTTTCTTGTTGTATTTATTTTCTGTTAATTTTTTTTTGTATTTCTTTAAACTATTATTTCTGATAAAATTGCAAGAATTTTATGGTCCTGCTTTAATAAGCTTGGTCTGGGCATAAATCTCCCTCTACTTAGGGTTGCGCTGTGGGGCTGGGTAGGAATTGAGTTCTAGTGTATTGGGTGTTTTCTTTATTTGTTTATTCTTTTAGATTTGAGGTGTGATTTAATTATAATTCATATGGGTTCAAGTTTGATGTGATTTTTATTGTGTGTGTGTATATATATATATTTTTGCTAGAACTCGTTCCTTTATGCCCATTTGATGCTGTAATATTCTGAACCAGTAGGGGGGGGGGGGGGGGTTGTTGACAGTCTTTGTAATATGTGGAGCTTATATTTTGCCATAGCTGTTCCGAATAAATTGTAAACTCCTTTTGTACTCTGGCTTCGAATTCATTCATTTGAATTGCTTGAGCGGATGGTCTTATTTTCTCCCACTAAAGTTGGGGGTGGCGTAGTCATTCTTTTCAGTTTAATTGTTAGAAATAGTAATTTATACCTTATGGTCAACAAATAACTGGTCACATTTGGGGCAGTCGGCAGGGTAACTTTTGAGGAAGCCTGGGTACAAAAGGTTGTGTTTTTGCTTTTTTTTTTTTTTTTTTTTTTTTACTTTTTTTTGGTTAAAGAAACAGTGGTTGCTGAAGAGGTGGGCTTCACTATCCGGAGGCTACTTGGTGGCTATCATCGCTCCTGGGAGTTCTGAGTACATCTGCTATTTGGCGTAAATTTGGTTTGTTTTTGTTTTTGTTTTGTTTGTAGTAGTGTAATGGAGGAACAGCTGAGAATGACCGAGTTAGTGCAACAGCTGCAAGCAGATAATCAGCAGCAAGAATTGGATAGAAGACCTGGAAATGGTGTTAATAATACTGAACCCATTAATTCTAATGCTTCTGAAGGTCAGGATTTTCAACCTCCTACACCTGTTAATGTTTCTGTACCTGAGCGTTATGTTTATGTTCCTCGGGAAAGGAAATGCCCCAGGTTTTCGGGTAAGAGGTCTCATGATGTTATGACTGTGGAAGATTGGGTTGAAGAGGTGCGTAGATCTCTTTCAGTAAGACCAGTTTCTATAGCTGAAAAAGCTTTATTTGTATATGACCTCTTGGATGGAGAAGCTAAAACTGAAGTTAAGTTTCACCCTTTAGAAGATAGGGATGACCCTGAAAAGATTTTTAGTATCTTGCTTGATATGTACGGGTGTTCTCAGTCTTTTGTTGGTTTACAGAAGCAGTTCTTCCAACGTCACTAGCTAGTGGGAGAGTCCTTGCGTGAGTATTCGCATGCTCTCATGACTTTAATGGAATCAATGAAACGTAAGAACCTTCAGGGTATCGGGGTCTAGATCAGACCCTACGTGACCAGTTTGTCAAGCACATGCGTGATAATGTACTGCGCAGAGAGCTAAAACGATATGTTCGACTTAATTGTAGTATGTCTTTTCTTGATGTACGCTCCGAAGCTATGCGATGGGCAGAAGAGGGGGAAACTTTTAGCCCACGGCCTCAAGCCCATTCATGTGCTGCAGATGTCCAGGTAGTGGGTGCAGAAGGGCGTCATGCTTTTCCTCCTAAGCCCACTAATGACTTGGGAGATGTGAAAGATTGTCTTCGTAGGCCCAATTAGATGCCATTTCGAAACATTTGAACCAGAACTCCCCAAACAGTACAGGTCCCCTAACCGCTGTAGGGAATGGTGCCCCCCGCTCTAAAAATGCCCACTTTCAAGCAGATGGTAGGCCTATTTGCATGCGTTGCAATAGAGCAGGTCATATTGCAAGATTTTGCAGGGCTGAGTTATCAGGTAATCAGGTGAGCATTGGGGAGGGAAATTCAACTGGTCAGGGACCATTAGTACAGGCATTAAATCATGATGCTGGAAGTGATTCCTCAGTGCAGCAGGGAAACTAGCGCCCTCCCGTGTTGGGAGTCTGGCACTGGGAGGGGGTACCTCAGGCTCAAGTGATTGTCATCTAAAGTCTTTTCACATCTTATTGGACAATGTCCTGTAGTACAAGTTAAGTTTGGTGAGGTTATAACTCCTTCTCTGCTTGACACTGGGTCTATGGTGTCAATGATAACTGAGGGTTTCTTTGAAAGTAATTTTCCAGCTCATGTTAAAGAACAGTTGCAACCATGTAGTTGGTTGTGTTTAAAGGCAGCCAATGGATCAGAAATCCCCTATCGTGGCTACCTGGAGTTAGATGTCGAGGTCCTAGGCAAGGTTCTTCCTAAAATGGGCATTTTAGTTATGAGAGATCCAAAGGATCATGCCTCTAAGCAAAACAAGCTCTCTGTCCCTGGTCTTCTTGGGATGAATATTCTAAACTGCTGTTATCAAGAATTGTTTTCTCAGTATGGGGGAGATTTATTCTCGTCACCTATAGTACAGCAGGCAGAGAAAGAATGGAAGCAGGTCCTTGTGGAATGTCATAGTTTCAGCCTAATGGCTGAAACTGGTTTTGTGGGCAAGGCAGTTGTACAATCGGGCCCAGCTATATGGGTCCCTGCTAGTTCCCTAAAATGGGTCCCTAGAAACTATTGTCAAGGTATGCCTTCTGCCATTTCTTGTGTTTTTTTGGAGCCTCCGGCAGAAGGGGAGAGTGTTCTGCCTGCAAATATTTTGATAGCAAAGTGCCTCCTCACTGTAGAGCAAGGTATGGTCCATGTCCCTATAGTTAATTTAGGAGTAAAGGATCAGTGTTTGAGGCCAAAGACTTTTCTAGGACAACTACACGTTGTAAATTTGTCTCCCACTCTTGATGTTGATCGGCCAGATCGGATGCACTGATTTAGTTCAACATGAAATAACTGTCTTAGACAATGCCCCCGTTCGACAGCGTTATCGGCGACTGCCTCCATCTCAATATGAGCAAGTAAAAGCACATATTAATGAACTGTTAGAACAAGGAATAGTTCGTCCCAGTTGCAGTCCATATTCTTCACCTATAGTGGTTGTACAGAAAAAGGACGGTGGCATACGACTCTGTGTAGATTATAGGCAGCTTAATGCTAAGACACGAAAGGATGCTTATCTGTTACCACGGATTTAAGAATCTTTGGATGCTTTAAATGGCGCTCAGTGGTTCACAACTCTTGATTTAGCAAGTGGATATAATCAAGTTCCTGTTGCAGAGACTGATAAAGAGAAGACTGCTTTCTATACACTTTTTGGGCTTTTCAAGTACAATCGGATGCCCTTTGGGATTTGTAATGGGCCTAGTACTTTTCAACAACTGATGGAGAGAATTTTTGGCGACTAGCGTTTCCAGTCCCTCTTGTTGTATCTAGATGTTGTAATTTATTCCAGTTCTTTTGTGCAACATCTTCAAAGATTAGAGATAGTACTTGGTCGTCTTCAACAACATAATATGAAATTGAAATTGAAGAAATGTCATTTTTTCCAGCAGCAGGTGAAATATTTAGGCCATGTAATTTTACAGACCCAGATAAGATTAATACAGTGGTTCAATGGAGACTTCCGACTAATGTATCTGAGCTGCGTTCTTTCCTGGGTTTTGCTTCCTACTATTGTAGGTTTGTGGAAGGCTTTGCTAAACATGCTGCTCCTCTACATAAACTGGTAGGAGATCTCCAAGGAAAGGGGAAGAAGCAAAACTGTACTGCTAACACACTGTTGGAAACTAAGTGGACACATCATGCAGAGGATGCATTTCAGACGCTAAAGCAGAAATTAGTGCAGGCCCCTGTATTAGGTTATGCTGACTTTTCTAAGCCTTTTGTAATGGAAATCGATGCTAGTCAGATGGGACTTGAGGCAGTTTTATCTCAAGAACAAGATGGCCGGCGGCGACCCATTGCTTATGCCAGTAGGGGCTTGCGCCCCTCAGAGAGAAATATGTCGAACTATAGCTCCATGAAGCTCGAATTTTTGGCCCTAAAGTGAGCTGTATCTGAGAAATTTCGAGAATATGTATTGGGCGGCAAGTTTGTGGTATTTACTGATAATAATCCCTTGAGTTACCTTCCGACAGCAAAGCTAAATGCTGTGGAGCAACGCTGGTCATCCCAGTTGGCTCTTTTTGATTTTGAGATCAAATATTGCCCTGGTACTGCAAATCGGAATGCAGATGCACTGTCTCGTCTACCACGGTCTTCAGCCCCAGATAATGTTCAAGCTGTGCTCTCTGGCATTACAGTACTGCCAACACTTGCACGTTTTCCAACGCCAACTGTTGTAAATCATGCAACTGCTTTAGAGATAGCAGCGGTACCAGCTCGGGAGAAAGCTGATATTCAAGCCCTCCAGGTGGCAGATTCTCATATTGGTGCTTTCTTGCGTTATTGGAGAAGGGCACAGCCCCCCACAAAGTTTGAGAGAGCAGGAGAGCCTAAAGAAGTTTTGGAACTTGTTCACCAGTGGAGGCGGATTAAAGAAAGAGATGGAGTTTTGTATAGAGTGTTTGTCTTTTTAAAAAGTCTTTTTACCACCAGGAAAGACTAGGTAAAAACTATCGTTTTGATTTCATTTCCTCTGCTATGCGCGTGTCTTAAAGGTTGCTATGGATTTTCAACCTCTTCAATTTGGTGGAGTTAGTGACTTTTGATAACGAGATTGCTGGGCATTCTTAAAGAGTGTCACTTATCAGTTCCCAAATGCATACGCAAAGCCCTTTCCAGAACAGGAGGTGTAACAAATAAATCAATGGCTTAATAGCATCTAATATCATCAATCAGGTAACAGTGCTGCTTTGACTCGTTTTAGAACCATTTAAGTGTGGGGTTTTATTGTTGTTAAAGTTGGGGGTGGCGTAGTCATTCTTTTCAGTTTAATTGTTAGAAATAGTAATTTATACCTTATGGTCAACAAATAACTGGTCACATAAAGAAAGGTTATTTCATCATCTGTGTTGTTAACACCACCATCATCATCATAATATTTAACTGTAACACTTAAGAATACTGTTCCATCATTAATTAATAGCTACACAGGAACAAATGACTAATGCACTACTATTAACATTTCAGTGTTGGGCAAGTTACTCTGAAAATGTAATGAAATTACTGATTACTGATTACTCCTTTTAAAAGTAATCAGGTTACTGTTCTGATTACTTTATTTCAAAAGTAATTAGCTAGTAATTAATTACATTACTAGTTATGTTACTTTTAACGATTGACACCTGTCAATCATTTATATTCTATATTAGATGTTGCTTTTGTGTGTTACGTCCCAGGGCCTATTTAAATGGGAGTGTCTCTTTTTGTGTATGTGCCTTGTCTGTTTGTTCTCTCTCTAGCTTTCCCTCTCAAGCGCTGATAAGGACTAACAGGTGGAGATCAATTAGTGGATGATTCTGCTGATGACTGCCCTATCCTGATTGGTCCACTAGAGGAAATGTTTGGAGACAAAAGGCAGAGCTGAGATGTCTGGAGTGTGGAGATTTGGAGTGAGAGTACCTTCTGCTGACTTTTCTGGTGGTTGTGGCTGATTTGTTGTGATTAGAAATTTGTTGAAGAATTTCTATTAATCCTCTTGTGGGAGGATTTACTCACCCCAAATGTGAGTTATTTTCTTTTGTTGTTAGAACCAAGATTTATTTTGATTTATTTTGTTTTCTTTAGTTTTCTTGGGAAGCTGTAGAGAGGTGGTTGCCATTTATTTTGATTCTACTTTTTATCCTGTTTAAGATCAGTAAGCGAGTTAGTGTAATCTTGTGTATTTTGTTTTTCTTTTATTTTGTGGATTAATTAGGTTGTTTTTGGGAGTTAGTATGTTCTGTTTATGTTGGCCTGGACCCCTCCTGAAGTTCTGTTTGCTTTCTTGTGTTTTAATAAATTCTGTTTCACATCCATTATGATGTCGAGTGAGTCAGTAGAAGGGAAAAGCTCCCTCCATTTTCTTTATTACTCCTTCCCATCCCTAGACTGGGGAGGTATGTAATATGTGCAATAGATGTATAACAATTTATTTGTTTTTGATATTTTTGTTTAGTTATTTTTACTTTACGCGAGTCCCGTGTATAATTCTATTCTCCCGTATCCCGCACACATACGAGTTTCTGTGCGCCTAAGTCTTGTCCTGCGCCGCGCTCTGTTGTGTCGGCCTCTGGTCTCACGGGAGCAGGTCAATTGCTGCGTTCAACTCCTCCTGGGAAGTTTTCGTTTTAAAACGCTCTCCGTCCACACTGTCATTTTCAAGCGTTTTGCAAACTTTGTCTCATCCACACTGAAACACTCAAAAAAGCTCACTGCAGATGATACACACAGAACAGACATGGTACGTTTTATGCCGTTCTTCTGAAAAGGATTATTTTATTTATGAAAAGAATCCACCATTCACCGACGCGTCCAGGTCGCACACACTCACGATTGTATGTCTGATCTAAAACGCAACTGCTCTCATGTTTTGCCACAAATAGCCTAGCAATTGCCAGTAAATTTGCTTTCACCTTTGCAGGACTTTTGATATGAAGGGTGTACAAGTAACACATCTGTAGCAACACTGATATATATTGTTATAATATACGTCACATGACTAAAATTGCATCATCGTTTTCAAAAGCCTCCATTTTCACAGTCCACACTACAACGCAAAAACAGCATTTTCAAATTTATCCACTTTGGAGAGCGTTTTCAAAAAGCTGTTTTCCTTGAGAAAAAACCGTCGCCTCAGTGTGGACGAAAGGCCAAAATGAAGAGAGAAAGATGCGTTTTCAAACTAAAATGTATTAGTGTGGGCAAGGCCTAAGTAATGTGTTACTGCCCAACAATGACTACTTTAACAGACAAGAAACTCTGATTAGCAAATCAAGTAATAGCTCTCAGCTGAAAGTGGTAGTTCACTATTAGTTATTCAATAACTACTTTTTTTTTTTTCATATCTCCCAGAGAACTACTATATACAGGTTCAAAATTAATGTAAATAATACAAAATATATAATTAATTCTAAAGTAAAGATCATGGTAACCCACTAGGGTTTAAGGGTTCCCAAATCGTTAATCCATTATTGATGGATGAACATCTATGCCCGGTTAAAAGTCATCAGCTATCTGGCGCAGACAAAAGAAAACGTAAGAAAGTAAAACAAAAAATAAAATAAAAAACAAACAAACAGGCATAAAGTTGGTTTGACGTTGCACGGTCGATATTTGCAAATTTAGGGACCGTCTCTACACTTTTCTAACGTCGATAGCATTTAAGGAGAATGACATACAGTCATAAAAACAACTATAATTGTTAATCTAGGTGTCAACTATAACGCACACCTTTTACATTTTTTATATTTATTAAAATAAACTGTAAATCATATATAAATTATGCTACTTTTTCACATGGGCTCAAACGCAAATTTGAAGCTCAATAGCATTTGAGGAGAATGACTTACAGTCATAAAACAGCTGTAATGTGTTCATTTAGGTGTCAACTACAATGCACACCTTGTACATTTTTAATATTTATTCAAATAAATTTTTAATCATTTAGGTAAAAACAAGGCCCGTGTATCAATTTCAGGCACAATCCTGTGAATTTAATTTTATTAAATTTTTTTTATTTTTTTGCCTGTTGACATTAATAACGAATTTTAATCAGTCTATGGTTTTAATGTCGGAAATAATTTCACCACCAATGCATCTAATATTCTCTCTGACTTTCCAGGTTCCCTTACGAAAATGAGCCAGTTTTAACAAGAATAACACCAAAAGTCATTGTTCTTGTAGCCATGGTAACTGCAAATTAACCATGTTTTTTTTTACTTCAAATAATAATTTACAAAGAAGTATTAATACTGTAATATTTTTGTTGCTGTTGTTATAAAAACTAAAAACTTAAAATGCATTATATAAAAACAGTGAGGCAATAATGATTGGTTAAGAACACTGTTAAAAATACATAATGTAGGCTAATACAAAATAAACAATTTATGTACATAACATGTTATTACAAATGCCTGCAAAGGCAGCCAAAGGCCATGTAATTGCTGCTGTTACACTTACAGGACATTCAAATCCTTGTTTAGGCTACTGGCCAAACATTCAAATATTAACTTAATCTTTCATTTTTGGCCACCTTTTTGTTATAGATGACACAGCCTGAATAATTTCTTCAACAAAAAACATGTGGGCATCAAAACCCTTACAAAAATAAATCATGGTTTTATCATAGTAAAACTACTTAATTTTCTTTTGCATGTTTTCTGAAGGCTTTAGACTATAAAATAAATGAGTCATAATAAAGTTATAGCAATAGGTAAATGTTGAGAGCTACAATTGTCATTTGTAAATAATACAATTTATTCATTTATTTACTTTTTTATTTTATTAAAGTTCTATTTTCACCCCTTTAGTAGTTTTTTTTTTATTTTTTTTTTTTTATCATATTTGAGGAAGTGGGGCACAACAATACAATCCTGCTTAGGGCACCCATCCTGTGATGTCATCCCCAGTGGTTTCCGTTGGGACTCTTGGTACTGAAGCTCCTCAGAGAAACATCAGCCAAGGTAGAGGGTTGAGTTCTCATCCTTAGTACATATACCAGATTGATTTTCAGATATCTTAATAAAGATGTCATGCATAATTATACAGAAAAGGAAGCAGATGTGCGATCCAAGTGTTGAAGGTTTTTGAGATCAGACATCTTTCATAGGATCAGACAGTCATTCATATTGTATGTTATGAGCACCTGCTCTTTCTCAGTTTTTTCTCTCTTCTTTCCTGAGTGCAGTTGCTAATTTGATGGGAGCAGAGACTAGAACAAACACCTGAGGCCTCTGCCAACGAAAGAGCTGCTGGTGCACTTCAATGGCAGCTTGCCCTGGGAATTCTGTTTTATGTTTGGTTTTTCTTATTCTCTTTTGTTTTAGGATGGTGAGTGATTGCTTGTTGAGTTACCTCAGAGTACATAAGTGAGCTGATCCAGAAGACTTTTGCTGTGTTTGATTTCTTCCTCAGGACTCGGGAGACAGGAAGTTTCCTTTAATCTTGAGTAAGCTGTAGTTTAAATTAGTTAGCTCACCAGTTCTTATTTATGATTTCTTTATGTTTAAATACATTTCTTGCTGTTTTATATTTTTGGGGATTTTCTTTTAGCTTCAAATTTTTGCCCTGGCCACTGTGGTATTTGTTGCTGAATGCTTTCTTATGTTGGTCTATAAACAGGATAACATCGTAAATGATAATCCAGAGCCAAATAAGGCAGCAAATACTCAAACAACACGAGACACAGACAGGAAAGATGACACAGACGCAGAAGCTTTACCTTCTTGCAGCACTGTTCTGGAAGTGAATGTCTCAAGTCTTGTTTCCTGTTGTGATGATTTTCTTCTCAAAGTCTTCACAAAAACATCAAAGAATCAGCGATCAGAGTAGAAGGGGCAGAAACACTTTCAAGAAGGATTTTTTGAGACGTGTGTTCCTGAATCAACAGCAGATCTTTAGTGATTTATTTTTGGAACCATTGTTTAGAAAGTGAAAGATTAGATCACTGGAACTCAAAAAGTAGAAATAGAGTGAGTGAGAAACTCAAACTCTTCTGTCTGGAGGACAAACAGCCTGTATATGTTTAGTGTGCATTTACACAAAAACACATCAATCACTCATTAAGACCCATCAGTGAAGTTGTTTCATCATATGAGGTAAGACAAATGTCTCATGTTTCAAATGTATATGCTCCGTGTTATATTAGAGCATAAAATAGGAAGTAAGAAAAACTAATAAAACAGTCATAAGTATTCAATGTCCATTTCCATTACAACTTATTATTTCCATTCTATTAACAAATAAGTATTTCTAACATAGATCAAAAGCTGATGTGAGAATAAAGAGTTTTATAAATACATAAGTGTTTTAATGAACAACATTCAATTTTCCACAGCGACTTGTAAAAGACTTATACAGTGAGTAAAGACTGTGAACATGAAACCAGGGGGACAGGGTTTCATATTTTACTGAAGCATCCCTGGGCGCCACCATTGGCTAGCGGACCCCCACCTGCTGTTAGCATTCCATTGACTCCCATTCATTTTGGCGTCACTTTGATAGCGAATAACTTGACATCTGAGGCGTTTAAAGACTCCATTTGTCCATTCATTATTTCTAAAGAAACACGAAAATGTATAAAAGGCCCCATTACCTTGTATCTTACGGTATGGCCCCGTAGAAGCAGTTTTTGTAAAAATAGGCTAACGATTGCGTCATAACAGTAGAGAAATTACCATATGGACAGGAGGAGAAGCTCGCAGGCAATCTTTTACTGTCTATGAGGCTATCGGGGGGACGTGGAGTCATGAAGTCAAGGGAGAAGCCCATAGAGAGGCCATAAAAGCAACGGGACAAAATTATTCAACAACGTCTGCAAGATTCGGTGGGTGATTCAGATTTCTCTTGGCACAGCAATTAGAAGACTTACAATTGTCAGACAGGTTGCTCACGTGACATTTACGTCATAAAGCTGAGTTTGAGTCTGCGCAGTACGCTCGACCCCCAGGAAGTGCGTGCTTCTAATTGACTTCACTTGTCTCCGTTGAATCCAACGGGGTCACTGTGTCCATTTCTTTTACTGTCTATGCATGAAACACACAAGATGATTCTGATCATAAGTAATAAGATAAAATTACACATTATAATATGAAATAATACAGTAATTTGCATCTTGTGTTAAATAATCTGTGAAGCCAAGGAAGACAAATTCCCACAACTACTACATGGGTCCTTTAAACAGCAGCAGGGTATTATAGACAAAATCTTCCAAAATCAGACAGAACAATATATGATAAATAATGTATCAATATATAATATAATACAAATAATTAAATCTAAAAATAAACAAGTACAATGTTAACCCTCATCCTCATCATATATATATGTTTTTTGTGATTTTTATTTTATTTACCTTAAAATGTGGATATTTATATGAAAATGAGTTTATTTAAATTTCAAACCAAAAAAATAAAAATTTAAGAAAGACATGATTTAAATCATTTACTTTTGAAAATAGAAAGTTGCATTATAAATTGAGTCACTGAGTGTCTCTGATGCCATCTAGTGGGAAAAAAAAATCATTTTATGGATACTGCCACTAGAGGGGCCTATAGAATCCTGTGGAGATTCTTAACTGAGCAAAAACAGTGAGATATTTAGGCCCGGTTTCACAGACAGGGCTAAGACTAAGCCAGGATTAGGCCACAGTTTAATAATGACATTTAAGTAGTTTTTATAAAAAATGCCTTAGAAAAAAAAATATTACTGCATCTAAACACAGAACAAAGACACTGATAAATTCACTGGGATTTAATTAAATTTCATTTATGAAATGTCAAATTATTTTATGCTTAATACGTTTTAGGAGTCTGTAGTAGTCAATCAACAACTAACTTTTGTGTTTTAAGAACACAACGTTCTAAATTTAAAAAAAAAGTCTTAAAACTGTTCTGTTTTAATAATAATTATAATACAATAATTTATAAAGTAAATAAAAAAAAATCAGTTTTTCTGTTTTTTAGGTGTGTATTTCTGTGTGTAACAG
Organism: allo-octoploid hybrid of Carassius auratus x Cyprinus carpio; assembly: GCA_024542945.1. Classification (NCBI taxonomy): domain Eukaryota; kingdom Metazoa; phylum Chordata; class Actinopteri; order Cypriniformes; species allo-octoploid hybrid of Carassius auratus x Cyprinus carpio. Next base: position 4,999,212 of record CM044998.1, read on the forward strand.
AACTGACGTAAAATTGGAGAAGCAGAAGTTTCTGTTTGATCTGACAGATCTAATGTGAGTATATTTTTCTGTCTCTACTGAATGAACTTAAGCCTAAGCAGAATTATGACACTTTTTCCCCCCCAGAATTACACATTATATTAGCCCTGAAGAAAAGACTGAATGTGTTAACGGTGCTTGAGACATAATAACACCAGACTGAGTCAAGACTGATTTATTCCTGAACTTTGTTAAATCAAAATGATGCAACAAGATGATGATCTTACGCTATCTGATGTCACTTTAGATCACATAAGGATTTGTTATCATTTTTTAATGGGTTTGAGTGCTTGCATGAAGCTAAAAGAATGATTGAAATGAAATGTGCCATTAAAAAGGAGCCTGAACATAAATGCTGGCCAAAAGATAAAATCAAACAAGCTTGGGAAGAAACACGAAAAGAGGATATAAAATCCAGCAAAAGAAAACACTGGGCTCGTGTGATAATGTTGCAGGTGGTAAAAAGTTTGGTTTGTGATTTGTGTAAAGTTTGTCCAACGACACTAAACTCTGCTGCTGGAGGAGTTGAGCGGGAAGAAGGAAAAGTATCTGAAGTACTTCCAGAGAGTTCTGGTTTTGCATCAGGAAACTCAACTCAAAGTAATGCTGAACCACAACAAAATGAACAAATGAAAGAGACAGCTAAGCAGCAGTCAGGACCAGATTCCAGTGCAACTAAACGCAAATGTATGGATAACGCAGGATCAGAAGGTCTACTCCCAACCTCCGGTGAAAGAGATGATTTGAAGGAAGTTCCAAAGAGGCGTAGTCTTACAAGAAATGATGATGAAATCTGGACAAGAGAAGGTTCAAACACATCCAATTCTCAAACCGTCTACATACGGATCCCATTCTCAGTCATTTCTGGCAATGAATCACCCTCTAGCACAGACACATTAGTTCAAAATGAAAGCCCTGCCTATAAACTAATAGACAGAGTTCCTAATCTTACTGAAATAAGGAAAAGAAAATCATATGCTCTGTTATATGACAATCGAACTAAAAATGCTGCATGGGTGTATGAGATACTGAACAGTGAAACTTTAAAGCAAGAGGTTGAGAGGCAAAATGTCTTTAGTGTGGATCAATCGATTCAATATTAGACCCCGACGACAAATACACAGTCTCAATTAAAGATATTGAAAGAGCCTCTGGGCTGATCTTCAGAGAAAACAGTTGCAGTAAGAGAGAAACTGACACTTTAAGGGAAATAACATGGACAGGAGAAAAAGAAGATGGAAAGACATGTATAGTTAAAACACTAGTCAAAATAAGCACACCATGTTCGTAATGACTACAAGGCATGTGCTGACATCTGACATGTGTACAGTAACTCACAGTATTACCCTGATAACACAGAAACACACTGATTTTCCTTTATGAGTGTATTAGGAAGAACTGACCATCTGTAGATGAAAAGAGGGAAAGTTTGTCTCACTAGTGATACTAGTGGTTAAAACCATTCCCCCTATTTACTTTAAAGTTGAATAAATCTCAAAACTGTTATATATTACTTTCTTCAAATTTACCGACTGTAAATGTCTTAATGTTTCCACAATGATGCTTTTTAAAAAAATATTGGAGTTACTGTGCATGTCGACTGCTTTTCTTAGCTATTTGCTATTCGGTCTAATAAATATATGCATGTTATACATAATTTTTTATAAATTGCATTCTTTTTAACTTTATATTCATCAAAATATGGAGCAGCACAACTGTTTTCAACACTGATAATAAATCATTATATTAGAATGATTTCTGAAGGATCATGTGACACTGAAGACTGGAGTAAAAGTGAAAATTCAGCTTTGAGCACAGGTATAAATTACATTTTACAATATATACACATAGAAATATACTCTCCCACAATATCATATATATACTACTACATAATTCTTCATAGTTCTAATGACTTTTCTGTTATTTTTAAGTGTGTGTAAAAAGTAGCTGTTTTCAGACTTTAACTGGTAGAGTATATGAGTTTAAAAACCACATTCAACAAGTCAAAAACTAAATACTGCCTTAATCAACATAATTTTTGTCCATAATCTTGATAAATGTCTATTTTGCATTATATATTACATGGGCCTATGTATTATTTTTATCTTATTTTATTCATTGCATGGAACCTTATACTAATTCTACTTTGTCAACATTTGTTTTTGTTATATATTTCTTGTCTTCTTGGTTTGTGTGATAATGCTTTGTGCAATATTGCATGCAAACAAAATCATGCCAATAAAGTATATTACACTGGATTTAAACTGAAATTGAACTTGACTGAAAATACATTTCACTTTCATCCAGTGAGTAAAAGCCAATTGCTGAACAAACCAAACAAACACCTCTCAGTAAATTATTCTTTCTCTTCAGATTTTAAACAAAATATTATTTTGTTAAGACCCATCAGTGCTTTAATTTTCTGAGAACATGATTAGGAGAGATTACACTGTAAAATAACAATAAATAAACAGATAAATTAACAGAACAGAATGATTTTTTTTTCTTGACTTTAAATTGTATTTATAAACTGCTAACAATATCTGTAAAATTAACAATTTGGCTGTTATTTTAAGTATTATATCAAATCAAATTTTTAATAGAGAAAAATATTATTTAGAGTATTTTGTTTGGGGCATTTTGACCCTGAGAGAATTTTCTTTCTCCCGAAAATGTTACTTAATGTTATCACATTGGACTAAGATTTAGTGACTTTGTTCAGATAGGGTATAAGTACCTCCACCACAAAAATTGTTAATGTACGTAAAACATTTTTTTATTTTATTCAACCTTGTTACACTTGTGGTGTTCCTGTTCAAAAATGACCGGCCTAAAATAGCTCATAAATCTCTTGTTATGCAATATTATCAACTAATATTGGTATTAGTCTTTTTGTCAACTAGTTTTCCTTAAATTAGGACTGGTTTTGTGTTTAATTCTGATACTGACTGATTGTAGGCCCTATTGATCTTAGCTTTATTGGTCAAAAATGCATAGATATTATCCATGTAATGATTTGATCAGTAAGTTTAAAGAAGGGTTCTTGCCCTTATGCTGTTTTTGTAAAGAAAGTCGGAAACTATTTTTTATTTATTTTTCAGTTGTAATTATACTAAACCATTTTGGTCTCAAGTTTCTTTTTTAATTGTTTTACAAGTTTGTCACTATATCTGATGTAATGGTCTTGTTTTTTGGATTGTGATACAAACCAAACTATTGGATATTATTGGAAATGGACGATATAATTAAAATTATTATTTTATTGGTGAAATATCACATACACAAAGCAAAATGTATGTTAACTGTTCCAAATGGTAGACTATTTTCCATTGATTAAAAGGTTTTTTTATTATTCTCTAACTTCAATACAGAGCAATTGTAAAGCTGTTAAGACATCTCAGCTATTAAACAGGATACTTGATGTATTAGATATATAGTTCATCTTTGAAAAATGTGAACTTTTTGGATTGTATTGTTTTATAGACTCATGTATTTTTGTACAACTTTGTATTAAAAAAATATTAACAAGTGGCTGCAGTATTGAATATTCCACCTGTTTGACAAGGAATACAGATATATTATTATGACCACCTGAAGATATTATAATTCATCAATAATATTACTAATAATAACCAAGCCAGAACCAGTTAATTCTCTGCATGCACATTTTTAATTTTATTTATTTGTATATTTCATTTAAAGTTTAAATTGTCATTTGGTCATTGCTATAAATGGACGGTAAAGTTTCTTGTTAATCCACAAAAACTGCATATAAAATTAGTATAGAAATATTACTATAGAAATCAGTCAAATTCATTGGTCAAAAAAGTGAAAATCCACTCATTTATTTTTATAAATAATAAAAACACTTCAAAATTAATCTAACGTAATTATGATCAATTAATAAATTGCTCCAGGGAGCAGTGAAGACTTCAAGCGAATCTGAGAAAGGTTTTAATGATGTAAAATATAACTCCATAAAGCTGTACATGCGTGATTAATAAAAGATAATGAAACTTGTATGGTCTTGTAAGGTTTTTTTATTTTTTTATAATGTTCATAGTGAAGGAAGACTCGCTCATAATATTCACTGGTTGCCACCTACTGGTGTAAATATGGCTACATTTAAGTTTTAATATCAGATTACTTTAACAAACAGAATGGCTTGACCACCAACACGCAGAATAAACGGGAACAAATAAAATCAAGTGTTAGTACTGGTAATGCAATAATGATAACAAAAAAATATATATAAAAAATACATTAATAAATTCAGAGTTTTCAAGTCTTTTGGTCAACTGAATCAAAAGATTCGACTCACTGGGATGAATCATTTGCCCCGGTTCTGAATCTCCCGCGGTCGGCGTGCACAGAAGCGGCTCCGCCCTCTCCCGCTGGAGTATTCGGAGTGGGCGGGTCTTAGAGCGCTTTGAGACTTCTGATTGGCCAAGCTCCAGCCTCGCGCGCACTGCGCATGCTCAGTGACCCCACCGTCTCATCCCGTATATTTACTGCTAGTGAAAATGGCCGTTACAGATGCTGCCGAGATTTCACACAGTGAGACAAAAACTACTCTTACACTCGACTAAATGCAACGGGTTCCATGCGAACGCTGCGAGGGAGTATTATATAACGCAAAACCTCGTTTCTCACCCGAGCCGTCGCTGAAGTAACTGTTTAACAGTGTAAGCGCTAATTTTAGCTCAAGCTAACAGTCAGGAGCGCGCGCGTGATCGGGCTCGAGCAGAACCGGGGAGAGTCGGTCCAATGGCGGACCCGAGAAAAGTCCCATTCGTCACGCTCGCCTCGTTCAGCAGCACACCGGCGGCGCCGGAGTCGAAGAAGCGCCGGCGCGAGGACGAAGAGAACGAACCGAGTCCCGGTGTCACCGGCGGCGGTGGGCCCTTCGGTACCGGGACACCGGCATCTGATCCCAGCGAGCCCAAACCCACCGTCCGCCTGAACCTGAGCCTGTCAGAACCGAGCGAGCAGAGATCCGCCGAGTTCAACTACAGCGAGCTGGTCCAGACCGACCTGCAGGTGAGAGAACGGCTCCGGAACCCGTTCTGGGTTCGAACCACAGAACCGAACCTGTAGTGAATGCGTTGTATGTATGATACTTAAGATGAAACTTCGAGAAGTCCGAGTGTTTACGGTAACAGCAGCTGTATCACAGACGTGACAGGTGTGTGGTTTAGTGTTTATCTGAGCTGGAAACTGAAAGGTTATTTAGCAGAACATAACTTTATATGTATAGATCAGGTCAGGTGGTATCTGGTTATTGACATCAGCTTGATTTCTCGTTTATGTTTTTGGCATGTATTGTGTGAAATATGTGTTGTTTCATTGTTGCATTCACAAACGCAGTGCGGTAACCTTCAGAAAGTAACAATGAGTAATATTCATGTAGTTTAAATGTAGCGATTTTTAAAATAGTTATGAATAAATAAAAAGTACACTGTAAAATCTGTACTAACATTGCACTTGATTATTGAAATTTGTACATTAAACACGTCGATTTAAAACCATTGCATAAATAAAGACTATATTGCGTATTGATGAGCGTTAACTTTATTTGAAGTGAATAAACAGAACTGTATAGGAGCATCTCTTCTCATTTGGGACTGTAAGTGAGTGGATTGGTTCTGTCTGACTGGTTTCTTCTGCTCCTGAAGGTGAGGAAGGTTCCTCAGGGTCTCGCTCCAGCTCTGGACCCCAGCGACCCGTTCGCAGATGAAGACAAAGAGCGGCAAGAAGTCGAGGCTCTCGCCAGGAAATTTGAGAGCAAATACGTACGTGATCTTTTATTGTTATCTTTATTTGATCTTTTATTCGTCTGTCGTGCGAATGCACAAGCACCTGTGTTTTTATTTGCAAAGAAAACTCTTAATCCCTATCATGATATGTTGAAGAATATTATCATGTGTTATGTAATGTTTATAGACTTTAAATTGAGGTTATTGTGTTGTTATTTCAGGGATACACTGTTAAGAAGAAGCGACGAGACCGGGTGCAGGACCTCATCGATATCGGTTACGGCTACGATGAAACCGATCCGTTTATCGACAACTCTGAGGCCGTGAGTATGAGAGGGAGCTTCAGTGATCCTCAGAGAAATTCACTGCTGATCGTCTCCTGAAATGCTCTCGATGAACACCACATGAGAGAATAAATGAGTCAGTTAGCTTTGTGTTTGACCATCGTCTCCCAGAAATGACAGAAAACAACTCTGAACTCCAGTCTGTCCCGTCATCCTTATTCAAATGTTAAAATAACTATTAAAGTGTTTTTCTAATAAATGTACAGTACATACCAAAAGTTTGGAAACATAACTATTTTTAATGTTTTTGAAAGAAGTCTCTTCTGCTCATCAAGCCTGCATTTATTTGATCAAAAGTACAGAAAAAACAGTAATATTGTGAAATATTATTACAACTTAAAATAATAGTTTTCTATTTGAATATACTATAAAAAAAATAATTTATTCCTGTGATGCAAAGCTGAATTTTCAGCATCATTACTCCAGCCTTCAGTGTCACATGTAACATCCAGTCTATCACATGATCATTTAGAAATCCTTCTGATTTATTATGAGTGTTGGAAACAGTTCTGCTGTCTAATATATTTGATGAATAAAAGGATAAAAAGAACTGCATTTATTCCAAAAAAAAAAAATTCTAATAATATATATTCTAATAATATATTTTCTTTACTATCACTTTTTATCAATTTAACACATCCTTGCTGAATAAAAGTATTGATTTTATTTAAAAAAAAAGAAAGAAAAAAAAAATACTGAGCCCAAATGACTGACCAGTAGTGTATATTGTTATTACAAAATATTTATATTTTAAAAACATAGCTTCTTTTTTTTTTTTTTTTTGCTTTTTATTCATCAAAGTATCCTAAAAAAGTATCACATGTTCTGAAAAAATATTAAGCAGCAGAACTGTTTCCAACTTTGATAATGAATCATCATATTAGAATGATTTCTAAAGGATCATGTGATAATGATCCTAAAAATTCAGCTTTGCATCACAGAAATAAATTATAATTTAAAGTATAATACATTTAAAAACAATTATTTTAAGTTGTAATAATATATCACAATATTAATTTTTTTTTTCTGTATTTTTGATCAAATAAATGCAGGCTTGATGAGCAGAAGAAACTTCTTTCAAAAACATTAAAAATAGTAATGTTTCCAAACTTTTGGTCTGTACTGTATGTCTCTGAAGTTATATTTCACTCTGCACAATGATGCACATTTAATGTTCAATTATGCACTGTTTCATTCCTTTAGCAAACATAATTTCACTATAAGACTGGACTTCAGTTTTCTCCGAGTGTGTTTGAAATGGACGTCCTCTTGTCTGTTGTGTGTGTGTGTGTGTGTGTGTGTGTGTGTGTGTGTGTGTGTGTGTGTGTGTGTGTGTGTGTGCAGTACGATGAGCTGGTTCCCGCGTCTCTGAACACTAAACTGGGCGGCTTCTACATCAACACTGGCACGCTGCAGTTCAGGGCCGCGTCTGAATCAGAGGGAGAGGACGGAGGAAAAGACACCAACCACTTAAAGGTGATCGTCTTCATCATGTGCATCCTCATCCTCACTGTTACAGCAGAGTGAACACATCATAAAGAGAGCCAGAGATGGGGTTCATCACTGCTAATATATGACGGGGTTGAACATTTCATCTAAAAATCAAACTGCACTGTGACCTAGTATGATTATTAAACCACCAAAGAGTTAAGTAAACATACAGTGCTTATGCATTGTTTCCACACACTCAGCTTTAATATCGAAGCAACAGCAGCTGAACTCATTTTTATTTTTTGTTTTGTTCTTGTTGTTGTATTTTAAGCTGGAGCACCAAACATCTCACATATTTTTTGCAAGGCTGCTTTTATGCAATAATCACAATTAAAAAAAATGTAACATAAATATTTAATTTTAATTGGTTCAATATCAGTAATTTGCACTCTTTTATTTACTAGTTTTGGACATTATTGGATATCTATCAGCTGTTATTGGATATTTAAATGTTTCAGCCCATTTTAAGATTCATCTAGCACTGATTTAATTGGATAAGGATTGATAATGGCAAAGGTTTACCCATGAAATAACATTGAAGTATGCATTTTACAATAGTTTTTACTAGTTTTAATAGTCAAAGTAGTTTGGATTTGTAATATTGGCCTATTGATTTTTTTTTTATCAGCCATAACATGTTACATTTTTTTCTTTTTCTTTAATCATATCACAGTTCAAACTGTAGTTTTAGTCGTAGTAATCTCAATATGTCTTGTTTGACCAAATCTCGCAGTCGTTATTCTTGGTCAGGAGTTTCTGTGGTGATAACTGGTGCTTTCTGTCTGATCTCTGAGTGTGTGATGTTGGATTGACGGAGATGATGTTCTTGACTCTGATTGACAGAAAGATGGAGAGGAGCGGGTGATAAAGAGAAGGAAGAAGAAGCAGGATGGAAGCCTGGAGGAGAAGAAACCCAGGAAATTCAAAGTTCCCAAACCAGGGTGAGTTCAGGCACGCGTCTGTGTTTCACTGTGCTGCTCCTAGGTGTTTTTTCAAGCACTAGATGGACGTTGTTGATCATTACGCTGCATCTCGCTGCTTTTTTAAAGATGCTCTGACAAACGAAACCAATGAAAGTTCAACTTTTAAAAAAGCATCTCTAGACCCTGATGCCTTTTCCATTCCTCACACTGCGTCTGGTTTTTAAAAAAAGCTCAAAAGCATGTTCTTTGTGAGCGGCCTGTTTGTGTTTTTTCATTTACTGCTGCTGATGGGACGGTTTGGGTCTTTGAGAGTATTTGAGTTCATAAATGTTTAAAGAAATTTGTAGAAACCATGTCATCAGCCTGTTTTACGATAATACATTGACTATTTACAATAAAACATTTGTTGTTCCAAACCTGTATTAAATTTTCTGTAGAATATATGTATGATGTGATTATAAAAATGTGTTTTATATGTCAGTGTGATTTTAAATTAATAATTATATGTTGTAGCATTATATATCATAATATGAACAGGTCTGTTTTAATTATTATATTTATTGCTAAAATAAAATGCTGAACAAAATGAGAAATATAAAATGTAAGAATATTATAATAATATTAATAATTAAATTTTACAATACAACTGTAAAATTACAATACTTATGTTTATGGCTATTGTAATTTCTCCATTATCATATAATCAGACTTCAAGTAATCCCAGTTTCAGTTTTATTCCAGTTAATCATGCAGTGCTTCTACGTGAAATGAGCATCATTTATGACAACTAGATAATTTAGTTTGATAGAAATTGTATATATTTATTATATTTATGTGTTGATTATCTCTTTTTGATTGATTACAAACACTTCTGTTTCTGTGTCCGCTAGTGTTTCGGCTCTGAACCGGCCGGAGAAGAAGAAGAGGAAGAAGCTGATGAAGGACTCTCTGTCTCTGGCCGCTATGATCCGCCGCTTCAGCCGCGAGAAAGAGGAGATCCGTAAGAAGAACCCGGCGGCTGCGGTCAAACTCGTCCGCGCTCCGCAGAACACCGCTGCTGCCGCGGTCGCCCCCGGCAACGACCTGTCCATGGCCGACCTGACCTCTGACCCGGCGGTGATGTCGCTGCTCGGCGGGGCCACGGAGAACGATATGCTGCAGGAGCTGATGGGCGACCTGGACTTCGGCCTGCTGGACTCTCCTGGGCCGTCCAGTCCGGGGCAGAGCGAGAACGGCACCGCGGCGGGACAGAAGGCAGGAGCGGCGGGTCGAGTCCAGAAGACGGGGCTGATGCCACCGCCTCCACCTCTTCCCAACAGCCTTCCTGCTCCGCTGCTCAAACGCATCGAGGACCTGCGGGTGGTGAGTGCTCACCTCTACATCCACGTCACAGAGCTGCGCTTAGTTCCACTGATTCATGAGCCGCGCTTATTAACGTTCACACGGGACACTTTCAGAAACAGGAGCGTAATGGAGCAGAGGCTTTGGAGATGCAGATTGAAAAGCTGAACTGTTTTTTTATCTGCCTGCATGTGTATATAGTTTAATAGTAATACAGCCACCAAAGCAGCACTTGTGTGCAACAATATACTTCAAAATAATTACTGTCTGACTTCAGACTAGGGCTGCGCGATTTGGAAGAGAAATCAAACTGTGACTTTTCTGGTAAAAAATAAATTGTGCCTTTTTGTATGTCTGCACAAACTGTTGTGATTTATATAGGCCTAACAATGTGATTTATAAAATAAAATAAAAAAATATTATTTATTAATATATGATAATATATTTATATTAAATATGTAACTGTTAAATTATAATAGTAAATTATTAGTCATTTTGAATTATTTTTTTGTTATTTTATTATTTTGTAATTATTGTAATTAAATTTTTATAGTGTGTTCCTGTATTAAAATGTAATAATAATATGAATTTATCAAGCTTTATTGTATTATTATTATTATTATTATTATTATTGTTAAAAATATTAAGCAAATAAGTTTTTTAAGAATAGCATATAGAAATTAATAATAATAATAATAATAATAATAATTTGAAAAAAAAATATTTTTTTCTGTCTCTTTCTATGTGCTTTTTTATGGGTGCACAATAAGTCCAAAAATGTTTGATTTATATATCAATATGACTATAAAAAATAATAATATTTAATATATATATCAATTAATATATAATAATGTTGATAATGTATTGTTATTATTATTATTATTGTTATATTTTTGTAATAAAGTCATTATAATAATAATTAGTGTATAATTTTTTTAATTATAGGTATATATAATTCACTTATTGTAGAATAATTGTTTATAATTATTAATTATTATTTATTATCTAATTATTATTGTTAAAAATAGTATGCAAATTAAAAAAAAAAAGTGTATTTAAAGAGCAGGTCATATGGTATTTTAAGGTATCCTAATATTGTGTTGGAGTCCCCTACATCAGGTTTAAATGCATCTAAGGTCAGAAAACATTTGTCATTTTCTCAGAATATACATTTAATATTAGAGTCATTTGCCAATGATTTCCAAATGATTAATTCCAAGCAAGTTCAGAGCAAACCCCTCCCTTCCTCAAGCCTACTCTGCTCTGATTGGTCAGCTGGCCAAACCTGTTGTGATTGGCACAGAGATGAGTCCTTGAGCCAGTTAGCCAGCGCTACCATTGACAAAGCACCTTTACATAAAACAATAATATAGTCAATCCGTTCTTATAATAATGACATAAAATACAAAAACACTTATGCAAGCGAATTGTGCCCACAGCTAAAGTTTAACTGCTAAACTGTGAACACTTAAAACAATAATGGTGGGTACATTAGCCGAGTGCTAACAGGACTGACTGATGAAACAATACAGTTTGTAAACCCAAAATATGCATACTGTATATACTAATGTATACAGACAAAAGACGCTGTCTTCACTTGTAATCAGAACACAGAACAGTTGTATCACAGGAGTACCAGCCTTAAATAACTCACTCATCTCTCCCGCATTAACCCTGTAACTGCCGGTGCAGCTAAACAGACAGCAATTTCACAATGATTATAAAGTCTGTGTTTAATAATAAAGAATGTAGTGTAGCACAAAGTCATTAGAACGTCAGTCTACAATAATCGACACATTCTTAGGAAATAGTGGGTTCACAGTGAATTATCAGAAATACTTCAGTAAGACAGTAATATGTTTTACCTGCAAACCTAAAGCTGCACTAGGTATACATCACATATTAGCACAAAAACTTTATATTTTGAGCACTCAATTGAAGAAGTACACCTAACGTATCAATCGTACTACTTACAGGTCGTGGTTCAGAGAGCTTGTTAGTCCAAATTAAGAAGATTAGAAGCCAACGAAGATAAAAGCCCAGATTAGAGAAGCAGTTCTTGATAAAATGACAAGCACACAACAAAAGGCTCGAATTGTATTTCTGTGGTATCCTTGAACACCGCGTCTTCTCAACAGGATGTAAACGCACTAATAGCAAAAGTGTTTGTGGGCAGATCAGACTCTGTTCGTATTTCGCGGGCAGGTGGGGATTATGCAAATGTGTTACCCAGTGACGTACACCGGTAACAGACAAAAGAGTCGAAATTATAACGACTCGTTACGGCGTTTCAGAACCGACTCTCTCTTTTGAGAGACAATATCTTTATTTATCATGCACTTTTTTGATTAACAACTTTGCAGATTGTTTTCATTTAAGGATAGCTACGTTATAAACTGCAAAAGAGAGATTTTTCAAAAACCCATATGACCTGCTCTTTAAGAATTATATAATAGCGATATTAATACTAGTATTTATCCCAATTCTTTCTAGGGCTGCAACTAACGATTATTTTGCTAATCGATTAATCGGTCGATTCTTTTTACGATTAATCGATGAATCAGTTTATGTACTTATATTTTAGTTGTGCCCATTTTTTTCCCCAAGTAAATTATTAACAAAGGGTCTTTATCATTCAACATAGACTTTTTAGAGATTTTAACCATTTTGCATTGTCATATCCTCATCAAAAACATACCTGAAGTTGTGTTTTATTATGTGTTAGTTATCCTTTGTCAAACTCTTCTGCAGTCAAAACACTGACCCATACATACTCTAGCAAATTTCACAAGGAGGTTTCAAATAATGTTTTCACCATGGCAGTCCTTAGGGCTCCTAAAGTAGTTTAACATCCCGAACAAAGCTTATTAAGGAATCTTTCAGAACATATTTTCATGAAGAATAAGAATAAAACAGAATAAAATTGCAGTAAATTGCATTTTATTATTTTTTTCCTGTAAACACACAGCTTATACCTGGGAAACAGCTTTATAGCTTATGCTGTGAAATTGTAAACAATCCTTCGAATAAAGTGCCAATGGCATGAAACCTGAATGGAACTCACATTTTAAAGTAAAATTTAAAGTAAAATCCATCAGAAGGTTGTCCAGAAAAAAAATTGGACACACAAAAAAAACCTGCTGTGTGGAAAAGAGCAGTGAATGCTTAGAAAAAAGTGCATTTCAAATACATTTAAACATTAACCTCTCTCATTCAGTCATAATTAGGCTGCAAGACTGAATTACGAACTGGTAAACGACAAAGCTTTAAATGTTAATTGTTAAAAAGCAATGTTATCAGCTTTTACAACTAAACATTTGCAAACAACATTGTACTGCAGAATCTGCACAAATAAAAGTCTTTGCACACTGTGATTTTCATCGGATTTAAATATGTAGTGGTCCTTATAACAGTGCAAAATTCAAAAATGTAATAAAGCGATAAAATGTTAAACAAAACAGCTTATGCCTGAACTGACAGGAATTCGACTACCTGTGGGAAATGAGGCAGAACACTATTCACTCATTATTTGAGAAAAACTTTGCATTGCAGTGCAAAAAGGTCAACATGTCCAAATGTTCAGGGTTTAGGCTTACTCTCTTTTTAGAGGATATGTTTCCTGCCGCAGAAAACAGCCGCAGTTTACAGGTTACTCTTCTTTTTTGAAGGCTCAAAGTAAAGTGCTCCCACATTTTGGATGACTTCGTTCGATTAGTTTTATCTTCCGCTTTTTTCTTTTTCTTTCTCGAGCTTACTTCACTGCCGCCTGCCTCACCCATCACGCTGAATGCTGCAGAGACGCTGTGCGGGAAGCACGTGACATAAAACGAGGCCAGGTATTGGCTAGTCGCTACTTCTCCTGCTGTACTGGCTGAGTAAAACCTCCGGTGGCTCATTACTGCCACACTTTGGTCACCGCAGATTTAAAATATGCACGAAATGAGCCGCTTACGGCAAATAAAAATTATTTAGCAACGAATCGATTACTAAATTAGTTGACAACTATTTTAATAATCGATTTTAATCGATTAAATCGATTAGTTGTTTCAGCTCTAATTCTTTCACTTTTAAATATATTGTTAGTTTAATTAAATTGCAGTCTTTGTGATGTGATAATCAAACTGTGTCATATAGCAATTTCAGATTTATTCTGATTAATTGTGCAGCGCTACTGTTGATTGTCTGATTTTGATTATTCTTGTTTTCAGAGTGATTTTCAGTATTTTCTTTAAAAAGCTTTCTCTCCTGCATTGCACAGATCCGATTAATCAATAATGACTGTTGTAAGTTTCAGTACTTTTATGAATGTATAGTTTGTGTGTGTGTGTGTGTGTGTGTGGTCTTTTCTTTCCAGGCAGATTGTGAAGGAGAGAGAGGAGGAGACGAGGTAGAGAGAGGTGTAGGAGGAGCAGACGATCATGATAGAGAGAGAATAGACAGAAAACAGTCAGAGCAGGAGGAGGGAGAGGTTAGGAAGATGGGAAACAGGGTAAAAGAGTGTCAGTCAATCAGAAGATGCTGTTAAATTACTACAAAACCATGCTGTCTATTAATACAGTCTGTAATATCAGCAGAGAGGTTTGAAATGCTGCGATATACATGTTCTCGAACACAATGCGAACAGCCGTGATATCTGGTATGGAGTTAAACTGCATCTGAGCTGTTCTTAAACGCTTGTTTTCGTCCCAGGCGTCTCGTCAGTTCGATATGGAGGGCAGGAAGAAGTTTTTCACGCTGGACATGAACAACATCCTGCTGGAGTGAGTTAATTCGGCTGTTGTCTTTGTTTCCGAGTCTCTCTGTCTCTGGTGTTCATGGTCTCACTCGTTCTCTCCGTCTCTCTCTGTAGCATCGAGCTGCAGGTGCAGGAGCAGCCCGCGTCGGTGCGCACTGCCGTCTACTCTCATCTGGAGGCCTTCGTGCCGTGTAATAAAGAGGCTCTGCTGAAGCGGCTGAAGAAGCTGAGTCTGAACATCCAGGACGACCGGCTGCGGACGCCGCTGCACAAGCTCAAGCTGGCCGTGTGCAGCGTCATGCCGGAGCAGATCGCACGCTACAACATGGACTGCATGGCCAAAGTCGCCAAGTGAGAACCCGGACTGACACAATCATGATCCAAATTAAAATAACTACATTTCAGGATTACGGAGGTTTGAAGAGCTCAGTGGTTTTAGGGATCTCGCTCTTTTTGGCCGATGAAAATACTGTTCTGGTTGTTTGTTATACAGATTTACATTGTGTTTAGTAGACTTACAAAAGAGGAACAAAATTGATTAGTCAAAGATCTAACAATATTCATAATATTTATTTTTATTTTTATTTTTTTATAAATAAAATGTTTTAAATATTTTAGAGCTTGGTATAACTAGAAAAATAAATTATAAAAAAACTGATCAATGAAATATAGAAATTAAATTGAATTAATTATAAGCATGCCCACTTGGTTTTAAGTTTTTATACATTTGCATGACTTCTCCAGGTCTAGAAATCTTATTTTTAAAACAAGGCTTCCTCAAATATGCTAGTTTTCCAAGACCATGGAAATCCTAGTTTTTTCAAAGACAAAAAATAATTAAAATAAGAGATCTCTTGATTTTTGGCTTGTTTGAATGCTTGTTTGGCAGGCAGCAGACGGAGGACGGCGACAGAAACGGCTCGGAGGACGACGACGATGAGAAGCCAGGAAAAAGAGTGATGGGCCCCAGGAAGAAATTTGTGTGGGACGACAAACTCAGGTGAGACTCGGAGATCACACACAGATCAGGAAGAGTCAGTGATGTGAGAACATCTCCAGACAAACCAGCTGCTCAAGGACTCTCAACCTGTTTGACTCCAAGACGGTTTTCAAACACAGCGCGGCTTATTTTCCAACTTTTTGATCTACACAATCAGTGAGAGGCAATATATGAATGTGACTGGATCAAATTATTAAAACAAATTAAATTCTGAAATTCCAGTAGTTTCAAGAATTAAATGTTCTTCAGGATTCATGCCAGGGTTATTATCCATAACTAGAACAAAACCCGTTTGCATTCTAACTTCAAAATAAAGTACAAAAACTAAAATAAAAAATATATAACTCAAAAAATGCTCAATAATATTAGTTTAAATTAATAAAAAAATAATATACAATGTTAATAATATAAATAATTGAATATACTTTCACAGTTTAGGGTTGTTTTAGTATTATTAATTTATTTTAATAATACTAAATTATTATTATTAACTTAATAAAACTCAAAATAATCCTATGATTTTTTATTTTTAAATAAAACATTTACAATTACAATTTCCAAAACATTTTGATCATTTTATTTTAGAAATCTAGAAATTTCATTAAATGTTCCTCGTATGTCCAGGTTTGTGACAGTTACAATAAAAGACACTTCCATGTTGTTGTGGAATTAATTAATGTTAGAGACTTGAGGTTATTAGTTTTAGCTGATCTTAAAGCTTGTCTCGTCTTCTTGTAGTCATGTTGGAGGCGTCTGTGTTTGTTTGCGCAGGTCTCTGCTGTGTAATCTGGTTCAGGTGAAGCTGGGCTGTTACGAGCTGGAGGGTCAGAGTTCACTCTCCCCTGAAGATTACCTGAAGGTCTTCATGGAGACGGAGGTCAAACCGCTCTGGCCCAAAGGATGGATGCAGGCCAGGTGGGTTCCTGCACTGCTGCTGATGTCTGTGCTGGGAAACCTTGCTGAAGTCTGATCGACTTTCTCTTTCTCTGTTTCTCAGGATGTTGATTAAAGAGAGCCGTGTGGCTCACAGTCACCTCACAGGAAATACGTGAGTATTTTTCCCTTGGTTATTTGTAAACACAAACAAGTCATCCAAGATATAGGTGGCTTTTTTCCTTCAGTAGAACAAGTAAAGAAGATTTTAAATTGAAACCGTGCTGCTTGGTGATTTATAAAATAGAAGTCAATGGCTGCCGTTACTTTGAGAGTCAAAAAAGCATATACAGGCAACACTAAATTAATACCCGTGGATCCTTATGATATTTTTTAGCAAAACAATCAGTCTCTGCAAGAAACTGAACATTATTTTCATCATTATTACCTGTAAGCCAAAGCCTCTGACAAACAGGGAAATCAGGTTGTTTTTCACTAATTGTTTCTTTCAGACAGTTGGTTTCAATGAACTGGTTCAATTCATTTATACAATCACACAATAATGAAACATATGTGCAGTAATATTGTTAAGGCACCCAATAATGATGTAGATGCAGATGTTTTACATGTCTAAAGCATAGAAAGTGAATAAACTAGTCTTTATCAACCCTCCTTTTTACATAAACAGAGAAACCATAAAAAGCCCTTCATTCAAGTGTTGGGTTCACACATGCACATATCAGCGGCTCAGTGCTCTTCAGTTCAAGTCGAACTGTTTCTTCGCTTCACTGACTGTTGGAGGGACTGGAGCGCTGAATGAGGTTCATCACATTCATCACAGGATCAGATACGCCACTAATTTGGCGTATTGAGCCGTGAACTGTTTGAGACTGTTCAGTCCGATTTGGTGAACTGGTTCAGTTCTCTTCGTAACTCCTTCTACTTTGTAACGCCTCAATTTGTGATCCTGGAGCACAAAATCAGACACAAGTAGCACAGGTATATTTATAGCTATAGCCAACAATACATTGTATGTGTCAAAATTATCAATTTTTCTTTTATGTCAAAAATCATTAGGATATTAAGTAAAGATCATGTTCCATGAAGATATTTAGTCAATTTGCCATAAATATATCAAAATGTAATTTTTAATTAGTAATATGCATTGCTAAGAATTTAATTTGGACAACTTTAACTTTAACTTTGGGGAAGTCGTGGCCTAATGGTTAGAGAGTCGGACTTGCAATCCAAGGGTTTTGAGTTCGAGTCTCAGGCCGGCAGGAATTGTAGGTGGGGGGAGTGAATGTACAGCACTCTCTCCACCCTCAATACCACGACTGAGGTGCCCTTGTGCAAGGCACCGAACCCCCAACTGCTCCCCGGGGGCCACAGCATAAATGGCTGCCCACTGCTCCGAGTGTGTGTTCACGATGTGTGTGTGTTCACTGCTGTGTGTGTGCACTTTGGATGGGTTAAAAGCAGAGCACAAATTCTGAGTATGGGTCACCATACTTGGCTGTATGTAACATCACTTTCACTTAAAGGGGATTTTCTCAATATTTTCAAATAATTGTATCTCAGCCAAATATTGTCCAATCCTAACAAACCATTCATCAATGGAAAGCTTTCAGAAAGATTTCAGATGATGTATAAATCTTAATTTAAAAAAAATGACCCTTATGACTGGTTTTGTGGTCCAGGGTCACACAAATCATCAGAAGCCATAGGTATTGATTTTTATTTTACCTGTATGTGCTTCCTTGGCTACCTTTCTGTTTTCAGAGTAAAGAAAAGGATGTTACCAGCTCCGAAAGCGAAGCCCAAGCCTCAGGACAGCAGTGCGCTCCAGCGACCGTCCGTCTCTGTGGACTCCGCACCTCCTCCGGCCGTCCAGCGGGCAGTCGTCTCAGTAGACACCGCTCCTCCTGCTACCGTGCAGCGAGCGCTGTCCCCGCCAGAGCCCATCTGCCTGTCAGACTCTCTGGATGAGGACCTGGCGGCCCCGTCGCTGGACTCCATCTCTCACGCTCTGGCCATGCTGGGCAGCGTCGCCAAAGACCTGGCCCAGTCCCACAGCCCGCCGTCCGCCGAGCTGCCCAAACCGCCCCAGCTGCTGCTCGCGTCTCCACACCTGGCCAAAAAGAGCGGGAGCACCCCATCTCCGCCCACTTCTGCTCCCAGTGTCCACTCCTCGACGCCCGTGTCTTCGGTCGTTAAAAGTGTGAGTGTCCTGTCGCCGGTTCAGAGACACTCAGTTATTCCCGCTCAGCGACCATCCGTGACTCCACCCACCAAGATGGGCGGGTCTCAGGTGAAGCCCCGCCCTCCTCCGACAGCATCACCTCTTCACGCACCTCAGAAGATTCTGGCGGGAAAAACAGTAGTCACCATGCCGACAGGCCTCATCAAAACCAGCAATAACAGCTCCGCGCGCATGCTTCCTGCCGCTTCCTCACCTTCGCTTTTAAATGTCAAATCTGCGCAGCCTTTCCACGTGACGCCGCAAGCCAAAAACAACGAGTCGCCCAAACCCGGCTTCATCACACACGTGCAGGCCACCCTCACCAAGTCACCTCACAACCCCAGCTCTCCCATCATCAAGCTCACGCCCACCGCCTCGCCCGTCGTCTCCAGAACGCCCACGTTACCCAGCATGCACCAGCACACCTCCAAGAGCCCGGTTTTTCACACGGGGTTCATTGCCGGCGGCTACAGAGCTCCCGTGGGGCAGAGGAGTTCATCTCAGGGAAACAGCATCTCCGGACTCACCACAACAACCGCACCTGTCGCCAAGCAACCGGCCACCAGCGCGTCACCGGTGGCGGGGACAGCCAATCACAGTCAGCGACACAGACAAGTGGGTGGAGCTAATCAGGGAGTGAAGACAATCACATCTGTGTCTACGGCCACAGCGTCTCCACTCTCACAGGTCTGTCTGCTCATGTGATTAAGGCCTGTTTAAGGCTTTTTAAATTGAAATTTAATCCTAAAACAAATATTTATTTATCATTTATCTATTTCTATTTAGTACTTTCAAACTCAAGGCCTATTTTTAGCACAAAATCTCTTCACCAAGAGCATTGTCAAAGTGTCTCTTTCTCGGGAAAGTTTAATAGCATAATTATAATTTTACTTATAGAAACATCCTAGTCCTTGAATATCATCTAAATTTAATACAAGAATTTTAAATCACCAATGGAATTATTTTTTTATATTTTTAAATGTACATTAAATAATAATTGTAGTAACATTTTTGGTTTAATTGTTATTAAAATATATTTTAATTAAAAAAATTAATTACATTTAAATTAGAATTAAAAATAAATTTGAATAAAATTTAAATAATGAAATTCTAAAATAAATTAATTTAAATATTTAATTTTAAAATTAAAAAATATTTGTAATTTTAATTAAACGTGTAAATTATTTTTATATTTTCATAAAACAAAGTTTTTTGTGAAAATGTAAAAAATAATTAATTTAAATTCATTAAAATGAATTTAAATTAAAAAAAAATTTGGGTAAATTTTAGTAGAATAAATATTTTTAAGTTATATTTTCTAAATGTGTAATCTATTTTTTTTTTAACAAAAATATTTTATTTTTTAAGGCAGCTTTATACAGCTGTTTTTTCCCCTTAAATGAATAGAATTATTCTATTATTCCTCCTAGAATTATTTTTTAGTTAGTAATGATTTATTTGGTAATTATTTATGCTACACATTTTGGAACGAAGCTTAGCTTGAACTCCTAAGTATTCCTCAAAATACAAGCCACTACTAAAATGTTGTGTTTTTATGAGTTATTTTATTAGTTGGCAAATTTGTACAAAAAATAAAATGATTAGACTCCATAGGGATGTGTTTGTAAATGTGTGCTCTAACAGTGTGATGATGATGATGATGGTGATGCTGATGCTGGTGGTGTTTTGCAGGTGTCGTCCTCCAGTGCTCTGCTGGGTTCGGCCGGTCCGTCTCTGCCGCTGGGCTTCGGGATGCTGGGAGGTCTGGTTCCCGTCTCTCTCCCGTTCCAGTTTCCAAACCTGCTGAATCTTTCTTCCTCTGTGGTTTCCACGGCGACCACCGGCACCTCGACCAATCCCAGCAGCTCAGGGTTCAACCTTTCCCAGAGTGAGTCGGTGTGACCAATAAATATAGGGAAGTTTATTAATTATCATTATTATTTAAGTCTTAGGAAGGTCAATTCATTTTACTTTTGTAAGTGACCGTCATCTTTTCTCACTGTGATGATCCTGATACACATTTGTTTCATGAGCCTCTGTTAGTGACTATACACTACCGGTCAGAAGTTTGGGATCAGAATGATTTTGTGTTTTTTAAAGGAGTTTCTTCTGCTCATCAAGGCTGCATTTATTTAATCAAAAATACAGGAAAACTTTTTGTAATATTGTGAAATATTATTACAATGTAAAATAAAATTTTTCTAATTTAATATACATTAAAATGTAATTTATTCCCATGATGCAAAGCTGAATTTTCTTCATCATTGCTCCAGTCTTCAGTGTCACATGATGCTTCAGAAATCATTCTAATGTGCTGATTTATTATCAGTGCTGGAACTGTTGAGCTGCTTAATATTTTTTTGGAACCTTTGATACTTTTTTTCAGGATTCTTTGATGAATAAAAAGTAAAAAAGAAGAGCATTTATTTAAAATAGAAATCTTTTCAAACAATATACACTACTGTTCAGATGTTAGGAGGATCATGTGACATGGCTGATAGAAATTCAGCTTTTCATCACAGAAATAAATTATATTTTAAAGGGTATTAAAATAGAAACCATTATTTTATATTGTAATAACATTTTGGAAGATTACGGTTTTTTTTCTGTATTTTTGATCAAATAATTGCAGCCTTGATGAGCAGAAGACACTTCTTTAAAAACATTACAAGTCTTACTGATCCCAAACTTTTGTCCGGTAGTGTATACATGTGTGTACTTATTGAACAGTGAAGAATAACCACTATAACTATCTAACTATAAATCAGATTTTATTGGACGGTCCTGCTTTAAATGATATTAGGCAACAGGTGTATTCAGAAATGTCACTAATTGACCTATTAAAAATTACTATCTTACGAATAACATCCTGAAATGCTTATATACTTTTTATATATTATTGGGAGAAAGTATTGAGTTATTGTAGATCACTTTATTGATTAGAGTTTTATTGTTATTATGATTATTATAATTTCTGCTACTGTAAAAATAGCATTTGCTGCTAATGACACTAAATAATATAAAAAATAAAACTTAAAAATAATAAATATTATTAAAAAAAAAAAAAAAAAAAAAAAATATATATATATATATATATATATATATATATATATAATGTAAAGTTGTTTATATTAATTTAATTAAATTAATTTAATGTTTATACATATTTTTCATATTAATTTATGTTGACAATTACATTATTTATATAAATTGTTTATTATAAAATTAATAAATTTGCATTAGTGGTCTTTAAGTGACAAATTTACATGCACTTGTGCACTTAAAATGGATAAAATCTCCATAATTCAGACTTATTTTAAGCTTTTTTTATGTTGTCTATTAGACGTAGACTTGTATGAGCCCTCATTAGTTGATGTGTTGTGTGTGTGTGTGTAGGTGTAGGTGTGTTTTTGTGTGTACAGCTGCAGTAACTTCGTATTTACTTTAGTACATCATTTAGTACATCATTTAGTATTTGAAAATATTTAAAGTATGTTTAAATGGGAAAGAAATAATGCTGATTTACATTTTGTTCAGTATTTCCATTTTTGCAAGTGTTGCTGTTGTCATTGTTGAACTTAAAGGGGTCATGAACTGCCTTGGATTTTTATTTTGTATTGTTCGCTGAGGTCCACGTATAGTAACATATCAAGATATGTACATCAAAAACCATCATAATTAAGAAGTAATAGGCTATTTTCTGTCCTGTTTTAAACCCCTCTCATCAGAGCGCTCTGTTTGAGTAAGCGTGGAGGATTGAAGACTGGGAAGTAAACGCCCACTGCTGTGATTGGCTGACACTTGTGTGTATTTGACAGCCAACATGGACGCTGCTGTGATTTAGGTCAAAAACACATAAATAACTGAATACATATCAAGCGATCTGTAAGAAGAGACAAAGCAATAGTGACCACGTAATGAAAACAGTTACTCACTTGTGTGGTGCGACATTACTGTCAGATCCAATATAGTCAGCACAGCATCGTCTTTTAGTTTCAGTCTTTCTGAAAACCCCGCATAGAATTGTGCCTTGTTTGTAAACGTATCTGACAGTGATGCAGAATCGATGGGTGGGGCTAAACAGGCGGTGACCTAGAATGGGTGGGTGGGGCTAAACAGGTGGTGACAGAATCGATGGGTGGGGCTAAACAGGCGGTGACAGAATCGATGGGTGGGGCTAAACAGGCGGTGACAGAATCGGTGGGCGGGGCTAAACAGGCGGTGACATAGAATGGGTGGGTGGGGCTAAGCAGGCGCTGAAATAGAATCGATGGGTGGGGCTAAACTGGCAGTGACAGAATCGATGGGCGGGGCTAAACAAGCGGTGACATAGAATCGATGGGCGGGGCTAAACAGGTAGTGACAGAATCGGTGGGCGGGGCTAAGCAGGCAGTGACATAGAATCGGTGGGTGGGGCTAAGCAGGCGGTGACAGAATAGATGGGCGGGGCTAAACAGGCGGTGACATAGAATCAATGGGCGGGGCTAAACAGGCGGTGACATATAATCGGTGGGCGGGGCTAAGCAGGCAGTGACATAGAATCGATGGGCGGGGCTAAACAGGCAATGACTAATGCTGCATTCCAGGCAGGTTTTTGAGTCCGTAAATCACCACTTGGAAAAACACGGGTTGTGGGTTGCCTGGAATGCGGCAATAGAATCGGTGGGCGGGACTAAACTGGCAGTGATTTAGAAGCAGGCGTTGATGATCTTCTGCAGAGGCGGTGCTTATACACACTATTACATCATAGATAGGAACATTCCAAAAGCTGTCGCAGACTGCCTTCAGTACAAGCTGTTTTTAGACTAATGAGAAAGTTTTGAGTTCTAAAACTTACAGGATCTTTTTATAGTACAATGACCTCTTATATGTGAAAAGATCGAGGGAATTCTGGTTTCTCAGTTCATGACCTCTTTTAGATGCATTAGATGTCGCAGCTGTGTGTGTGTTGTTCATCTGCTCTTCATCACGTGGCTCGTCATGATTCTGCTTCCTCTCATTGAATCTCTGTGTGGCGTCTCATGTGTGGGGTGTGTGTCTCTCTGTCCCGTCTCTCCTCAGATGTGTTAAAGGGTCTCATGTCAGGGGCTCAGGCCACTCTGCCGCCACACTTACAGCTGGCTTTCTCAGGTAAACGCTGAGCGCGCGACGCTCCCGCTGCCTGCATGCGTGCGTTTGCTGCTTTCTTCATCATCTTCAGTCGGGACGAGTCACAGTGCTTCATTATTAACTCTCTCTCTCTCTCTGTGTGTGTGTGCAGATGTCAATCAAACGCAGGGAGATTTGCAGAGGAAGACCTTATGACATCACAGAACTCTGATCCATGACTGACTCCGCCCACTTTTATGCATGATGCGCTGGCCGTCCAATGAGATGGAGCCGTTTTTATACTCATTTGAATATTGATGCTGATGAGTAATGTTATTTGTCTGAATGATGATCCGTGGGTTGTACATATGTATCAATGTTTACACAGACAGACCTGATCACTGTGACAGGGAGGGAAACACGAGTGTGTGTGTGTGTTTGCATGTCGATTAGCGCGCAGCTTCTGTAAATTAGGTTGTTTTTTTTAATGTGTGGAGCGTATGAATATTGATGAGTGAAGGTGTTCCTCCCTCTCTGGTGTGGGTCGGTGTCTCTGGTGCTGTTTACCAACGAAACGCCCTTTAAATCGTTCAAACCAAATGACGAAGGGTGCGACGGTGGTCATTGTAATATACTTGAACTTTCAGGATTTGTTTACTGGCGCTTCAGGACACGAGCAAAATAAAAATGCAGAAGCCTTAGTGAAAACGCTCTCTGTGTCTGTGATGATCCTGGCGTTGGTTCTCAGGATTCCCAGTGATTTCAGTCCTAAATCATATTTTAAGAGTGAGTTTTTGGTGTATTTAAGAGTGACCATTTCATCTTAGAGACTTCAGTCTTAAAAACAAACTTTTTATATATAAAGAGAGATTTTGAATATATAAATTTACTTTTGAATACAAGTTTTGAAACACTTCTCCTGCTTTAAGGTTTTCTGAAGTACAGCAAAAGCTTGAAATGCTGGGAAAAGTTGGATGTTGACAAATTAACTTCATATCTTATCTAGTGATTTAAACTAACACAAATACGGAGATCCAATCTGAACCATGAAGAGTTAAAGCTATTAAACTAATTGAAGCAATTTTAATAAGCAGTGTGTAAACACAAAGAGCATCCTGACTGAGGTAAAGTGTGTAAAACAGAAGCTGACAGAAACTGTGTAACTGTGAGTTTAATTCATCTTCATCAGGTGACATTCAAGTAGCAAACATGTAGAGTACAAAATATCAACAAGGTGAACGAGATGGGTCTAATGTCACGGACTAAATCATAACGACTGAGAAAGAACCAGAACCCAGCGAACAGGCAGACACGGCACGCAGGACGAAACTCAAGCGGAAGCAGAGCTGAGGGAGAAGAACAGACGGTGAATGGCAGTGACGCCGTCTCCACAGGAAGCAGCTCAGTCTATTTGACCAGCGGCCTGGTCTTATCGTCGTCTCCACACTGATGCGCTTTATACTTTTTCACTTCTGCCATGTATGTAGTCCAGGCGTCTCCTTTCCCAGCCTCCGCCTGCATCCACACACACACCAAATACACACTTTTATGACTTCTATTCATCAGAGATGCGTTGAACTGATCAAAAAAGACATTTATAATAGTATGAAAGACTTCTCTCAGATAAATGCTGCTCTTTTGAACATTTTATTCATCAAAGAATCCTGAGAAATAAAAAGTATCACAATTTCCACAAAAAAAAACAGCAGCAGCACAAATGTTTTCAAAGCTGATGAAGAGCACGTGACACTGGAGCAATGATGCTGAAAATGTGCAATATTTCACAGTAGAACACAAAAATTACACGAAAGAATGTGTGATTTAATTATTTGTATGAATGCATAATGAAAACTATACACTGTGATTCGTTTTTATTGTACTGATATCGCTTATTAGCACGTGTCTCACCTCGGAGTCGAGTTTCTGTTTCTTGGCCACCATCCCGGTCTTGAGCGCCAGTCTCGCGCCTCCTCTCCGCTTGCCCACCTGAGACAGACAGAACAGACTGACAGCGTTACACGGGCTTCAGGAAGCGACAGGGACACCCCCCTCTATCCATCTCTCTCTGTGTGTGTGTGTGTGTGTGTGTGTGTATGTGTTACTCTAATGTAAAGAGCGTCGGCACTGCCGTTCTTACAAAGCTGCTCGCGCTTATCGGCTTCTTGTCCGGAGGCGCAGCAGAGCTCTTCGTCTTGTCCTCCTCCTCCTCGGTCTCTCTCTTCCTCCTCTCCTCCTCCTCCATCTTCTTCTTGAACAGCTCCATGAAGCTGCCGTCGTTGGCGAAGGCGTTGGCCGCTTTGGGCGCCCCGTGAGCCGGGCTGCTGCCGCCGGACTCCCCGCTGCTGCTGCTGCTGCTGGAGGAGGACTGCTGATGATGATGATGGTGATGATGGCGGTGATGTTTGTCTGATTTATGCTGCTTTTTCTCCATCGTTTTAGCGCTCGGTGAAAAAACACATAAAGCCTTTACTTTCACTCCTGCGGTGTTTTGATTTCTGCGACGATTTGCCGTTTAATGAAAAAGTAGATGTATTTTAAATGCGCAATAAAGGTGAAAATGAAAGAATGATACGTTAGTTTGCGTTGTTACTGTATCGTAAAGTGTCGCGATGAAACAAAAACACCGTCGGCGACAAACAGAAAGAGCGCGATTACCGAGCCGCGGGTCCGTGTGTGATTATGATCGCAGAGCGGCCGGATTGTGGGGTGAATCGGCAGGAATTCGGTGTTTTATCCCGATGTTTTTAGCGCAGGTTTGTTGTGCTTTAGCATCGCTCCGCCATACTGCGCTTCATCTGCAGTCAGCGCTCGAGCATCGAGACCGCGAGACGCGCTGCCGCCGCCTGCAGGCCGGAGGAAGAACCGCAGCGCCGCTCACAAACACTTCACACACTACACACACACACATTTAGTTATTAACGACTGTACTGTTTTAGCCTTTCTGCTTTATAATTTCATATTTAATTCACTGCGTTACTTGCCGCTGACTTGTAATTATTTACTAATAATTTCTGAGTGAAAATTGCTTATAACAACCATTTTAGTGAAGTTATTTTACTTGTTTCATAGATTTATTATCCAAGAAAACATGTTAAAAAAAAAATCACAGCAGAAACTCAGTGGTTTCTGAATTAGGCCTTTTATTTAATCCAGAAACCTTTAATGTATAGGCTAATTTAGTTTTAGAAAGATTGTTTTGACAAAAGTCAAACATTTTATAGTCCTCAGATTTAATCGATTGAACGACAAAAAAAAGTTAAAAGATGTCAAAATATATAAATGATAAAATTAGATTTGACTAACTAATCTACCTAAATTAGATTACAATAAATAATAAAAAAAATATTTAATAAAATAAATACGAATTGATTTAAATAAAAAATAATTTTGATTAAATAAATAGATTAAAATAAACAATTTAAAAACAGTTTGGTTTAAATATAATTTAGATTAAAATTATTCAGTATAACAGTTCAGTGCTATAAATGATCAAATAAGATCATCTCATCTAGCTGAATTTGATTAAAAGAAATACTAAATGAAATTTGATTAAAACTAATAAATACAATGTGATAAAATAAAAAGTTGGAATAAAAATATAAATAAAATGGTGATTTCAATAACACATCTAACAGTACAGTACCATAGTAAGAAAACATAATAATGCAACATAATAGAAACCATTTTCCAAATAATATTTTACTCACATTTATAATATTAATTGTTCACAACAATGCAGTCTTTTATGCGTTAGCTGTCTTGTCTAAAACGCCTGAACTATAAAAAAATTTTTTTAACATACTTTTATGTATTTGTCAGCAAATTTTACAAAATATTTATCTACTTGTTTTCTCACCTTTTAAAATAAATGTTCTATAAACTCTTCAATTTCAATATTATCTTTAAGGCAAACATGGAGTCACGGACCACGCATCTAACAATAAATGAACTTATTCATTTGACTGCTTATTTATCAGACTTATTCAGTATTTCAAGTACTGATTTCTGGATCACATTTAATAATAAGGTTTATTATGAAATATTTCTGACTGGTGTCTCATCATTTATTGTTTTTTGTGAACACAAAAGCAAACGCAGACTCAGTTCTGATATTTTGTACCAATAACCTCTTTTATTGTAGTGCAAAGAGAAGAACAGTGAGACTAAAGTGATTCATTTCCGTACCGACCCCCTCAGTCCAGACTCAGAGCGAACGATGAAAACAGGGTGAGAAACACACGAACAACACATGAACATCAGCACTGTGACCAAACTCTGGAGAGTGAAGAACAAACTGAAGAACGAAGCTCAGCGTCCGGACTGACGAGGGCCAGAACACAGTGTTCACAGTCAGTAGTGTTTCTGCCTCAATAAATACCAGCGACAGACTTTGGTGACATTACATCAAAGAAAAAAAAAAAAAGGGTCAAGCAGCAACCGGTGGAAACTTCCATGATTAGTGTCGTTAAAACACAGCAGCTCTCTGGAAAACTCATCATAAAAGCACTTCATTTGTTCGTGGCATTAAAGGCTTCCAGCATTCAGCGTCTGGTTTCTGTGCAGCAGATGATTGACGGATGGCAGAAGGCACTGGGTGTGTAAAGTGCGTTCACATGCACCGTAACCCTGATCAACACCCAATCTACAGTAAAAAGACATCATTAAAAGAAGCAAAGGTTGATCTACTTCATCAAACGCAGTGCTTTCTGCCGCTAAACTAAAACTCAACTACACACTGACGCTCAGATCAACTAAAAAAAACAAAAAAAACAACACAAAACTTAATCTAAAACACACTGATAAAAGACATCCTCTCTCGATGACAGACAGAAGCGTTCGTCCAGGATCAGCGGTGTGAGCGGGTCTATCTGGGCTGCAGGCGGGACAGGCCTCTGCGGGCTTGTGTCCACTGTCTCTGCTGGGCCAGGAAGGACTGAGCCGGAGCAGAACCGGGTCCCGATCTCTCTCCGGCCACCTTCTGATGAAGCGCCATTCCCTGAGACACACAGAGATGCAGCTCTACAAAATCAGCTCAACTCAACCCGCAGTGTGCGGAAAATATGATAGAAAACATTTTTAGCAAGTTTTTTCCCCCTAAATATCGACAACATATCGATTAAAACCCTGTGAAATCAATTATTTTTTTTCTAAATTCCAATTAATATTAAGCAAAATTCTGTGTTTTTCACTTTCAATTTTTCCTAGAATCTGTTTTAATGTTCAATAATTAAAAAGCATGTCTAATCAAGTGAATTTAGGAGAATGTAATTATTACAAAAAAAATAGGGCCCTATGAAATGTTTTATTTTTCAGTAATGTTGTCTGTTTTAAAGTTTTTTATGGATTTGATAATTTATTTCTTTATTAAAAATGGTGGTAATCAAACAAAGGTATAGAAAACTATTTAGTTAATCTTTTAAAATGTATTCAAATCAAAATGTAACAATTCCTTTTATTTTTGGCAAACAAAAAAAAAAACTGTTGAAATCAAACCTAAGAAGAAATCAAATTAATTAAGATATCCTTAAAATACATTTTCAGTAACCTATTATTAGCTTATGTTTACTACTTTCTAAAAGCATGCCACAAATCGATATAAAAAAAAAATATAATAAAATGCTGAAAAATCCTGCAAGTCATTTAAGGAAGCTATGACAGCTTTGACACTGTTTTGAAGGAAGGGTTTCCTGCAGTTCCTGTGGTTTCCTCACCATGTTGTACCAGGCTGAGATGATGAGCTTCTCCTCCTGCTCGTGTCTGGAGCGCGTCCTCTCGAAATCATGCTGAAACACACGGAGACGAGCGTGAGATCATCACCACCACCACCACATAAACAGCAGTCTGTCTCTGTGTGTGTCTGACCTCCAGGTGCTGTATCTTCCTGTCCTTCTCCGTCAGCTGGTTCTTCAGCACCTGAACTTCAGCAGGAGGCGCGCTGGACTTCTGCTTGGGGTCCAGAGTCTTTATGACCTGAAACACACACACACGCCTGGCGTCAGGGAGACTGTTCTCTCACTATACAGCACTATCTGTCTGCAGTCTGTACTGACAGTGCGAGCTTTCTCCACGTATCTCTTGTATCTCTCCTCCATCCGTCTCATGTCTTCATCCTTCTTCTTCAGGATCTCCTGCAGCTCGTCGATCTTCTTCGCCACTGACACACACACACACACACAGCAGCTCAGATGTTTCTATAGGATCATGTTATCATAGTAATATGATAAAAGCATGGTTTACTCTTCAAAAATCAGTTTTTTGTCGTACTGTACTGAACTGATGTAAAGCTTCAAACACACTCCAGTCTGTTCAGACTCTCTTGACTCCTGAATCAGTTCATTCAGATGAATTGTTAATGAACTGGCTCAAATCAAAAAGTGCAAGACAAAAAAATAAATAAACAAAAATAAGCATAAGACGGAAAAAAAAATTAAATCGTTTTATTTCAGTCCAAACCAATAATTATTTTAAAGACCAAAAATACTTATTATTGGAATATATTACTGAAATTAAAAATAAAGCTAAAAGGAAATATAAACACCACATAAATATAACAAAATGACTAAAACTATGATAAAATTGAAATTATAATTAATATTACAATATAAAAATATTATATTATTTAAAAAATTTAGAAAATATTTTTTATAATATAAAAGACAAAAAACTACTTTATTTCATTCAGTTACCAAGGCAACATTTATAATTTTCATTACATATTTAAGTACTAAAATTACTAAAACTAAAATAAAAATAAATTAAAGCTTAACAGAAATATAAAAACTAATAAAAAAAGACAAAAGCACAAAATTACTAAAACCAAAATAAAATTAGAAACTAAAAATAATTATTACATTCTGAAAAAAGTAGTATGAGAGAAAATGTGCACAAATTTCAGTCCGTTACCAAGGCAACATTTTAGATTGTAATTGCATTTTAAACTGTATTTGACTTCATTTTAAACTTCAGAGTTGCTTGTTGTGTGTCTGTGAGCTAAATCAATAAAGATGTCATCAGAATGACCTTTGACCTGCGGCTGGTCGTCTGTGTGTGTGTGTGTGTGGACTCACTGTTACTGTCCACATGCGGCTCCAGATCATCAATCACCTCCCGTTTCCTCTGCAGGTCAGAATGAGCCTCGTGGAGCTTCTCTCTGATCAAAGACACACACACACACATACACACACACACACACACACACACACACAGAGCATTAACACAACATGTGATGAAGACGCTGGCTCAGAGAGGACAGACAGAGACACTCACAGATGCTCCTCCAGCTTCTTCTTCAGCAGCGACGACTGTCAGGAAAGAGAAACAGAGCAGTGAGACGCTGACCGACCACACAGCGTCAGTGATGATCACAGCACATTAACAATCAGTGTCCAATCAGAACGCAGACGGGCCAGTGGGCGGTACTTACAATGACCTGAGGCGGCAGATGATTGGTTGATTAGGAGAGGTGGGCGGATAAAAACAAACGAGCAGGCGTTAATTTCAGCACCGCAAACAAAACAGTTACAGATCTCACACATCAATCAACCAGAGACAGACAGAGACTCTTCACAGGATACTGTGTGGTTTAACATCGGATCAGATGATCAGGTCAGTCATATTAAATCAAATCAATCAATCACAAACAGATGAAATCACCCAACCGCTGCTGTCTGAAGAGATACGCCCCTCACTACACACTTAACATCCACTTCATGGGGAGCATTTTCTGTCTGATATATATGATATGAATCTCACAAAAACAGCTCAAACTTCACTCCAAAGTAAAAAGATTTTTTATAATTTACACACACAAAAAAAATTTAAACTTAAGATTTAGTTAGTTACCAAGGCAACATTTATAATTTACCATCAAAATACTACAATGATGTATAAATACTTAATATATATAAATAATATATATTTTTCAATAATACATTTAATTAATTGTTATTGCTACTAATTTTGTTTTAATATGACTTACATTTGGATTTGACTGGATGTTATTATGATATTACTGATTAATATTATTCAGCTCCGCCCACACTGACTTCATTTTCTCATGTCAAATCATTTAGGTGGAGCAATTTATTACAATCAGAAGAAAAATGATAAAGATTGATAATTCTTTAGACTGATGTCATTCATGAATCATTCGCAGCAAGAGCAGAGACGATTCTGTCTTAAATGAGACAGCAGCACTGAGTGTTTGTGCACTGAACGGAGAGATTTTAGCTTAGACACAATCATGATGCGAGGAATCAGTTTTCAGTGAGTGAGTGTGTGTGTGTGTGTGTTACTGACATCCTCGGTCTTGCTGTCCTGCTCCTGTAAAGCTCTCTGCAGCTCCTCCACCTGAGCGCTCAGCTCTGAGATCTGCTGCTGACTCAACCTGACACACACACAGACAGAGAGAGAGCGCGTCACACTCCGTACACTGATGTATCTGACACACGTCACACACACACACACAGACCGGTTCTGCGTCTCGAGTGTGTTCTGGCTGCGCTGTGAATCCTCCAGCTGCGTCTGAAGCTCCTCCAGTCTGTGTCTGTACGACTCCTCCTGAACACACAGCGTCTTATTCTCCTGCTGCAGACGCACAACCGTGTCCCTGACACACACACACACACACACAAAACACATTCACATGTCAGACTCATCTTATGTACACAAAAATGTACCAAGTATCACGTGACACTGAAGACTGGAGTAATGATGCTGGAAATTCAGCTTTGATAAAAAGAAATAAATTACATTTTAACATATTCACATAGTAAACATTTTAAATTGGACAGTTTTTAACTGTGTTTTTGACCCAAATTTTGACTGCTAGTGTGTGTGACTAGCATTAAGTTTTGAAACAGCTAAACTGCTTAAATGTTTAACGAGTAAAGTCCAGCCACACTACAATCTACTACTAAAAATAATTACTACCCACAATGACATCAGTCACTCTTTTTAATTTTATGACTGTCAGATTGTATAATCTATGTAACATAAATTAATTACATAATTCAAAGCTGTATTTACTTTGCAAAAAAATCTGGATCATGAAAAGAAAATGTTACACTACATATTAGTGATACAACAACATTTCTGAAACCGAAAAAATGAATTTGATAATGAATAAATGATGAATAAATGTAATAATCACATCTATTTAATAATCAACACTCAAGTGAAAACAGAGTTGCACAAACATTTCATCTGCAGTTTTTATATCAAATTTTAAATTATATAAATCGAAAACCCTCTGACCAAATATGTTCAGTTGTGGAAATTTTCGTGCATCACTACTAAAAATACACACATAAAAAAAAAAAAAAAACTAAAATAAACACGAAAACAGAAAATCTACAAGTAAACTAATTCAGAATATTAATTATTACTATAATACTATCTCAAATAAGAGAAGCACATTTTTTAAAATATAAGAAGTTTCTTAAATAATTCGTAAATAACGCAAATTAGCAAACAATTAAACAAACAAGCACTTTGAACTATTTCTGATGTTTTAACCCTGACCTGAGCTCTGTGGGCATGATCTCTGCCGCCAGGCTGCCGACGGCTCCTGAATCAGCGCTCAGAGAATCTACAGACACACAGGGAGAGAGAGCTGATTGGTTGAGCTGGTGAGAGAGGGCGGAGCTTATGTTTCTGTCTGTAGATGCAGTGTGTGTGTGACCTGTTAAGCACTGCTGCTGGACTTGCGCACATCTCAGCTCTTCAGTCGTCTCTCTCAGCGTGTCGCGCTCACATATCAGCTTCTGCAGCGCACACACACACACACACAGTCATTAATGCTCACAGTCACAGAGTCCCTCTGCTCTGACGTGAGGGATCAGTGTGGTACCTCTCTCTCCTTCAGAAGCGTCTCGTATTTGTCGTTGAGGTTCTTGTACTCAAACTGCCATTTCTCAGCTTTCATGGCCTCGGCCGAGTGTTTGGTGCTCATCTCATGAGCCTGAGGAACACAAACATTCATCAGTCATTCATCTGAACCGAACGTACTGCTTCAGAGTCCATCTGATGTTCTGATTCACTTGAAGCTGTTTTCTGAATTCACATCAGTGAATCCCGCCTGTGTCCATGAGGTCCATGAGGACTCAGAGTTGGTATCAAAGCACTCTGGTCTAATTGGTGGAAGTGGAAAAAAATTTATAGAATTTATGATTTATGAACATCTCTTTGCTGCATATTGTCTTTGGTGAAGAGACTGAATTTGTAGCATTTAATGCATTTCCAGCAAAGTGCTTTTGTAAATGCATGTTAGAGTGAATCTCAAAAACGGCCCACATTTCACTCCAAAATAATAAAAAAAATAATAGTAATAATAATAATAATAATAATAATAATAATAATAATAATAAATTAAAGTTGTATTACATTTGTAAAAAAAAAAATTATACATCTACACACACACACATATATATATATATATATATATATATATATATATATATATATAAAACTTTTGAAGTATACCGGGGCCTTAAGTCTAACAAATTAGTACATTAGGGCTGCACGATTATGACAAAAATCATAATTGTCGATTATTCCCTTGAAACTGTAATCGCGATTATTAATTACGATTATCACAATTTACACTGAATGATGTTTATACCTTTGTTTGATGCGACTGCATGCTGTATTTTTATATGAAAATAAACAAGCTGAAAACATTAACTGAAAAACTTTTAGTGCTTTTCTATAGTATTAAAGGGGTGCTATGATGCTGCTAAAAAGAACATTATTTTGTGTATTTGGTGTAATGAAATGTGTTTATGGGGTTTAAGGTTAAAAAAAAAAAAAAAATATTTTCCACATACTGTACATTATTGTTTCTCCTCTATGCCCTGCCTTCTGAAACACATAGATTTTTACAAAGCTAATCGGTCTGAAAAGCGAGGTGTGCTGTGATTGGTCAGCTATCCAGTGCTTTGTGATTTGCCGAATACCTTAAACTTGTGACGGAAATGTTACGCCTCTTAACATACTGTGATGCCTTGTCCGGACGAGACAAAAACATAAAACCCATTATAAACGTGATATAAACATGATTTCTAGTCGTGTTTTCTTTTGGAAGGCAAAAACAAAGTAGTTTCGCTTTCACAGTGAAACACACAGCGTCTATACGACATGGCAGCGGCGGCAACACCAATATTACAACGAGAATAAAAGGTACACCTTCTTTCTTTGCGTGAACATCTGGGCGGCGTTATGCAAATCTTCCCACATACTGGCGTAGACATGTGGGGGCGTGTTAGAACGAGCCGTTTGAGGAGGCCGTGGACGAGTCTCAACTTTTATAAAGAATATCTCTTTGGATTTGAGACTTTAGTCTTTGCAACTTCACAGATCTTCTTTATTCACCAAGAGCTTAGTACATTTATAAAAACTATGAAAAATTAATATTGAACTCACTTAAAAATAAAAATTAAATTCAAACTTGAAAACTAAAATTAGATACAAACTTTAATTAAAACAAATGCTATCAAATGATTAATTGCATCCAAAATAAAAGTTTTTGTTTGCATAATATCTGTGTGTATTATATACATATATATATATATACACACACACACACACACACACACACACACACACATACATATATATACATACACACACAGTAGATACACTCACATACAGCATATATTTTGAAAATATTTTTACATGTTTATACACATTTATATTCTTATTTTATATTAT
Organism: allo-octoploid hybrid of Carassius auratus x Cyprinus carpio; assembly: GCA_024542945.1. Lineage (NCBI taxonomy): Eukaryota > Metazoa > Chordata > Actinopteri > Cypriniformes > allo-octoploid hybrid of Carassius auratus x Cyprinus carpio. The sequence continues at coordinate 5,034,753 of CM044998.1, forward strand.
TGAATATATAAACAACATATTTTTCTTAAATATATACATGCATGTTTGTGTATTTATATATACATAAATACACACAGATATATTATGTAAACAAACTTATTGTGGATGTGATTAATCGTTTGACAGTACTAATTCAAACTAAACTCAAATATAAAGGAATTAATTAATAGTTTTTTTTTTTTGGGGGGGGGGGGGGCAATTATTTTCTGGGATGTTGATTTTGTGGATTGTTCTTCAGTGATGAACTAGTACTCATGCTGACGGTGTAAGCTCGTGTGTTGACGTGAGCAGTGTGAGCAGCGTTCCTTCACCTGTCTCTTGTAGGTGTCGAGCTGCGAGCGGATGGTGTTCGCTCGGCGCTGCTCCTCCTCCAGCTCGCAGGTGCGCTGCATGTAGACGTGGTTCCTCTCCTCCAGCAGACGCACCTGTCTGCGCAGATCTCCCAGATCCTCCAGCTTGCGCTTGTACGTCTCCACCATGGCCTCCAGTCGACTCACGCGAGCAGACGAGTGCCTGCAGCAGGAAACACCAGTGATGAACACAGGAAGAGCGTGTCAAACAGCAGGCAGTGAGGCGTCTCGCGTCTCAGACCTGAGGATGTCCATCTCGTCTTTGAGGGACTGGGCCTCCTGAGCGAGGCTGGTGAGCTCCTCATTCCTCAGCTGCAGATCCGTCACCTCTCGCTCCAGAACATCTGCTCGCACACGCAGGTCGTCTCGACTGCTCTCCAGCCTGAAACACGTGAAATGCTTCATTTAGAAGATGTGGCACTTACAAGCTTTTGCATCTGAACTCTTCATATGATATTAACATAGCAGTGCATAAATATACTACACTTCTTTTTGTATTCGTATGCATAGACATACACAGAATTTAAGTAAAAATTATTAATCATATTTATAATATTATATTAATATAATACAATGTAAATTATAATATTATATTTCTTTATTTTCAATTAATAATAATATTAATTTAATTTATAGCACAATATAGGAATAACAATATTATATTATTAAAAAAAGCTACATAAACACTATATGATATTACAATTATTTATATAATATTATAGTTATAGAATTTTATATTTGTATGAATATAGCCAGAAATCAATTACATAATAAATTACAATTAATTTTATTTATTATACAATATAGAAATAATATTATCATATAATATTATTAATTTAAATCACATAAATATAATTCTATAATATTATAATTATTATCGATCTACAGAAGACCAGCATAAACACTCTGGGCCCTGTCGTGCAGCTGCGCGAGGGGCCTCACACCTGTAGCTCTCCTCCTGCAGCTGCTCCATCTGACTCTGCAGCAGCAGCAGCTTCTTGTTGGTGATGGTGGAGGAGACGTCGGGCGTCTCAGAGTGATTGAGACGCTCCCGCAGAGACTGAAGCTCCACCTGCAGCGAGGACTTCTCCTCCATCAGAACAGACACCTGAATCACACACAAACATGTCACTTATTACTCAAGCCAGCCTTCCTGCTTTTATTATCATTCAGTTCAGCCGTCACCTGCTGCTGGAGCTCTCGGCAGCGGTGTGTGTAGTCTCTGTTGTCCGTCTCTTCACTCAGAAAATAATACTTTCTGGACTGAGGATCAACAGGATGAGAAAACGTGAGATAATGCAGAAAACCCAAACCCATCCGATCCTAAACACCAGACACTCACCTGACTGTCGAAATCCCCGAACGTCTCTGGAGTTCCTGCCTCCACGGGCTCTTTGGTGAGCAGCTGAGACACAAACACAGTAAGACTTTCATTAGATCAACAGCACAGCGGTCACATGCTCAATCTGCTGCTCTTCACAGATCTACACACGGCCTTCTGGGAGAACAGAGCGAGTTTTCACACATACAGAGACGCGCTTTCACACAGATCAATGGAGAGACTGTCCTCCTCATCGTTTGAATGGAGGAAGTTACAGAGAAATAAACATTTGAATAAAGCCAAAAAGTACTTCACATTCACTTCCTCTACAGGGACTTCATTTATGTATTTTGGAGCATGTGTGCGGATTAAAAAAATTAAAATGAATCCCAGCAGGTCCTTGAAAACACTAAAAAATTCAGTTTTATGAAATTTAATGTCATAAGTCCTCATTTGTAAGTCGCTTTGGATAAAAGCATCTGCTAAATAACTAAATGTATGTCATATACACTGCCTTTCAAAAGATTTCTAATGTCTCTTCTGCTCATCAAGGCTGTATTTATTTGTTCACAGATAGAGAAAAAAATGTACAAATTCTAATATTGGTTTCCTATTTTACTATACTTTAAAATCTCATTTATTTCAGTGACGCAGCACTGAATTTTCAGCATCATTACTCCAGTCTTCAGTGTCACATGATCTTCAGAAATCATTCTAATATGCTGATTTATTATCAGTGTTGAAACTGTCGTGCTTCTTAATGTTTTTTTGGAACATGTGAAACATTTTTCTTTGATTCTTTGAGGAATAAACAGTTAAAACTGTACAGCACTTATTCAGAATAGAGATCTTTTTTTAAATAATATAAGTCTTTACTATCACTTTTTATCTATTTAACATCTTTGCTGACTAAAAGTATTAATTTCTTTAAAAAAAAATAATAATAATGATGCTGAAAATTCAGGTTTGCTTCACAGAAATAAATTCTATTTTAAAGTGTATTAAAATAGAAAATTGTAATTTTAAATTGCAACAATATTTCAAATTAAAAAAAAATCTGTATTTTTGATTACATAAAAGCAGCCTTGATGAGCAGAAGAAACTTATTAAAAAAAAAAAAAAAAAAAACCCCTTACAAATCTTACTGATCCCAAACTTTTGAACGGCAACGTGTCTTAAATAGTATAACAAACATCTTAATTTTGAAAGATGTTAAATTTAGGGATGGAAAAGCAAGAATGGTGAAACAGTTTAATGTGAATATAAAACTTTAAAAGGCTTGCGGTCTCAGAGCCGTTTACAATCAAAGACAACTGCATATTTATGCCAAAATCATGATAGACTGTTTATCAATTATGAAAATGTATATGTAAATAGAGGATATGATGGTAAGAGTGAATATTTTATCTCCATCTGTTCAAATGAACACAGGCATTTCAAAATAAGAGTCCTTGTGTATTTTGGGCTTGTTTATAATTATAAGTCCAGCATTATGCATAAAGTTTTTTTCTTATGGTTATTATTGGTATTTTGGTTACACAAACTGTACCTCGCATTAAATATAATTATAAATTATATATAAACAAATAAAGAATGCAGTTTAGAGCTAAATATTTAAAAACCCAGTACTTTGATTAAATCATTCATGCAAACTTCTCCTTGCATCCCTTTACTGAGGAAAAGCTTACATTACTTGCTCAATTTTCATTGCATTCTTAAAGGGTTTTTTTAATATGCTCCTAAATTTTTCAACTTCGCAGCACAAGTGCTTCTTTTGAAATTAGTGTGTAATGCAGGTGTGTTTTGCACCTCTTGGATAGCCGCCATCACAACATGCTGCACTGATTCCTCCAGCGTCATGATCTGCTGAATGTGCTCTGAGAAAGAAAAGAAAATCATAAAGTTATGACATTTAGGCTGATGGTTAATTAACAGACAAAAATCACTAATTTACAGATAAATTATTCTCAAGTGATTTTGAAAAACATCCACCTAATGAAGTCATTCTTTTACATTGAACCAGAAAATTCATTAAATATTAAGGAGATGTTGAGTATCTGTTTGTAAATATGAGTTTAACTACGGCTTCACGTGTTTCTGATGACTTCTAAACGTCATTAACGAGTCATTAACACCTGTGCTGTCAGACTGATAACAGCTGGTTTTCCCATCACTCCCTCTAGAGATTTCTCTCATGGTGCTTGTGTCTCTGACCCTCCATTCATGCTGTCAGCAGGGGTCGCTCCAATCTCAGCTCAGTTTTTGTTCTCTTTTCTAGTCTGTCTATCAGACCGTAGCACTGTGAGGTCACATGACTGATCATGTGACCCTGGGCTTGTAATACCTTGTTTCTGATCGCAGCTGACGGCGCAGCCCAGAACCAGCTGAAGCAGACGACCCAGTTCAGTCACGTCCCCCATCTCACCGATCAGACACACGTCAGGAACGTGCTCGTCACACACCTGCTGACCCAACACCTGACACACACACACACACACACACACACACACACACACACACACACACACACACACAATACGTTACTAGCTAATAACAGCCTCAATAACAGGTTAACACAGCTAAAAACTTCAACGGAGAACATGTTGTTAAGAGTGAAAACATAACTGACCCATTGTACAGACACAAATGTATACATACACACACAAATACACGCACGTGTGTATGAATTCATAAATATGTGTACAATGGGTCCGTGTTATTTTAGTATCACTGATATACTACTAAAGATTTTGGATTAGATTTTATTTTCTCAGTTCAATTTTAGTGTTTTAATATGTATTTTAATAAAATGTGTTTGTCGTTAATATTTGTAAAATGTATCTATATAGTATTTATTTATTCATTTTTATTAATGCTTTATTCCTTTATATAGTTTTTTATTTTGTTGATTTTTTCTGTAGTTTGTTATTTTAGTATCACTGATGAACTCGTACAGATCTAATATTTTTAACTCAACTTCATTTTTATATTTTCCTTTTTCACTTTCATTTTAAGTAAATTTGTTGTGCATTTTCTGTTAGTAATTCCTATTAGTTTTATTTATTCATTTCATTTATGTAGGTTTTTTAAAATGGTGTTTCTTTTTGTTTATGTAGTTTTAGTTTCTGTAATATTCAAAGTAAAATAAACAAATGTGAGAAATGTTGCCCTGACATTATTTCATTCTTTTTTTCCTTTTCTTTTTTTACGTAATTTATTTACATAATTAATTAGTTATTAAAGTATTTTAATTTAAATTCCCCAAAACGAGAAACAATATAATATCTTAATATATAATGGAAGTATATTTTATAATATACTTACAGTATAAAAGTACATGTTTTATCCTTTACTTGTTATTCAAGTATTACACACACACACACACACACACACATCTCCTTTATGTGAACCTCTGGTTCAGAGGTACAAAGGAAAGCAGCTTTTGATAGACTTCAATCACACAAAAACATAACTTACATCATGATAATACTCCATCATGCTCTGCAGGATCTTCTTGAGGTTGCTGACCTGTCAGAGCACATGTGTTTACTCAGACCCATGAACATCCTGTACACTGCACAGAAAACATCTTTACTAGAAAGAAATATAATAAAACTAAAGTACCTTCAGCCTCCAGTTTGTGCCGCCATCCTCTTTTATCCTGCTGAGCCAGGTCTCATTAAACCAGGACGAATCTCTGACAGAAACAGAACAGAAACGCTCTTAAAACACAGAGCTAACACAACTGATCATGCTTCATGAAGGCAAAGGTCCGTCAGTGGTCTTGAGGGCCAGTGAATGGGAAGTATTCACAATCAGCTGTCATCTTTGACATGTCAGTTGCACTCATGCATGTGTGCCGGTGGTTTAACGGTGTTTCAGACATCCAGCGCATCTGTCAGATCAGCTTTCACGTGAATAGTTGACGTTCCTTCCTAAACATTTGCAGAAAGTCACACCCACGCGTTACACTCACATCTTATTGAGCACATGTGCGATGGCCACGCCGCTGGTCAGCTCATGTTTGCTCGCGCACGACGGCACCTGAAACGACTGCAGCTGAAACACACAAAGAGACAAATACAGACATGACAAGTGTATACAAAAACTGTTTAAAACTTGTGCTGTTTAGGGTCTAAGACACCTTTTAGAAAATAAATGAATAATAAAAATAAGATTCAAATAAATAAATTAAAGAGGAAAAAACATAAAAATGCATGTGTACTATAGTAAATAGATTTTTTTTCTATAATAAGTATGAAATAACTCAACACAAACTAAATATTTTTTCAAATAAACGGTATAAATGATAATAAACAAACAAAAGCAAATGTCCATGCCTACTTTGATATATGAGAAAGCTTAGCTCAAAGTAATATCTATATATATTGAGTAATTATTAAGAAAAACAAAGACTGTCAAAGGAGCATCATAGGTTATGTATTGTTTTGTTACATAAACAGCAGTATGTCTCAAAAGTAATCAGTTTAAACTCATTTCAGGACCTTTGGTCAGTTACATAATGAGTTTAACACACCAGACACACACATGCAGAGCTGTATAAAGCACTAATAAAATCGCCTGACTGATATACGAGCGAATAAGAAACAGAAAACGGCGCTTAATTCATTATAAGTCACAGAATCGTTGATATGTGAGATTGCACCTGCTGCTAACAGGCTAGCGCGCTAAACACAAACAAACAACAACTACTTCATTCTTAGTCAACACAGACGGACACTCTTTCAATATCACTTGAAGCGAACGGAACGGGTTTATATCTTACCCAGATGAATAAAGAGTCACTCAGCTGGTGTTTTTTGAGGCTCATGGTGCCGGTTTGTGCAGCTACACACACTAGCAGCGCCGCTAAACGCGCTCACACGAACTGACGCGTCACCGACGCACATATTTTCGTCGAGAACTCTAGTAGCCATAGCAACACAGCGACGCGCTCGCTGCCGATTTCAATTAAACACACCTCAAATAACACTGACCAGTGCTAAATAATCAACTTATTTAAATCACGTTTAAATATTTAATTGACAAAAATGTTAGTTTACCCGAAAGTTACAATTCCGTCATTCAAGTTCAAACCTGTATCAACGACAAAATTGCGAAATAAATAAATAAATAATAATAAAAAGTTTTCCAGACTTGTTTTTAAAAGTTACAAAAAAAAAAAAAAATCCAAAATAAAACCAGTTCTGTTGTGTGACCACTAGATGGCAGAAGCCAACAGCCAAAGTCAACAGTGTTATTTAAGTTTATTTTTATTTTCATTATTATTGACCAGAACGAATATAAAACAGTATACAAAAATGTACATAAAACATACCAGAGTGTCCAAACAATTGATTCATTAATCACAATTCTGTTTATTCGTGAAAAATATCAGGTGTCTTCTTTGCTTTTTTAATTTTTTTTAATTATTAATGAGCAAAAATCAAAAACAGTATACAAAAAATACCACCATCAACATAAAAATGATAGACAACAATAACAAAATAAAATAAAAATAATCAAATAAAGAAAAAAGGGGCGGGGGGAGTTTAATACATTACAAACTGTAAAAAAAAAAAAAAAAAAAAGAGAGACTTACATGTTATTAAAGATTCTTCTTTATTAACAATTTTCACCAAAGTGGTGCTGTAAACCTTAGTCTCTTGAAGAAAATTAATGAAATCTGACTTGGATCCTGACCATTTCTTAAGAGTGTGAAATTATTATTATTTTCATTGGAGTAATGCATAAATATATCACAGTTATTTAACTTAAATATAAAATTGTTTTATTCCTTTAACGAAATTTTCCAAGTCCACCCAGAAAATCCTTGTGTATACACAATTACAAAAAAAAAAAAAAAAATTGACAATAGAGTCCTTTTCGAGTGTTGTTTAAGGTGTCTTAATTAATTATGCATTTTTTTTTTTTTTTTTTTTTTGGTCATCATAAAGCAGGAAAAATCTGGAAGACAATTAAAATTACGTCTTTAGTATTAGGCTATATATATATAATGTTGGGAATATCAAAAGGCGTCTAGACTGCAAGTAAACATTGTGGATAATTAATTCATACTCAAATGTGTTTGTGTTGAGGACATTTTAATATATATCAAGATTATTTTTCTCACAGATCCATCCTTTATCAGGTTGTAAAACAGCACTTGTCAAAATTACTGGAGAAATAATAACTTTGTTTGAATCATGACTAGTAAAGATGCCTCTTCACACGTAAAGCTGTGTTTATATTCGTCTCTTGACATCTCTTGCCCGCGCGCTGTTTTTGACACGTTCGCACCGAAGACTCTTACGTTGACGTGGACGCTGACGTCTTTTCCTGCTCCTCCCATCCGGCCTGTCAATCACTTGCGGTTACCCAATACCTTTTACTGCAGTTACTGTAAGTACATTGTGTAACGTATCTATAGGTAAATAAATTCTGCATTAAGAAAAAAAGAGTCAGTTTATATTGACAGGTCTGGAGCTCGGCTGTGATCTGATCCGCACCGGAAGCGCTCTGAGACACGGACGGAAACTGCAGGGTCACTGATTTACACGCGGCTCTCTGGTTATGGTTAGTCATCTTCCAGGGCTCCATGACTAACGAGTTGGCAAAGGCAGGAAGGGGGTTTTCATAAGAACCTATTTTCATCCAGGAACCTTCCTCTTCTCCGAGCTCGACCCGTCTGTCCATACAGATGTGCTTCCTAAAACTACTTCCGTTAAATAACCGAGACACATTATCCTCCCTTCCCCTGCTCTCTTCTCAATGTACATTTAACATACTATTTTGTCAAAGCATCAACACACAAACACACAAAGAAGAAAGGGGAAGCAATTAAGTGGAAGTAATGATAATGAAAATATTAATAAAAAAAAAAAATAGACAAACTATAAAATGAAATGCATTCAACTTTCTTTAAGACATTAATGGACATTTTCTTTTAATAATAAAATGATTTTATGATTTGGTAAGTTTAATATTTTCTATAATACATAGTACAATAAATAATTAAAATATAATTATTTAAAAATATTTAAGTAACTGTCATGTCCAAACATCATCTCTACACAAACAAACACAGTAACAGAGGAGACAAAGGGGAGATAATGAACTGTCAGTAATGGTAATTCATTAAAAATATAAACAACTACATTTAATAAATAAAAAAACACTTCCAGATTCTGGAAGCTGGTAAAGTGACGTTTTTCAGACTCTAATTTAGGGTTACACACCCACATCTGATGTCAGAACAGACTAAACAGACACTTTTAAACACAGCTTCTGATATAGACTAAATATGGAAGGCAGACGGGGCCAAAAGCCCTTTAAAGGAACACATGAAATTCAACCATGTCAACACACACTTTTTGTCCGCGTTAACGTGACAACACACACAGCAGCCCATGAAATTGATGTATTTGAGACTATATTTGCACATGTGATGCGATAATAATTTTGTATATACATAAACATCAGATATCATATTATGCATGTCATCATGAATACACTGGACATCAGACGTTGTATTTGTTCATGAGGGATAACAGATCGGTATGTTGTGTGTGATGTCAGTCTTATGTCTTGATTTCTCACGTGCTTTTTTGTTGTTTAGTTCAATGTTCTTTCTCAGGAAAAAGTCTTAACTTACATTGTAACATTTATTAATTTATTCTAGTACAGAAATGATTAATATGTAGGTAAACCTAGATGTGAATCTACTCTAAAAAGTATTTGCATACATCTGAACACTGTAAAACTGTGCATCTTTACTTGTACCAAAAACAGGACAAAACCTGCTGCCTTAACATGGCCAGAATGTACGTGTCTACACATACTAAAGAAACACAGACAAACAGTGCATGTTGCCATGGTGAAATTTCACATGTTCCGTTTAAAGGGTTTTGGCCCCGTCTGCCTTCCATACTTCTGAGGCAGATTGAATGCATGATGGTTCTGTGGGTGTCCTGCGTCTTTAAGGCAGGAATGTGGGTTATGTGCGGCCAGTGCCAGCTCTGACTGACAGACGGGCGAGAGTGTTGGCACATCGCAGCAGTGCACCAGGTGCAGGAAACACAGGAAAAACAAGCCGGGATTTGCTGAATTTGAGGGAAACAGCAGGCAGGGCAGGTGGATTTACAAACCCACGACTCCAGACATGAGCTCACGAGGGCAGGGCGACACTACAGGTGTGTTTTCACCCCAGATTCACTCCACAGATGAAGATTTACGGCCTCGTCAAGGGCGGATCTGATACGAGAGAGCAAAAAGCCAGCAGATGTGGCCAGAAGACCATTAAAGGACGCTGTAATGAGGCACTGTGTTGACTCACTGCGTGCAGGTGCTGCTGGAAGACCTGAGAAGAAAATAAACATCGTAAATATTCCCCGCGTCTTTCATCTGAGGAAACTCCAGGAGAAATGAGCGGCTGCCGACTAAGCTTGAATTATTAGTCTTTTTGAACAAACCCCTGACCTTTAGTATTAAACGTCTGCACACAGCTTTTCCATTTGTGAGTTTTCACCTGATAAATCGAGCAAAACAAATCCAGAGGGAAACTGTGCAGAACTCCCTAGCAACTTGAAATATCTTAGCAACTGAATAACAACTCCCTAGCACCATGTAATAACATTAAAAAGCATGTTAAAAACATGATAAAAACATGACCTTACAATTGTACAATGTCACCCTGGCAACCACCCCAAACACCTAAGAAACTTCAAAGACTATCTTGGGAACTGCATAGCAACACCCTGGCAACCACCTAAAATACTCTAGTGTCCACAAAGTAATGTTAAAGACCATTGCAAAAAAAAAACACACAAAAAAACCTTGGCAACTGCATAGCAACTCCCTGCGAACCACCTGAAACGCCCTAGCAACCACTTAGTAACATGCTTAAAACCATGTTAAATTTCTTGCAATTGTGCAACACCAAAACAACTACATAGCAACACCCTGGCAACAACCCAAAATACTCTAGTAATGTTAAAACTATATTTAAAAATATACTAAATACTTTGAAATTGCACAGTGTCACCCCTGGCAAGAACTGTATAGCAACACGCTGGAAACAATCACCTGAAACTCCCTAGCAACCACATAGCAACATTAAATACCTTGCAATTGTACAATATTGTCCTGGCAACCACCCAAAACATCTTAGCAACTTAAAATATCTTAGCAACTGCATAGCAACACCCTGGAAACCACCTGAAACACCCTAGCAACCACATAGTAGCAGGTTACATTTTGTCCATTTGTACAACATCGCCATGGGAACCACCCGAAACACGTGAGAAATCTAAAATATCTTAACAGCTGCATAGCAACACCCTGGAAACCACCCAAACTCTCTAGCAACCCCATAGTAACGTTAAATACTGTCCAATTGTACAATGTCACCCTGGCAACCACCAAAAATACCTCAGTAATGTAGAATTTCTTAGCAACTGCATAGCAACACCCTGAAACCACCCAAACTTTCTAGCAACCACATAGTAACTTGTTCAATACTTTCCAGTTGTGTAGTGTCACCATGGCAACCACCTGAAACACCTTAGCAATGTAGAATATCTTAGCAACTGCATAGCAACATCTCAAAAACCACTCAGACTCCCTGGCAACCCCATAGTAACGTTTAATACTGTCCAATTGTACAACGTCACCCTGGCAACCACCCATAATACCTTATAGATTGTCTTTGCAACTGCACAGCAACAACCTGGAAACCACCCAAACTTTCTAGCAACCACATTGTAACGTTAAATATTTTACAATTGCACAGTATCACCCCGGCAACTGCATGAAACACCGTAGCAATGTAGAATATCTTAACAACTGTATAGCAACACCCTGGAAACCACCTGAAACTCAATATCAACCACATAGTAACATTGAAAACCATGTTAAATGCCTTGAAATTGTAAAACACTATCCTGGCAACCACCCAAAACACCCTAGCAACATAGAATATCTTAGCAACAGCACAGCAACACCTTAAAAACCACTCAACTCCCTAGCAACCACACAGTAACCATATTAAATCATTAGCAATTTTTTGTTTACAACCACCTGCAAAACCTTAACAAGCAGTGGAGAACATTAAAAGGCTTAAAATTATTTCATTTGGATTCATTTGTTGCTATAAATTAAAAATTTGTGACAGAAGTGATGATGATGCTGCTACCAAAATAACACAAAATAAATCCATATATTTATATATATAACAGAGCTCAACTCAGAGATTGCGGTTTGTTGTTTGCTTTGGATCTTATCAGGCACAGAAAAGCCCTGAGATGAAATAATTCAAAAATATGATTCATCGTGAGTCATAGCGCGATAGATGGCGAGCTCATGTGCAGAGTTCACCAGGCATGAGAAGATGAGACAGGTGTGTCAGATGGACCAGGTGAGCTTCATTCCTCTCACATTATTTATTGCTCTTCGCTCATATCGACTCCTGCGGTGGTATCTGCGCCAGCCACACATCTAAACACACGCTTACACAAGGCCTGCGGTGAGTCAGCTCACACTGGCCATGTGCTGCCACTGCATGGGTGGATGAGTGCGTGCGTGTGCGCGCGTGTTTTCTGGGAGACTCCCAACACGTGTCTCGGTCATTATGGACAAAGCCTGCGATGCTCAGATGGGACTGTAGGCCGCAGTGACACGACACTGATGCTATTGTTCCCAAATGTAAACACACACAATAAACAAGATTCAAGCATCTGGTGACCCGCTTCACATATGTAGCATGTGCACATGACAGCCGCGCCGTGTGTCCCAAGCAGCACGGGATTATGGGTGCACATGTACTGTGAAGTTTTCAAATCTGAATCAGTCTTCTGATCAGTTCTTTCAGTGATTATTTTAGCCATTAAGTGCACCAAGGCTGAATTTATTTAATCAAGAAGACAGTAAAAACAGTCCACAAAATAATGTTAAAGACCATTGGGAAACAAACAAACAAACAAACAAAAAAAAAATGTTAAATGCCTTGCAAATGTACAACATCATACTGGCAACCACTTAGTAACATTAAAAACCATGCTTAAAAATTTATTCCAATTGTGCAACACCATAGCAACTTAATAACTGCATAGCAACACCCTGGCAACAACTCAAAATACTCTAGAAATGTTAAAACTATGTTTAAATATATACTAAATACTTTCAAATTGCACAGTGTCACCCCTGGAAACAACTGTATAGCAACAACCTGAAACAAAACCTGAAAAACTCCCCTCCTTAAATAACTGCAATGCACTCTTGACCCTTTAAGGTCAGTTAGATTGGATTAGAAATTAAGCCTGCAAATCAAATCTAGCAAAGCTTTTAATTGCTCACATACACCCGTGTTGATGCCTCCACGCCCAAACTAACACACAAACACACTTCAAATTAGGGCCTATCAACACAAATTAGCCTTCAAACAGCATATGCTACTCTAATCTCATAATTATCATGCGCTTTAAGAGCCGCAATGGATTGAGTTGGTGCCATTGTTACTGACGCTTCTGGAAAGTACAATTAGCTTAACAAACTTTGACAAAAATAAAAAAAAATTCTTTGTAAAGCAATTAGCTATAGTACAAGCTACTAATACAAAGTTGATAAAAAAGTGCATTGCAACTATTAAAATATCAACATTTCTCTTTTGAATATATATAAAAATTATTGTGTTTAATTTAACCAAATCTGTATTTTCAAACACACACTAAAACTGATTAAATTAGGGCTACAGCATCAAACTTAAACAAAAACATTTACCCTAAATACTATTTAGAAGAACATTTCACCCAAAATGGAAATTTTCTGCAACGTTTCTCACCCTCAGGCCATCCATGATTTAGATGAGTTTGTTTCTTCATCAGATTTGGAGAAATTTAACATTACAACACTTGCTCAGCAATGGATGCTCTGCAGTGAATGGGTGCCGTCAGGATGAGAGTCCAAACAATAATCAACAAGTAATCCACAAGTAACTCCAGTCCATCAATTCATGTCTTGACTCTTGAGAAGAGAAAAGTGGCATGCTTGTTAGAAAAAAAATCCATCATGAAGAAATTTTAACATCAAACTGTTGCTTCCAGCCAAATATACGAGTCCATAATCCATAATAAAGCTGCCTCCAGTGAAAATGTGATCTAATCTAAATTACAAGAGAAATCTGCACAGATTTACAAGAGAAAACAGTCCAAAACAGCTCTAAACTAATATGTTGGTGTATTTTGATGTTAGAGAACGACAGGAGATGGACTTTTTCACTGGAAGAAGCATTGAATTATGGACTCATATTTTGGCCAGAATCAAAGGTTTGAAGTTAATGATGGATTTGTTTCTCACAAGCATGCAACTCTTCTCTTCTCAAGACATCAGCTGATGGACTGGAGTGGAGTGGTGATTACTGGTGGATGATTGTGACCATATAATGTCTTATGATATTCCCCCAGTTTCATGCTCCTGAAAAATCCAAGTAAATTAGATTAGATGTTGATATCAGCCTTGAATCACTAGTGAAAATCTTCAGGATTCATTATGCATTCAGTACTCTTATATAAATATCAACTTAATATATGCACATTAAAAAATGCACTCACAGCTGTACTGTCGACTCGTGCTGTCACCGTTATCACCCGCCTGCACTGCTGTTATCCAGCTGTGTTTGTGAGTTTGGACACAGAAGTGCTTGGTCAGGAAAATCTGCAGTAAGTCAGCAACTCTGACTTACTTGGACACAGAAGCATCAGAAAGAGACAAAGACACGAGAAAAGATGCTGAGAGCCACACATCTGCTGCTCGGCCGAGAGCTAAACATCACAGCACATTATTCACAACATTCACACGCGACCAGCTCCTGAAAGGACTGTAACTGCAGCCTGTGAGCTGAGGCTATAATCAAACACACTCCTCTAAACAGCACAGGCAAGTCTGATTCTTTTAAGGGAATCGGTTCATTTGTAAAAACAAATGATTCACTGGTTCAGTTGAGTTGTTGCGGTTTGTCATGTTTTCAACTTTATATATAAAGGCTAATCAAAGGTTTTAATGTTAAAACTGTACCAGTTCCTACACAAAATTAGAGAATTCAGCGGAATTTATCATGTTTTATGTAATTTCCTGGATGGGATTTTAAAGGTGCTGTATGTAGGATTGACACCGAGTGGTTGAATTAGGTATTGCAGTCCAAATTCAAAATATTGGAGAGGGGTTTTTTTACCCTGCCCCTCCTCCTCAGACTTGACACACACATAGGTTGCCAGATTGACGACACAAACAGGAACGAGCGCACTTGACAATGAATGAAATGAAATATGCGGAGTTTTCCGACAACTGGCAACCTGGGTGCCGAAATACAATTGGGCAAACTGGCAGTGGGCGGGTTTCACAAACCAAAACAAACACAGACATTCCGGCCCGGAACGCACATTTTCAAAGTAGAATAACTGACTGTAGCATTGTTTTTCAGATAAACAAGTATGTTAACTTGTCATGTTTTTTAAGTATCTGCAAACATATTATGGTACTTTCATGCTTTAGTTGAGTCAAAATCTTACATACAGCACTTTTAAGTAAGTGAGACACTCACCCTAGCAACAGTCACGATGGTAAAAACAGTACAGTGTTATGTGACAGTCTGCGGGCGTTGCACACCTGTGTGTGTAATTACAGACTGCAGTCCAGACCAGGTGACACATACACACACCTGTGACTGATCAGTACTGCTGTGACCTCTGACCTCTGAGTAAAGGTTCAAACAGCGGTTAATCTGTCTG